>CM046340.1:13271382-13871382 GCA_025403435.1 Artocarpus heterophyllus | reverse complement strand
TTGGGTGATTTTGCTGAGTGTGTTATGGGTTTCTTCTTCTTCTTTTCAGTTTCCTAAGTTTTTAAATAAGAAAATTGATTGGTACATGAAACTTCTATCAAGTTGATACCTAACTAGTAGTGTCAAGAACATTTGAGTGCCTGTTTCCATGCAATACCGATAAGTTTGTGTTACATTACATATATTTTATGCGACTATGTAATAATTATTTCACAAAAAAGTATTTATTTTAATTGTTAAAATAAATACTTCATGATAAATTGTTTATTTTATACAAAAAAGTATTTATTTTAAGTGTTAGAATAAATGTAAATCAATTTCAAATTTTGAATTTCGAATACAAACTGGATCTCAGTTATCTACTAAATAGAATTTTATTAAAAAATTGCGACAAATAAGTCAAAACAATATAGCGATAAAAGCTCTTAGGCCAAGATTTAGAAAACATTAACAAATTGACCAATCGAATAAAACTTATATACCTGTTTTTTGTTTAGATAAAATTACAAATATACACTTATAATACTTTTATTTAATTTTTTACTCTCTCTATCGCCATTTCTCTCCGAGCTTCCTATCTTTCTCAAAGATCTTCTCCATGGCAAGCTGCTAGCTAACGGCGACCTCTAGCATGTGCCTCACCGTCATCATCGTGACACCAAGCAACGCCGAGGATCGTCGAAACGAGGAGCATTACTCTAATAACGAAAATCACTCCAAATATTACTTTGTTGTAATCTGTAGTTATCCTTTGTATCTTTTATTAGTTTCTGCTATTAGTCAATTCCTAAGTTATAGGCTTGTATTAAGGAACAAACCTTTGTACTGATATATATATATTTTTCACTTTCCCAAGTAATAAAAGAACGTTCAATTTAATCAATTACTCAAGACCATTTATGGTATCAGAGCCCCTATTGCTATAAGCAAATTTACAAAACCAGAAACTCGAATCAATCATGGCCAACAATCCTATCATTGGCCAACAACTACCAAACCAAGCAATTGCTATCAACATAGCCACTCAACTTCTGCTGAAACTAGCCAAAATCAATTATCCATCATGGTGTGTGCAATACCAATCTTTTTTAATTTGGATATGATCTTTAAGGCTATATTGATGGCACACTTCCTTGGCCTCCTTCAACCATAACCAATCCAGATGATAATTCTGTCACACCCAATCCTGTATATCGTCTATGGAAGAGGCAGGACAGTCTTCTTTTTCATACTGTGCTAGCATCCTTATCTGACAACATTGTTCCTTTTATTACCTCTGCAAGGAGTTGATTGGAAAGGACTTATGCAAGCAAATCCCGCACTCGGGTCATGGGCCTTTGAGAGATCCTTGCCAACATTACTACTGAAAAAAATGTCTGTTGCTGATTACACGCAGACCATAAAAAAAATTTCTGAAACTCTTGCCCTTGCAGGTTCGCCAATGAGCGATGATGAAGTAATTCATGCTGCACTTAAGGGACTTCAACCAGACTTCAAAAATATAACTGCAGCAATCTGTGCGCGAGACTCTCTCATTTCCTTTGAAGAACTACATGATAAACTTGCAAACCACGAAATGTCATTGAAACGCAGTGAAGCTAGACAAGACAAGACTCCAATCACTGCTCACTACAATAAAAAAGGCAGCAACAATACCTACTGAGGCAAGTCTTCCAACTTCAACAATAATATGCCTAAAAGAAGCATACCACCACAATTTAGAAACAGGACTCCTCAACAAGAAAACTCCAACAATCGAGTGCACTAAGAAAATGACAACTTCTTTTGACCACACAATCATTTCTTCTCTCAACAAATGTGGCATCCACAAATTAATAATAATTAGCCAAGAATTGTATGCCAATTGTGTGACAAACCTGATCACATCGCCAAGACTTCTAGATCAAGGCCTTCACCAGCTTCTATGCCCCAAGCTACCTTTGTGAATTCTCGTCATGGAACTGATAACAATCGGATAATTTATCTGGGAGCATCTCATCACATCACTTTAGACTTTCAGAATCTCTCTGTGCACTCTGCGTACCGTGGTGATGATGAAATCTTCATTGGTGATGGTAATTAAGTTCCTATTATTTATATTGGTTCACTAATCTTGTTACTCCTACAGCTAATTTTCAACTGAACAGTGTTTTGTCTGCACCAAATATTAAACACAATCTTGTATCTATATCTCAGTTTTGCAACCAAAATAACACATCCATTAAATTTTTCCTTGATTGTTTTCTTGTCAAGGATCCGAGCACGGGGGCATCACTCATCCGAGGACAGAATAAAGGGCATGTCAATAGTCCACCCATCCGTGCTTTCCATACCACGAAGTCTACTATGAGTCAATGGCATCATCGCCTTGGTCACCCATTTTAAAAAATTCTTAAGAGTCTTATGTCTAATGAGTATTTACCTATGTCAGAGTCCAATTTCTGTCATTGTAATTCATGTCTTTGCAATAAAAGTCACCGTCTTCCTTTTGGAATTTCTTTAGTCTCATGTGATAAACCTCTTGAAATTTTATGTACAGATGGTTGGGTTTGCTACTTCGTTTGATCATTTTCGTTATTATGTTATGTTTGTGGATTATTACACTTAATACTCGTGGCAGTATCTTATGAAACAAAAATCCAAGGTTGCTTCCATCTTTAACAAATTTAAAAATGTGGTTGAAATTTATTTTAATATCAGAATTCTCACTGTTTACTCAAATAGAGGAGGGGAGTATCAAGACCTCTCTCCCATTCTGGCTAAGCATGGTATTCAACGTTTCAAATTACCACCTCATACACCACAACATGATGGTACTGCTGAGTGGCAACATCGCCATATTGTCGAAACCTGATTGACTTTACTTCACCATGCTTCACTACCTCTCACCTATTGGTCGGTAACATTTCAAACTGCCACCAATTTGATCAATCATCTTCCTACACCGGCTCTCACAAATAAATCTCCTTTTCAAATGCTATTTCATAAGTCACCTAACTTTCTCAAACTCCGAGTGTTTGGATGTCTATGTTATCCATGGTTACGCCTATACAACAATCATAAACTTCAACCTCGGTCTTGAACTTATGTTTTCATTGGCTATTCCACAGAAACATTATAGGTGCCTTGATCCTGAAACTAATCGATTTTTTGTCTCTAGACATGTTGTCTTTGTTGAACACTCTTTTCCATTTCAAGAAAAATCAAGTTCTCTAAATGTTGTCGAACCTGATTCATTTAATAAGCCTAACTTGACTCTCCAACTCATTATTCTCCCGATGATTCGTCTAGTCATATCTCTTGCCACTCCCAGCAGCCCAATATTTGTCCTCTCAGTAATGCTCTCGTGCCCAGCTCCCTTCCACCACCAAGCAACGATCAGGTAAGTTCTCCTTCACCTTCACCTCTAAGACCTGTCCCTAGTCAAATGTCTAAACCCACTATTCGACCCTGCTACCCCTTTCACTCAATGAATACAAGGTCCCAAAACCAAATTTTCAAGCCTAACAAAAAATGTTGTCTTACCACTGCACTCAACCTTGACCAATCGAGCCCACATCCTTTGCTCAAGCTCAAAAGTCTGCTCATTGCAACTAAGCTATGAATGAAGAGTTTGATGCCCTTGTCCATAATGCCACCTGGTCTCTTGTTCTACTCCACCTGTCACTAAAACATTGTTGGTTGTAAGTGGATTTACAAGGTCAAACGGAACCCCAATGGTACTATTTCTCGATACAAAGCTCGCCTTGTTACAAAAGGTTGGTTTTCTTTGACATCCTAAAATTGACTTCCATGACGCCTTCAGCCCCATTGTGAAGCCGACCACCATTCGCCACGTTCTCACCCTTGCTGTGAATAAAAATTGGTCAATTTGCCAACTTGATATTATTATTGCATTTTTGCAAGGGTCTCTTATTGATAATGTCTATATTCATCAACCACCAATCATGTGTGCAAACTTCTTAAAGCACTCTATGGTCTACAACAAGCTCCACGAGCCTGGTTCAATGAACTCAGAGGATTTCTACTTGCCAAAGGATTTACTAATTTCCACTCAGATACATCTCTGAATATTTTTCATGATAGTCCTCGGACAACAGGGAAGTCAACAGTTCTTAATCAGTTTATTTAAGTTTTGGCATAACGTTTTCCTCTCAAGGACCTCGGCTCTCTTAGTTACTTTCTCAGTGTTGAAGCTTTTCCCACAGCTGATGGCCTTTTCCTGTCTCAGCAAAAATATATCAAAGATTTGTTGCATCATACAAACATGCTCAACTCCAACGCAGTCTCAAGTCCTCTGAGTTCTACTGAACCTCTCCATCTTCAAGATGGAATTCCCCCTGCCAATGCTATATAATATAGAAAGCTATTGGTGCTATACAATATTTATCCTTGACTTGCCCAGATATCTCATTTGCTGTCAATAGGCTGTCCAAATTTATGCACCAGCTAACATTGCAGCATTGGTCGGCTGTCAAGCGAGTGCTTTGCTATTTAAAAGGGACGTCTACTCATGGTCTACTCATTCGACGTCCCCCCCTCTCCTAGTTTACATGCCTTTACTGATGCCGATTGGGCCGGAGATGTAAACAACCGCACTTCTACTTCTACATACCTTTTGCTCTTGGGCTCTACACTCATTAGTTGGAGTTCTCGCAAACAAAAAACAGTAGCTCATTCATCCACCGATTGGGCCGAAAATCAATCTGTCGCTTCCGTTGCTGCTGAAATCAATTGGATTCAAAATCTTCTTAATGAACTTCACATTACCTTATCAACTGCTCCAACAATTTATTGTGACAACGTGGGGGCTACTTATTTATGTGCCAATCCAGTGTCTCACTCTCAAATGAAACATATCGCTATCGATTTTCACTTATTTTGAGATCAGGTCACCAAGAACAAGCTTCGTGTTTCTCATGTCCATTCTACAGACCAGCTGGCTGACTTACTCACGAAACCATTATCCAGACAACCTTTTCTTTGTCAATGTTACAAAATGGAACCCCAACTTTGTGGGGGCATAACAACAGAAATTACTCTAACAGCTCTTCCTTTTAAATTCAAATATGGCTTTGTTGTAATCTGTAGTTATCTTTTGTAACTTTTATTAGTTTCTGTTATAACTTGTATCAAGGAACAAATCTCTGTACTGATGTGTATATAATTTTCACTTTTTCAAGTAATAGAAGAACGATTAATTTAATCAATTATTCAATGCCATTATACTTGGCCTCTGGCAACGATGGATGCCACAGATCTAGCCGGCAGCGTTCGCTGCCATTCATCTTGCACCACCAAGATCTACGGTGATCTACGCAGATCAAGTACCTGAGGAAGCATATGCTAAATTGCGAAGTTTCAGTTCTCCTCTAGTGCGAGCTCCTTGGCGACTCCTTTGGTGATGGTGATGACAACCTCGTGAGGTCTTCATGACAGAGTTTATTGTGCGGCGGATCTGAAGCAAATGGAGATGACGACGATAGACAAGCAGATCGGCTCCGACATGAGCTGGGACCAACGAGAGCAATTGGATTAGCAGAAGATAGAGAGAGCGAGAGGAGGGAAAGAGATAGAGCAAGGAGAGAAAGAAAGAAGGATAAGAAGAAGAAATGTTAAAAAAAAAACATTAGATCTAGGGTCTCTGTTTGGTAAATGAATTCGAATAAGTGATTTAATTTGAGTTAATATGATTTGAATTAGGATTTAAGTTAGTTATTTGAATTGTTGTCCGAATAGACTGTTTGGATGTATATTTAAGTTTTAATTTGATTATGAATAAAATTGAAATTTGTGTTTGGAGAGATTGTAGAAATAGTTTTTGATTTATTAACAAATCTAATAAAATCTTAATATTAATGATCCTAAAAATATGCAATATGAATCTTAATTAATTTATCTCTTCACTAGGAACACAATAAAAAAAGAATATATAAATTGGACAACGAAGTTATGATTTTTTTCCCTCAAATGTAGGAAAGAGAATTTTAGTTTTTATTATAGCAGAGATATCCAAGTATCAAAAGTTTAAGGAGAATCAGAATGCTGAAAACTTAGATTCTTGATAATCAAAGGATTCAGATTCTAGGGAAAACAAACATATATCAAAAGGATTCTTAATACTCAAATTTAAATTTGAGTCCAAAAGTTCTCGAAACAAACAGGCTCTAAATATTGGAGTGTTTTAGGGGGTATTTTAGCTAGTTTATTTATTAGTAATACTAAATTTTTCTTAATTGTTGAAAATTTTTAGCCTATTTATTTTAGTTCCAACAAGATTTTCGCTTAATTTCCTCTCTCAAAAAATTACACAATTGATTAGACACAAGCCACATGCCTTTTCGTTTTGGGGACTGGGTGTGTTCCCTTAATAAGGACGAGCTTAAATTTGGTTGAAACTCAAGTTTATTATTTTATGTTTTAGATATACTTCTAGCAGGGTATTTATATTTAGATTTTTTTTTTTGGCATCCTTCTAGAGTTTTATGTGCTCTCATCTTTAAACCTGAGAAAACCATAACCATGAGAAGATTGAAGGGACAATTGTGAAGTCCAAAAGAAGCATTCACACACTAGTTAGTTCAAGGAGAGAAGAATAGCGAGAATGATTGTAAAATTTTGGAATGCTTGATTATCTAGATTTTGGTTGACCAACATATATGAACAATTATACTGGTAATCATATTAGTAGTATACGAACAAGTATACTAGTAATTATTTTTTATAACAATATGAGATGGTTTCTGAAAAGATTTAGAAAAATTTTAAAACTCATTTTGCTTTATTCTTTAACTTTTTATGAAAACTTGGTGTTGGAGGTGTGCTCAGCACTATCTGTCGAGGAATAGATCCTCGGTGGTTGACTAATATGCTCGGTAGATGCACCAGGAGGTGCGATGTCAATCCCAAGAGCTCGGTCTACTTGTCCGAGGTGCTCTATAGGGCCCTTGTTGGCTGCGGTGTGAACTGTCGCATCCTCAGATCAGACGCGTGCTTGGGCTAGATTGTTAGAGCCTACAAGTAGGCAGTCACTCATCACAAGAAACCAACAAATGGCCACATTGTCACCATCCAATGGAGGCCAATCCACCAGCTAGGAACTTGACACATGTTGCTTAGCTTCTAACAGGCCTAGATGTGACACATGGTCATGGGTGAAACCCATCTGACACTCGGTTCAAGTGGCAACCTATAAATAGAGTACATTTACTATAGCTTGAGACTAACGTGCTCCTTCCCAACTAGCTAGCTCCCGTTTTCTATCGAATAGCGCCTGCCTTGAGCGTCAAAAAGCCTTTGTTTGGCACCTTGCTGGTGTTCCCCTTTAGTACCTCCAAAGCGTTCCTCTTGTTGCAGGTAGATCCAAGTAGGCCGAGATGAGTAGCGAAGAGTCGTCTGACCACCGTGTGCAACTACATGTAGTGTTTATTTGCATCCACTCACTGCTAAACATCAACATTTTGGAGCTAGAAGGAGGGCACCTACGCCTTCAGTCAAAACTATAAACCACAACTCTTCTTGCAACCTAAGCATGGTGATAAGGGACAATACCTGGGATGAGGGTGCTCGACAAGAGGGGTTGGGTGAAGCCCAAAACTGAAACTAAAACCCAAACAGATCATGAGAGCGTCCCTAGGCTACTAGATCTAGGTTCGAAGGTTGGGGTAGTGCGACAAGGGCCGAGCAGGTAGAAGACCCAGTCGCCTAGGATCCAATCTGAGAACTCACAAATGCCATTAAAATACTAACACAATAACTCACTCAGCAACAGGCACAACATTAACCGGCTTTTATCCTCCTTCCCCCAACCTATGTGGACCAGGCCAGGGGTTAAGCAGGACGAGGGGCTGAAGATCGCAACGAAGCCGATTCCGAGCACTCTGGAAGATCCACTCATAGGGTCTTGGCGAACAATCAACTTGTCCGAGAAGGCCGACTTGGCCTTCAGGTTGGCCGAGGACAGTCACCACAGGGTTCCCGAGTGTCTCTGTTTGATCGGATCAGGTGCCAAGAAGAAGATCAGCCAGATAGACAACCCAGAGGTGACGATAGGGTTGAGGGCGAAGCCCCATACAGGGTAGAATTGCTTAAAGATACCAACAGTCGTCAATTCCAGGGAACTGCGATGGCAAATCAATCAAATTCGCAACAATAGGTTCGAATTGGACGAGGGTGGCATGCTGGACCTACCATTTACAGGTGTCATCATGCAGGCCCCTATGCCCCTAAAGTTTAAGGTCCCATAGATTAAGGCTTATGATGAGACGACCGATGCAGGCGAGCATGTGGAGCTATACCGAGGTCATATGCTGTTTCAAAACACCAGTGATGTCACCATATGCAAAGCTTTTTCACTTACACTAATCAACCCTGCTCAACATGGTTTAGGCGATTAAAGCCGAGCAGCATTACTTCTTTTTGCTAGTTATCTGATGCCTTCTCCTTTACGTTTTTGACGATGAGAACAAAGAGGAAAGAAGTTACCCACCTCTATGCTGTCAAATAAGGACATGGGAATGTTAAGGACTACATAAATCGCTTTACCCGAGCTGCATTAGAGGTTAGACATGTTGAAGACAAGACCTTAAACATGCCTTCACAAAGGGTCTCTGAGACAGGAACTTGACCTGGTCGTTTACCTTTGCGTAGTCGAGCACCTTTTCCTAGATGTTAGGCTATGCTCAGAGGTATGCTGATGTGGCTGAATGCATGAAGAGCTGCTGAGAATTCAAAGGAAGTAGCAACAGCAGTAAGAAAGGGAAGAAACAAAAATCCTCGCTAAAATAGCCTGTTGTCGAGCAGAGCAAGAAGCAAAAGAAGGAGAAGCAAAAGACCGAGAAGATCAAGGTGTCGACTAGGAAGTTCTAGAGCTATACACCCCTCGTCGCCTGTATTGATGAAGTGTTGGCCCTGGTGAGTGGTAAAAATTTGTTGGTAGAACAACCCAAGCTGAAGGGAAGCAAGGCTAAAAGGGATCGAAACAAATATTGGAATTTCCATAAGCATGTAGGACACAACACTTGCAACTGCATTTAGGTCAAGGACCAAATAGAAAGACTGGTTCAAGAAGGGCATTTGCAGGAATTCATAAAGCGAGTCCTAACCCTTGGCTCCGTAGCCAAGAGGAACTACCAGTCGACCAGGGATGCTTAAACCCGACCACTCAATAAATGTGGGAACACCTCAGAACCCCCAAATATTATTCACACAACCTTCGGTGGGCCTGTTATCGGGGACACCTCAAGTAGACAACGAGCTTATGCCTGGGAGGCTCGGCTGGTCGAAAGGGGTAACCTCATGAATATGTCCGAACACATCAATAAGATCTACCGACAAGAAGATGTCGTTATCACCTTCACTGAGGAAGAGGTAGATAAACTTGCTTATCCACACAATGATGCCTTTGTATGTGAACTCCACATCGCCAACAACATCATCTGGCGAGTTCTGATCGACAATGGTAGTTCAGCCAGGTTGAAGATCAGTAACACTACTCTGGTCTTGAATGTGTCTGAGCAATCAAAAAGGTCGACTTGCTAGTCACCTTCAGAGAGGGGCTGCTCAGGTAATAAACATTGTCGACTTTGTCGTTGTCGACAAACCCTCTCAGTACAACATCAACATCAAACGGCTAATTGTGAATGCCCTAAAGGTCGTGGTCTCCACATACCATCTTGCAATGAAGTTCCAAGAGAGAGTGGTGTTGGAGTCATCTGATCATGACAGAAAAATTCTCAAGAGTGTTATGCAACAAACACTATCAAAGAGGCTTCGACTCAACAATTGAGTGTCTTGGCTATCTATAAAGTAGACGAGATACTGTTTCCTATTGAACAGAGGCCAAAGATGTTGTCCGACTTAGACGCTCAGCTCTCGAAAGAAAAGGTGAGAGCCACGCTAGTGGAGGAGTTGGTGTCGTATAACCTGAACCCCGAACATCCCGATCGAATAGTCCAACTTGGTTCTTATCTGAAACCTGAGATCCGGGCCGACTTCGAGAAGTTCCTTACAAAATATGGGGATTTATTTGCATAGTCCCATGAAGACATGCCTGGCATCGACCCTAGTGTCATCTATCATCATCTCAACGTTCAGCCTAAGCACAAACTAGTCATCCATAAATGAGGAGCCTTCAATCCAGAGAGGTATGCCGCTATTAACGAGGAAGTGCAAAAGCTCCTAAAGGCCGAGTTTATTCAAAAAGTTATGTATCCATAATGGTTGGCGAATATAGTTCTTGTCAAGAAAGCCAATGGAAAATGGTGGGTCTGCATTTACTACACCGACCTTAACAAGGCCTATCCCAAGGACTGCTTCTCACTTCTCTGGATAGACCAGCTTGTGAATGCGACAGCTAGACATGAGTTGTTGAGCTTTATGGACACCGACTCTAGCTATAACTAGATTAGAATGGCTGAGGAAGACCAAATTAAGACTGCCTTCACCATGGACCAAGGGCTGTTTTGCTACATGGTCATTCCCCTTGGATTGAAGAATACCGGGGCAACCTACCAACATTTGGTGAACAAGATGCTTGCTCGGTGATTGGTGAGACCTGAGAGGTTTATGTAGATGACATGCTTGTCAAATCGATATGAGCATTGGACCATATCCCCAATCTTCAAGCAAGCTTTGATATTCTCTAGGAATACGGAATAAAACTCAACCTGGTCAAGTACACGTTTAGGGTCAGCTTAGGCAAATTTCTCAGATTTATGGTCAACCACAAAGGGATCGAGGCCAAGCCAGCTAAGGCCCAAGGAGTGATCGACATATGTTCACCTTGTATGGTCAAGGAGGTCCAGAAGCTGACCGACATGGTGGCAGCCTGTCTAGATTTGTTTCTCGATCTACCGACATGTGCCACCTTTTTTTCAGTCACTCAAGGGATGTTTGAGTGGAGCAAGGAGTATGAAGAAGCATTTCAAAACCTTAAGAGGTATCTGGCCATACCCTACTCCTGTCCAAACCCTTATCGAGAGAAGTATTATAGGCCTACCTAGCTATTTTAGAAAAAGCTATGAGCTTGATCCTCGTTAGAAAAGAAGACGGTATCTAAAAACCTATCTACTACACCAGCCATGCATTTTGAGGCGTCGAGAAAAGGTATCCTCCATTAGATAAACTTGCCTTTGCTCTTGTTACTTTTGCTCGAAAGCCCCAGCCATACTTTCAAGGCCATACAAATCGAGTCCTGACTAAGTACCCTTTGCAACAAGTCCTCCAAAGCCCAAAGATATTCGGACAGATGGCCAAGTGGTTGGTCAAGCTTGGGCAATATGATATACATTTTGTCCTGAAAATAGCCATTAAGGCGCAAGCCCTGGATGATTTTATTATGGAATTTACTAACGCCGAGCAGAGCACTCTTTCTGTCCAAAAGGCCCTTATCGAAGACCAAGACTTTCCTAGCAGCAGTGAAAGCAACAACATTTTCAAGCTGGGGCCCAAATGAAAGTTCTTTGTGGACAGGTCATCTTGTGTCGACGGGTTAAGCGCTGGACTGGTTGTCATCAGCCCGGATGGTTATAAAGCAATTTACGTCCTTCGCTTCGACTTCAAAGCATCCAACAATGAGGTTGAGTATGATGCGCTACTGGCCGACGTCAGGATAGCATGAGACCTCGGGGTGGACCGTATGTGCATTCACAGCAAGGCCATGCTTGTCATCCAACAGTTTACTAGGGGATTCCAAGCCTGGATAGAGTCCATGATTGCCTATCTAAAAGAGGTTAAGGCATTGCTAGGGTAGTTTAAAGCATATTCTTTTAATCAAATCCTGAGATTTGAAGACTCCGAGGCTGATGCGCTTGCTTGGCTTGCCTCCGGACTAGGGGCAACGAACTCACATCGGTCTCGATCGAAGGATTAGCTGATCTAAGCATCACCAAAGAAGTGGCTAGTGTAGCAGAAGGACAAGAAACCACATGGATGGATGCAAAAGGACAAGAAACCACATGGATGGACTCGATCATCTAAAACCAGAGTACAACTGAGTTGCCTGGCGACCGAGATATGACCCATCAAATCCACAACAGCTCGGCCCGACATTTGATGATCGAAATAAAACTTTACCTACGTGGTTACACTACCTTGTGCCTGAGATGCATAGGGCCCGAAGAAGCCCAGTATTTGATGAAGGAAATCTATGAAGGGCTATGCGGCATCCACGTAGAGGGGCATTCCTTGGCCCAAAAGTGCCTTCGTCACGGGTACTATTGGCCGACTATGGAGCAAGATTGCAAAAAGTTTGCACTAAAATGCCTTAAATGTTAGCAATTTGCTTGGGAAATTGGAAGCCATGCCAAGCAGCTTAGCTCAGTGACATCTACTTGGCTGTTTGCCAAGTGGGCTATTGACTTGATCGGACCACTTCTCCAAGACCGATCACAGTTTAGATAGCATTGTGGCCATAGACTACCTCACTAAATGGGTGGAGGTTGATCCATGCACCGGCATAACTGAGGTGAAGTACACTAACTTCATTTGGAAGGACAACATCTACTGGTTTGGAATCCCGCACACCATTATGATAGACGATGCCAAGCAATTCGAATCATCAAGTCTCCTCTGCCTATGCAGTAGCTCGGGATCAAGAAGGTGTTCTCATCGCCCGGCTATCCTCAAAGCAATGGGCAAGTTGAAGCAGTCAACAAAACAATCATGGACAACTTGAAGCAAAAACTAGAGGACCTCAAAGGTGCGTGGATCAACAAGCTTCCAAAGGTGCTCTGGGCATACCCAAAACAGCCTGGATTGCTATAGGGGGAAAACCATTCTCCCTTTCTCTGGGGCCAAGGTAGTTATCCTGACTGAGGTTGGCCTACCGAGCTTTAGGATTGAACAGTATGACAAACTTTGAAATGTTGAAATCATGATGTTCGAGCTTGATCTACTCTAGGAGAAAAGAGATCGGGCAATAATTCACACTACAGCACGAAATTAGGTGGTTGCTCGGTATTATAACAAGCAGTTCTAACCAAGGAGTTTTAAAGTTGGTGACTTGTACTCAAAAAGGTCATCATATAGCAGCCTAGACTTGGGTCATTTGGACTAAAGTGGGATGGCCCGTTCAAAGTAATTGAAATTATACGGCCAGGCATAAATAAGCTCTCAGACATGGAAGGGAATGTGCTTGGCCACCTTGGAACGTTGAGCACTTAGAAAGGTTTTATTGTTAACAAAAGCTAGAACTCCTTTTTCGACCTCTAGCTTCATTCTTTTGTAACTAGGTCTTCTAAGTAGAACCGAGATGCAAAAAAGAAATGTTAATGGAAAAATACCCATCTTAGAAAATTCCTCTGAGAAATTCTTATTACAAAAGACCATAATCCCCGAAGAGGGGAGACCGCCCTAACTCCTATCCAGGGGACCAGACTACGACTCTCAAAGAGGGGAAGTCATCCCAATTAACCAAACTAGGGGCTAGTCAGCATGGTACCGATCACGAGTGGACTTGAAACTGTAACACTTACCAATTTTCATGTAACAGATATTGTTAGATAAGTAAAGATGTTAAGTATTTTCCCTTATGATATATGATATAATGTTACTGACTATTTTTATTTTTAGTATGATGACAGATGATAGTCACATAGAATTGGTGTGCTTAAGGTTTCATGTCATTTACGTTGTATGCTTGATATTTATTTAGCAATCAATTAATGTTTTGTTATATTTTAGTGTATACGGCAGTTCGGCAGGCCGATCCTTCAAGTTCGGTAAGCCGATGTATTTCATCGGCAGGCCAGACCTCACGACTTCGGTAGGCCGAAGTAAGCCATCGAGTAATCAACAGGTAATCACCAAAATTGTGACATTGATGATTGGATATGATTGGATGATTAATTCTATTTAATTAGCATATTTTTTGCCTTTTCCCTTATTTTAGGTAATAGAATGTTGACTTTTATGGATGATTAGGTATTTGATTAGATTTCCAATTTTGAAATTGTGAAATATGGTAAGTGGAACAATTTTTGACTTTCCCCTTAATGCTCTCTATCATACAGGTGAATCCCCCATTCTTTTTTTTAAAAAAATCTGTTAACATTATAGAGAATGTTATTTTCATACCATTATAATTTTTCATGCATATCTCTTGTTTTCTTTCAAAAAAAAAAAAAATCTCTCAAAAACACTCCCTCTCTTTCTCCACTTTTTCTCTTCTCCTTCTTCCCCTTTTTTTCCCAAAAATATTTAGATGAAATATTGAGTATTCTTTTAGGCAAATTCAAGGAAAGCTTGAGAAGGATTATTTTGAGGTAAGAGACTCGTTCTAAGCATTTTTGAAATTTTGTTCATCTTGTAATCTGACTCCCATAACTTTGTCTACAAATTTCTGTTTGCTCTGAAATTTTGATATGTTATTTATGTATGTGTTATGTGTTATCCCTCAAAATTTCACGTTATTTGGAATTTTTTATGCCAAGGTATGAAATTTTTACTCTCTACCACTCACTGTTTTATGATTGCTCATTGGTAAAATTTCTTAAAAGGCAGCCTTTGTTCCTAAGGCAAACGAATGTTATTTCTCACAAAATTCTACAGATATGTTCATGTATATGTTAAGATATGGACTGGAAAGTTTTGTGATGATTTGATGAATATTTAATGAGTTCTTGAATTTTCTTTAACGCTAGGTTTCGTGGCTATCTAATCAGTAAATTATAGAATTATTGTTTATGTGACCTTTTTGTATGATTAAACAAGTTTATTTGCTAATGAAACTTTTTGTAGTACTATGTTTATATGTTATTAGGTTGTCACATAAATTTTAGGGTAGTAGTAATTTTATTTTAATTATTGGAGTATGATAATTTTGTGTTGCTCACTGCTTATGTGATTAGAGTTTGTTTTGCCTCTAAATTCTAATGCATGTTTTGAATTGTTTTGAATTTATTTGAAGCTAATCTTTGGTATGTTGTAGTTTTTGGTGTCTAGTACATGTAGGATTTTTGTGGAATTATTTTGTGATATAGATATTTTATTATATGAATGTTTGTTAGGGCTGCTCACTGTGTTGTTATTGCTGGTAGATTTGTGTGGTGTGTTGTGTGACTTATTTTAATTGTTCAATGGAATTATTATGACTAAAGAAAATTAGGATAATTTATTTATATGTTAGTAATGTGCCTGCAAAGTTTCACACCTTTATCATATGTGAATTGTGAGATATTGAGTTGTAAAGCCTTAATGGTCAGGCAGATTTTTAATACTCTAGATTGTGCGTGAATGTTATAAGATAGTAATGAGTAATTGTTTTCCTTATATTTTCTTGAGATGGAAGTATGAATGATGATGATTTCATGAGGATAAAAGTTAATTTTTAATTTGTAAATGAATGTATGACATGAACACACCAAGGAGTGAGCATATCGAGATCGCGACGACATCATCTTCAATTAAGGTTTAATAAGCTAAACAGGTAAGTACATTCTCACCTACAACATGATGCAATTTATAAAAGTTTGAAATTTATGTTCATGATGATTGTATAGTGATTTTTATGGTGATTATACATGAAGTTTTATTATGAAAGTTTTGATGTAAAAAGGTTTATGCTGTTTTGATGATGACGTTTTTCAAAGTATATAAGTATATATATAAGTGTGTGTATATATATATGTATCACCTAAATAAGTGTTGCACACCCTATGTTATGTTATGTTTATGTTTATGATGTCATGTTTGGTTTGAGATTAGCTACCCCTTCTCCTTTCATGACGGTGCACCTATAATGATGAAAATGGTGCAACACTTAGGCCCTTAAAGATAAAATGGACGGTGCACCTATAATGATGAAAATGGTGCAACACTTAGGCCCTTAAAGATAAAATAGACAAAGTTTTTGTAACGCCCCCCTTACGGACGTCACAGATGTCGTTACATTCATACAATACATACTTATTTGAACTTTAAATGTAAATTTAGTTAAGGAAAACATAACCAGGATCCATACATACATTTTTTTACAATATTCACTAACTTAATCCATAATTTAATTTTACATTAATATGAATCATAAACTTGCTTTAATAAAATAAATATACCAAATTATAAAATCAAAATAAAACATCACATCATTTAAAAGGCTACTTGCTCCCACAGTTCGGCAGGCCGAACTTGGGACTTCGGCAAGCCGGAAGTCGTCAACCGGCAGGCCGGTAGAGGCACTGCAAATCTGGGCTTAAAAACTATCAAAGTTTGGCAAGCCGAATATTCTTACATCGGCATGCCAACCAATGATGTTTGGCAGGCCGACAGAGCCAAAAATTTTTAAGAAAACATAATTTTAAGACGAATTCAACTTTTCAAAAATACGGAAGATCAAATTCTTTAAAACGATAAAATAAAATATTAAAACATAGTTCTTGTATTCTTAAAACTTGACAGATAAATATGTCTAAAAAGTAAAACTAGATTTAAATCATATAAACTTTCTTCTTGGCGTTCTTTCGGTTACAATTCATCGTACTTTGCTCACACACCATTCCGTATCCTCCGCCTAGTCCATGATTTTCTTACCTTTATCTGCAACATGACATAAACTTAAATAAGCTAAAGCTTAGTAAGTACATATAATTCTCACAATTTAAAAATATTTCGTAACCATCATCATCATCATATCATAATAGTGCATTAAGCACATTTTCAAAAAAACGTATCTTTCATTATTTAACCATATTCAAACTTATTTCATTTTATCTTAAGAGCCCAAGTGTTGCACCATAAACATCATTGTAGGCGTGCCGTCATGAGAGGAGAAGGGTAGCTAGTCCTAAACCAAACATGACATCATAACATGTTATATCATAACATTGGTGTGCAACACTTATTATGTGATACATATATACCTAACTTTTATGCTTTGAAACTTGCCATGATCAAACATGCATAACTTTAAATCATGAAAATTTTTTATAAGAAACCCTTTAAGGAAATTGTCATAAAATCATCCTAAATATCATTATGATCATAATATCAAACCTTATAAAACATATCATGTTGTAGGTGATAATGTACTTACCTTAAAAGCTAGCTTACTTAATCTTATATGAATTGGTGACGACGCCGCGGTCTCGATGTGTTCGTTCTATTGTGTGTTCATGCCATTTATTCATTTAAAAATACAAATAAAATTAATACTTATTATCATAGAGTAAAACATTCATTCATATAACATTACATATGCTTTCATATCATACAAACATAATTCATAACTTACATCCTTAACTATATAAAATCATCATCACATACACTTCATTGGCCTACAAGGATTTAAGACTTAAAAACTTAATATTCACACGTACTATAAGCACCATACTTGACAGGGATAAAGTTAATACATAAACATATTACCATAATTTTTCTAACAATTAAAACTCATATAGTTTAATTTTATAATATATACTAACATCTTACTATCATATAAATCAATATCATAAAATTATTTCATCATTAATAAAATCATTTAAACATATAGAATATCACATAAAACAAAAGTTCAATAATAATATTGTTAAAACAGTTTCTTCACCTAATCTCAATAAAATTACATAACACAGAATTTACTCATCAAATCATTACCAAACTTTTGCATTCCATAACATAACATATACATGAACATTCTTGCCAAATTTTGTGAAAAACAAAACACATTTACCCCTAGAACAAACATCACATTTTCATGCATCATAGCCAAACTTTTCAAACAACAATATTTTACTGTAAGTGGTAGAGGATAGAAAATTTATAACTTATCATAGAAAAATTGAAATGACTTGAAACTTGAAAGAACATTAACATAACACACAGATGAACATCATATTAAAGTTCAGAATAAACAGACTTTTGTAGAGAAAGATATGACAATTTCATGTCAAGAAAGATTTCATTTCAAATTTAAACCGAAACGAACCCTTACCTCAAAACGATTCTTCTCAAATTCCTTCAAATTCGTCCAAAGAAAACTCAAATTTTCTTTCAATTACTTGCAGAGAATTTTTGAGAAAAAGAAGAAATGGAAAACATGGAGAAGAGAAGAAGAAGAGATGATTAAGAGAAACGTCTCAGAATGAATGAGAAAGAGAAGACGTGAGAGGAAGAGAGAGAGACAGAAAAAAAGAAGGTTAAAAAAAATTTAATGTAATAAGCATAACGTAAAAAGGGGAGTCAAAACTCTTCATTAAGTCAGAAATTCTCTGACTAAGATTGAGACTAATTGCGTGGAGAATGGAGAGAAAAGAGGGAAAGTCAAACAAATCATTCATCACTTACCATGTTTTGCCCTCTACAAATAGGAAACCATTTAAAACAATACCAAGCAATACAAAGTCAAATAATTTCTTTCCTTAAGTGATAAAATTATTCCATAATTATTCCAATTAATCACATTAAACCACCCAATTAACGTAATTATCTCAACCATAAATTTGGAGAGATTTCTGCTGACTGCTCATCAGCTGTCTTCGGCCTGCCGACTGCACAGTTTAGCCTACCGATTCCATGAAGTTCGGCCTGCCGATGGTTGCCGATTCTTGGCCAACTTTTCGGCCTGTCGAACTGTCCTTAAAATACCATACATTATAACATTCAAGTCATCATTTCATCATAAATAAACATACATTAAAATTAACATGAACACTTGAGCACAACGATTTCATGCGGTCGTCACCTATCATAAAACTTGAAATAAATAGTTAGTAACATTAAGATCATAAATTATAACATAAATTATTAAATAAAATTTACTTAACGTCGTTACTAACTTAACATAATCTGTTACATAAAATAGGTGGGTGTTACAGTTTTAATATAGATAATGTAACGAAAGATATATTCTATATGAAACTGTGCCTAGTGCACTATTATGATGATGCTTATGGTGATGATGTCTGATAAAGATGTTCATGAATGCTTTACATTATGAGATATAAAATATACTTACTAAGCTTTTGCTTACTCAGTTTTACATCATGTTGTAGATAAGGGTAAGAGGACTGTGGAATAAATGGAGGACAAAGACGGGCGTGTGAGAAAGAACGATGAATTGAAAATGGAAGAACACCAAAGAAGAGATTTAAAGTTATAAATTATGATTTATTTCTAAGTATGTTCATTTAAAGAGTTTTAAAGATTTGAACTATGTCTCTATAACCTATTATGATTATTATTTATCCTTCAGCATTTTGAAACATTGACATTTTTTTAAAATTAACATTTTGTTTTTAATAACAAATTGGCTTTCCGACCATTTCAGATCGGACTGCCGATGTTGGCATTGGCTTACTGATTACCCTGTCTTGGCCTACCGATTCCAGTGTTTTAAAACCCTTATTTTGTAGAGCTTCGGACGGCCTGCCGATGGTAGAAGTTTGGACTGCCGGTTATGTTTGGCCTACCGATCTCCAAAGTTTAGCCTACTGAACTGTGTAAGCAAATTTTAGAAGTTGTGTTAATTTTTATTTAAATTATGGTTTTATTGTTTTGGTATTGATAAACTATTTAAAGAATGCTTATAATTAAGTAATTTAATAAATGTTTATAAAAAAAAATGTATGTATGGATCCTGTGATATGTTTGCAAACTATGTTATAAATTTAATTAGTTTATCTCAATTAATAGTAACATGGATGAAAGTAACGACTTCTATGACGTCTATAAGGGGCATTACGAAAACACTATTCCACTAGTCTGACACAATACGAACGACCCAGCCAAGAGTTGCTCTGACACGATGATAATTCCAAGGAACAAAACTCTTGAACATAATTAGACTTGTAAAAGTTTGAATGAGCTTAAACAAGTTTAATGGGGGCTACAAAGTACTGCATGGCATTGTAGTTAGCTGCACCCAAGAAGCTTTTAACTCGAGAAAATGAAATTAGCGTTTCATTTTGGAAGCTTTTATGCTGCAAAAAATGGAATTAAAATTGCATATTCTGAGAAAGTTCATTTCTGAGAAGTGATCAACTTGGAAAAAAATGGAATTAAAATTTCATCTTTCGAAAAAGTTCATTTCCGAGAAACGATCAACATGGATAAAAAAATAGAATTAAAATTTTGTATTCTGAGAAGGTTCATTTCCACTAAAAATGAAATTAAAGGATTGTTTCCTGAAAAGCATTCTACTTAGAAAATAAAATTAGAAGTTGAGTTTTCGAGGAATGTAGAACTTGGAAAATGAAACTAAAATTTCATTAAAAAAATATAAAATTGTCTCTGGCAGTTACAATTAACCGGAGACCTCTTTAGCCTGGACAGAGAAAAATTACAAAAATTCTTTAGCCTAGGCCCCGTCCCCAGCGTCTTCATTCTCGTCGTTCTCATCCTTGGCGTCCAGATCCACCACTGCCTCCCGGTTGGCCTACTTTGCCTGCTTATCTGCCTCCAGCTTTACTATTATTGATCACTCCAAGGCATGATGCTTCTCCAGCAGGTGGTCCCACAAGTTGCTCATCCCGAAGTAGTAGTTGTCCACGTACTCAGCGGAAGCCTTAAATTCCTCAATTACCTGGACAAGGTGGTCAGGCAGGTCGTCCCTCAAGAAGCGATCATGCTCCTCTTAGGTGGCCTATAGATCAGCCCGTGCTTGTTCGACCTCAGCCCTTGCCTTATTAGCCTCTTCCCCGACACTTCTTGCCTCTTCCTTGGCCCAGGTAGTATCGACCTTTGCCTAGTTAAGCTCGGTGTTCTTTACTTCAAGTGCCTTTTTGGCCTCGACTCTCTAAATGTTGGCCTTCTTAGCCTTCTTCCTTTCAAAGCTGAGGTCGCGCGTGCTGATGATGTCTGCCATCTTCAAGAAGGTGCAAGCCTAAAGAGGAAAGATGGTTAGAATAGAGGAAAATATGAAGTGACGAGGAGCTCAAGATGCAGACTCAACATACCTTAACCAAGGCACAGAATGCCGACCAGAAGCAGTCCGAGAAGCTCTCTTCCCGGACTTTCTCTAAAAACAACTCCCCCGGCACAACGTTATCGATGGTCTCAACCATCAAGTGTCGTGTGGGAGGGCGTTTCCTTGAGGGATTGGTGGGCGACGACGGCAGAGTGATGGGGACCGCAGTGGATGGTTTTGGCTAGATGACGGACTTGGTCAGTGGAGGCTAGACACGAGGTTGCTCGGGGGCGATAGGCTGCTTAGCTCATGGGGTTCTCTTCCTCTTTGACCTGACGACACCCTTCCATTTTGAACGGCGGAGGTTCTTTATCATCCTCCGCCATTCTTGTTTGGATACCTGCCAGGAAGACATATCTGTGAAAAGAAAATTACCAAGTCAACACAAGCTCAACAAAAAAAAAAAAAAAACTCCAAGCTTACCCCTGATTCGGAGCTAGTGCGATGGATATAGGTGCCGGATCACATCCTTGAGGTCCTCATCGGCAATAGGTGGCCCAACTCGAGGTAACCACTCGACGAGTCCTTAGATCTAGATGATGATGGCTCTCTCGTCGGCCACCCGGATCAACTGGTACTCGGCCCTAGGATGTCCATGGCACTAGGCCTGGCAACTATCACCTACTTGGCTGATCGGGCAAGTGAAATGTTTTGGCGAGGGTTTGTTAGGTTGGACCCCTTAAACCAGCCGTAGTGGTTAAGATTGGCCTTCGAAACAAGACCGATTATTGCCGAGAAGACTCATGCTTGGTGTATAAATCCTCCACTGCTGTGACGACCTCACTTGACGCCCACGGTCTATTTGACTGGACGTGCCCCTGCTCAAACCTTGTCAGGACTTCTTGATCCTTGGGCACTACTTCACTAGCTCGGGCTGAAAATAACCCCCAACGAAAAACCACTTAAACTTCCACAGCTTGTCCGAGTTGAGGTTGCCCAAGATGAAGTCCTTCTTAAATCCGATGAAGTAGTACCACCTTGACTGCTGGGGTAGCCTCTTCATTTTATACACTTGCTTGAAGGCTTCCATGGCATCGCGGTTGCCCAGTAGTATCTCCAAAGTATGTATATCCCAATTATGGAGTAATAACAATTCGGGTTAAGCTGAGCAGAGCACACATTTAAATCGTTTAATGCCTGGTGGAGGAATCGATGGAAAGGCAAACAAAGCTCGACCTAAAAAAACTCTACAAAGAGCATGATGTGACCGGCAAGCGGGTTTAGCAGCAAGTCTCTTTGCCTAGGCAAGATGAGGTCGATGTCTTCTGGGATACAGTATTCGGTGTTAATGCACATGTGCATCCCGTCGCTAAGGTTTGGCCAGGCCGAGAGTTTGTGTTCGTGATGATACCCCAGACCATGGTGGCGACAGGCCTCTCTTCGACAACTGCCCCTTCGGATTTCTGGTCCTCGGCCGGTCGGTCCCCTATAGAAACGTCCATGGTTACCTGGCCTATGACTAGAGTAGGAACCCTGGCACCTCAACCTAGGGTGCTCGGCACAACAGAGCCCGCCACCAAGCTGGCACATTCCTGAGCTGTAACTCGAGATATGCCAGAGGCGGCCACCCCGATGTATGGGTCCTCACCCCTGCACGGCCTAACCGGGTGCTATCTGACTAGGAAATGTTCACGTTTTGGGAGTCGCTAAGGTCATCATTTTTGGATTATCTTTTCAGGAAAATTACCTGCTTGGGTTTTTGGGAGCTCGAGATGAAGTCTAAAGTCCTTGGGTTACAACCTACAGCTTGGCAGCTAAAATTCAAAAAACCTAAAGTCGGTCATGCGTACACACAGTCATAACTGGGGATCGACTTCTATTTATAGCTAAAACTCAGGCGTAAAACTCGGGCATAAGAATCGAAGAGATGCAATAATTACACTCGTTAGGAAAATGCCTAATAGCGTGTCGACACATGTCCTTTCGAGGTTCATCGTGTGACCCTTCATCTCCCGTCTCCTTAGGACACCACCTGAGGGCTAATCTGAGCCTACCACACCCTATTAGCATAGTCCACCCGGCCAAGCACCAACCAAGTGCATTAGGGGCTACTTTTGGGGGTGTGCTCAACTCTATCCGCCGAGGAATAGATCCTTGATTGTTAGCTAATACACTCGACAAATGCATCGGGAGGCGTGATGTCAAACCCAAGAGCTCGGCCTCCCTATCCGAGGTGCTCTACAATGCCCCTGCTGGATGCGGCGCAAACTGTCGCCTCTTTGGGTCAGACGAGTGCTTAGACTGGATTGTCAGAGCCTACAAGTAGGCAATCACTCATCACAAGAAGCCAATAGATGGCCGCATTATCGTTGTTTGATGGAGGCTAGTCCACCAGCGGGGAGCATGACACATTTCACTTACCTTTTGACAGGCCTAAATGTGACACACAGGTCATGGGTAAAACCCATCTGCCAACCGGTTCAAGTAGTAGCTTATAAATAGAGCGCATTTACTACAGCTCAAGGCCAACGTGCTCCTTCCCAACTAGCTAGCTTCCGTTATCTTCCGAACAGCGCATACCTTGAGTGTTAGAGACCCTTGTTTGGTACCTTGCCGGTGTCCCCCTTTAGTACCTCCGAAGCGTTCCTCTCATTGCAGGTATGTCCAAGTAGGCCGAGACAAGCAGGGAAGAGTCGTCCGACCACTATGCACAACCACATATGGTGTTGATTTGCCGCCACTCACTAGTAAGCATCAACACCCTGTTTTGTAAATTAACAAATGCAACATGGATAAAATGGAGGCCAAAAATGTTAGAGAGGTTTTTCTTTTTCTTTTTCTTTTTCTTTTTCTTTTTTTTTTAAAACAAAAAGAAAGAAAAAGGCTTAAGATGGTGATACTTGAGATTCAGATTGCCTATATAATGTCTCAAAGGTAAAATTGTTATGTTATACATATTTTAGTGGCTGAGACATTTTTGTCCTACCGTTTTAGAGGCATTACATGCATTTTCAAAAATTTTGTACCGTATTTTAGAGAGTGTTCCTATAAATAAATTTAGTTATAAAGTGATATTGATAAAAGTTAAGTGGGTACCATATATTGTATTTTTCTAATTGGATTGTTGATGAATGATTGAACAATGTTTGCCTCAAAATAGGTTATCTAAAAGGTGGAAGGTGGGAGTTTTCATAAATGTTCTCTTTTAAAATTTATTTTTGAATTTATGATCACATTTTTTGTGTTTTGTCAAAATAATAGACACTTTTTTTTTTACTAAAACTAATTAATACCCTTGTCTTCCCTATTCGCCAAAACACATAGCCACAAAAAATGTAATAAGTTTTGATCAAGGGGGTCTCCGTTAATTTGACAAATACAGGGGATTAGCGTAATTAACCCTTTTGCTATTTCATAAATACCATATGCATTTAAGTGTGAGATAAATTAAATTAACATGACACAACTTTTTTAAATGTGATATGAATGAACGCATTGTTTAAAAATGTAGCATAAAATGCAATTTCTAAAAGAAAAAGACTGCTATTTCTTCTCCGAGCAAAAATAATAGTAGAAAGAAGCATGTTTCTTCAAGGAACATAATGAATAATTTTGAGTCCATTTGTTGGCTGAAAATGATGTGTCAAGATTAAACCAGAGTGAAACCAGACATGAGCATGAGTGTTCAATATCAGTTGTGCGACATCCTACAGTTTGGCCGCTGAAAATGTTTGGTATTTGGGGCAGCTAGATTCAAATTAGTTTGATAGAGTTTCTTGTGCGTCTCGCGCAGTCAACATGTGGAAAAATCATGAGCTTTATTCAAAGTTCAAACTAATTACGAA
This sequence comes from Artocarpus heterophyllus, assembly GCA_025403435.1. Taxonomy (NCBI): domain Eukaryota; kingdom Viridiplantae; phylum Streptophyta; class Magnoliopsida; order Rosales; family Moraceae; genus Artocarpus; species Artocarpus heterophyllus. The sequence goes on along the minus strand of CM046340.1, from coordinate 13,846,698 downwards.
AATGGTTTCATTTTTGTTAAGTTACTGAAATCTTTCCATATTTTAATATATGTTTTTCAGATTTATTTCTCCCGTCTACAGAAATGGGATTTTCAAAGTTTGATCCTTACCATGGCTTCCATACAGGCCAGTAATTTCAGGCATGACATGACGATACGATATGAAAACAGCATGAGATAAACTAGTTTGGACCGTACGTTTATTATTTGGGTCATAAATAGGTTAACACAAATAACAAAAAAATAAACTGGTTAGATTCATGCTCATACTTTAAACATGGTTAAACACATTTACATACCTACTAGTATCATCTATATGCATCGTGTTTAGATATTTGTGTTTTTTTTTTTTGAATTATTGATATGTGGAGAATTTACATTCTTGTTATTACATGCTTTTTGATGTGTTTACAGTTTCTAATTAATAGTCAATTAATATCATTTTTGAATTCGAATTAAATTTTTCTAGCTATTGGGTTATAATCGCATCATACACGCATGTTTTTTTCGTGCCATCTCACCACAGACCATTTAATAATGTGTTCGCGTATTGTGTTGTATTACCCGTGTCAAATGCATTTTGTGTTCATGTTTTAGTTCTGTCACGATTATTAATCGTGCCATGTCATAATGGTGTTGGCTCGAACACGACATGTGAACACAGATTGCCAGCCCGCTTACATATACTCAATCAAGTACAATATTGATAAATTACAATAATCCATCTCGTGCTCTAGTCGCTCTTATTATTCGCTTTCTAATCATAATAGACGATTTTAACCTTTATCTGAACTTTATACCATACAATTTATTTCATTGAGTTTCGTTAACAATTTTTATGAGGGCAAAATTTGGGACAGGAAACATAATTTAGTAGTACAATTTATAATATTTTGAAGTTTGAGGCCAAAATAAAACAACCAATACAGTTTAGGAGTCAATGATAAAACTAACACCGTTTATTTTCCATGTGTAGTTCTCTAATAATAATGTTTAAAAGGTGTAACAGATAATAAAAAGTTTCTTCTTGATATACACTGTGGATGGTCATTACTACATGAAATAAATATCAATTCATTTTTTTAAAAGAAGGTGTTTTACACTTGATTTTTTTTTTTTTTTTCATCTTCCCAATTGGCGTATTGTTACTTACAATCATAAGCAAAGCTAAAAGGAGAAGCCTGGCGGGGGTAGAGGCATGCCCCGTGATCACCAAACCGCACCAGACTACTATAAAGAGGCATTGCTGGTGTCAGCGGTACTCTATCATTCATCTCTAATACGAAAAATGATCACTTTTGGTTTCCAAATTCACAATACATAAAGCAACTTCAGTTTGACCACGCATACAATTTCCACCATTACATCTCGTTATTTCTGGTTGAAATAATGGAACTAAGCCGTTTATAGCTTAAAACTTTTATTTGTTACAGCGTAAAGTAAAAACTTACTATAGTATAAAATGTTTATATACTATAATATTTAAACTTATATTTTAAATTTAAAAAGTTTTGTCAAACACCTCAAAAAATTTAAAATTAAACCTACTAAAATCCTCTAACCTAAAAAAATAAAAAGAGCACTAGATAAATAAAAAAAATTGAATTAATGCTTTTTTTAATAATGTTGGTCACGACCTGAAATGATCACAATTATATGGCAAGGTGCATCAGTGGCAACATTAGAGTGTTCTTTGAGAGAGAGAGAGAGAGACAGAGGAAAGTGGGAAAAGGTGAGAAAAAGGCTGAAGGAAAGAGGTCTAGAGCATAGTATAATGCCATCTAGAAAGAAGCAAACGTGATAAAAAGAAGCCATAATTGGAGATTTGGAGTGAAGGGCAGGATCAGAAATTGGAAATTTTTTTTTTTTTAAAAAAAAGGAGGAGCAAGGAAAGGACACCAAGAGTGAGTACAAAATCCAAGTATAAGCTTAAAAGTTTTTGCCTTTATTGCCTGCAGAGGATCAGAGTATAGATAGGCTTTTGTTTTGTCTTTCTGAGAGACTGACTCTGAGTTTTGTGGGGGGCTTTAGCGTTTCTTTTCTTCTCTTTTTCAGGGACATACCAAAGCAAATTCCACTTTTCTTGATGGTCTTTTTTAACCGAGAGAGAACGGCCAAAACCCAACCACAGCACCATATAGTTCAAACTTTGATGGAAAAAGAAAAGGTCAAAAACAAATTATGACAAGCCCCACATAGGCGCGTTAAAATCACGCCCCACATATCAGCTATGATTGATTATTTTTGACAATTCTTTGTGTGGGAATGGAAAAGATATTCTATAGATATTTATCCTTTAATTATTAAATCTATAAAAAAAATAATTTAATTAAATTTAATAATTTTAAAACATGTACTATCAATTAAAGTTCTCTTATTTTTTTATAAAATTTCCTTAGGGAAAAAAAAAAAAGAAAGAAAAAATATGCTGATTGATTCTTTCCATTTTTTGGGTCCAACTCTTTTTTCTCGATAAACAGAGTGGGAGAAGAGAAACAAAAAAAGTGTACCTATTGAGTTGTGAATCAATCTCGTTGTTATATTTAAAATGACAAGTCAATGTTTGTAAAAGCTAAAATAAACTTGAGTTTGGCATATCATTTAGATACATAAACAAGTACTAACCTATAGAGATATTGTTAATAGGTTAACATTTTAAAATAAAAAAATTCTATGGTGGAGAACACCATTTTTCTCCACTAGTAGAAAATGATTAAACATAATTGGATCAACATATGATAATAGACAAGATGAAGACCATTAAAACAAAAACAAACTCTCCCACACATGATTATTTTACATTTATCAAAAAATAAAACCTAAATCAATTTCCGGTTAAAGATCGGCAACCTCAGCGAGGAAGATGAGTTCGCAAGCCATGATCCGTTGCGAGGGTGGCTCTTCTGAGCTCTGGCAAGCTCTAGCGTGCATGGGGGGAGTTTGACGGAGATCGTGTTGGGGAAAGGGACGACGATAATATCTTGGTGATGGAGAAGGTGACGAAGAAAACATCAATGGTATGGCCAACAAAATGGTGGGCGAAGACGCCAATGGCGAGATTCAAGAGGCGATCTCGTTTGATATCATCTTATCAAAGCATCTTCGATCTCGTTCAGGACATCATGGTGGCAGCAAGAATCACAATGTCGCCATCTCCAATTACATCCAATCTGGGCCACTCACGTTCAATCCAGCCCACTCGCAATGGAGTCTCGACGGCATCGGAGAAGAATGGTGATGTCCCAGTCTCGGTCCAACCTTGCCATTGTCGGAGTTGCTGATTGATGTCTTCCACCGGAGTTTGTTTTTGTTGTTGGAGTTGGTCTTGTTATTGTTGTTGATGTTGACAGTGAGGGTGCCAGAGCAGGTGGCTGAGATGCAGTAGGTTGCCAGGGAGGGAGGTAGAAGGAGAATGAAATTTACCTAATTTTTTTATTTGTTTTAGTTCTTTTGAAATTTTGATCAATTCTAGCAGAAAAAGGTCTGTCCAAGTTGTTCTACGTTATCCGCCAGCAGAGAATTTTGATGTTCTCCGTCCTAGACCTCCCATTTAAAATAAAAGTATGAGAAAATTCAAATTCTATCAGATCATAGTATCAAAGACCAAACCTTCAAATGAAAAAATAATGGTACTCTTTGGTTTTGTTTTGAAAATTTTTAAAAATATTTTTATATGTTTTTTAAGATAAAAATTTTAAAATATTTTTAACATAATTTTTTAATTTTTTTTTTAATTTTTATATATTTTAAAAGCAATACTAACCAAACCCAATAATTCAATAGTTGGTGTTAATTATATATGTTATGTATTATCTGTAGTACGGAGAAGCAAACGTCCAAGTTTTAATCGTCTCGCTTAAGTCTTGTCATAATTACATAGAAATGACAATTCTTTGGACCTCAGTCGTACCCACTTGTGATATTGTCAAGGACATGACTAATTTGGACATTTGCCCCATTCAACAGTACAGCACTTTTTCTGCTCGATGAGATACTGGCGTTCTCTGGCTGTGAATTGATGACATTCTTACAAAAATCAATACAAGTTATTTTGACAATGCTGTGTGAAGCTGTTTTCTTGGCAACCTCATCTTAATTGTATAGTTAAAATTATTACAATATAAGATTTTTATATATTATAATATAAAAATTTTATATATTATATAAAAATTATTTTAATTTTTAGTTCTAACCATCATTTTTTCATTGTTTAGATATTGCTTATTTCACTTCAGTCATCCTGAGACATCTCAGGGTTCTCCTTTTAGGCTTTAGCCAGTTTCGCCCTCATTATCTGCTCACTTCAATTATATAGTATGCAGATTGGAACTTTTGACCCTCTTCTTCCTTTTCCCGTTTGGAAAAGACCCATTAATTGAATTTGCTTGATCCCTATAATTGATATATCTTATTTACTATAGTGCAAATTAATTAATGAAATTGTCCTAATATTTATTGGCATGTGACACTTGTCCTAGGCTCCTAGTCATTTACATGTGAAAATTGTACAATATTGTCATAGTCTGTTATTAATATCAAATTGCCTATTGATTTCTGTATCACAAGAACAGGTTGTTTCTTAATGGCAAGAGAAAAACCCTACTTTCTTTCTAGTATATGTTAATGATCTTAAAAAATATACAATATATATATTAATTTATTTATTTCTCTTTAAGAATATAATAAGAAAAGAATCATCTCAATTGGATATCAAATAAAAAAGTTATAATTTTTTTCTTTAAATAGAGGATAAAGAATTTCAGCTTTTACTAGAACAAAGATATCCAAACATTAAGAGTTTAGAGGAAAAACTTAAATTTTTGATACTCATTTGATTTAGATTTTAGGAGAAATAAACACATATTTAAAAAAAATTTGATACTCAAATTTAAATTTAAATTTATTGAATGTAAAAAATAACTAAAACAAACACCCTGGTAATGTCTTCGATTTCTTGTGATGAAAGTCTACTGTCGGCTTTGTTTTAATGCTTACTTAAAAAAAGATATGGTACTCGAGTGGAAAATTTCCTTTGTGTTTGCACTGTTCTTTTTGTTGTCAAATTATCTATGCAGCATTCCCAAAGATGCCAAAGTTATATAATTTTATAAATGCTGAGGACAACTGAAAACACATGATTATAGCCTAGTTGTAATACCCAATTAGTGAAAGTAAACCAAAAATAGTTTCAAGTAATGAAACTTCTTCTTTATCCTACACCACTTTTGGATCTAAAAAATTCCCAATTAAACAATCTTTTGGGAAATAATGTTGAAAACATTAATAATAAGTCCGTGCCAGTTCATTCCCATGAACCTGCTCACAGTAAATCTAATCAAAATCTTCCTCAAAGTCTACCCTCTCTCTCTCTCTCTCTTTGCTAGCTGTGCGTTGAACTTGATCAAATCAGCATCATTACCAAATAAAATGTCTACCAAAGTTTTACCCAGATGCTGCGAAATCCTCACAGCTGGCTCTGGCCCAAACCCTTCCAAGATAGCAATTGCTTTTGAACAATATACTTTTAAACATAAATTAAGTCAGTAACGAGTACAATGATGTGGCCCCCACTCACCTCATTTTTCAACCCCAAACGATTCACACGAAAGCTTGGGGGGTGCAAGAAAAGACCCAATTGGGTTCTCAAGGAATTCACAAGATTGCATCAAATTTGAAGCCTAATATAATCGTACGGATACTGTTTATACATGTTTTTCTTGTAACGTACGTCAACACCCCAAGATGGTTTGTGGTGGGTGATACACCAACACCTTGGCGAGATTCCCGGCCAATCCCTATACTTCTCTCCTCGGCCATTCTTTCCCATGTTTCCCCCTCATGCATTTCCTCTTCAGTTTTCTTTACTTTAATCCCCACATCCCCATAAACAATATTCCCATATGATCAAACCCGTAATAAACATTTCAGCGGGAAAAAAAAAACTCACAATAAACATAATCACATTAGCTTGCATAATCACATTATTTGGCAAATGAGTTGAGACTTATAAGTTTGAACTCAAACACTATAGTCTTATTTGTTTTTGTTTCTATAATTTTTAAAAATATTTTTGTTCAGTTTTTCGAGATAAAAATTTAAAAAAACACTCTCAATATAATTCTTAAAATTCTTTTATTTTTTAAAATAAAAATATTTTTATCTATTTCAAAAATAATATCAAAGTGATCTTTAGAAAGATTTATATTTAAATATATATTTTTTATTTTATAGGATATAAAAATTTTATGCTGTTACTGTTTTAACTCATGGGTTTAAAGTCATCTGCCAAACGCAACCTGCGTTTGGCAAACAAGTGAGAAAAAGAAAAAAGATTGATAGATAGAAAGGATTATAAACGAGAGCTTTCCCCAACCTCACGTGGCGCTTGTATGCGATGGATAGAGAAATTTACGCGCGAGTAGGCGCGTTGGTGATTTTTTCTTGAAAGTATAATGTAATATATTATGTAATTTTGACTCCTGCCTGGTGTCACCGACCTGCAGATTTAAGATCAGAATAGTTTTTAATGCTACGTAGTTAAATGGCGTTGTGGTAAAGTAAAGAGGATTAAATATAAAATAGTTCGTGGTCAAAAGCCCATTAGTTTAGTTTGGTCGAATTATACCAGGGGGAGTACTGGTTTTTAGAAAAATATGCAAGCTACTGGTACACAATAGTTCGAATAATTCAACTTGATAAAAAAAAAGTGGAAATGAGTCTTCTACTCAAAAATACTTCTACTAAAGTGTGAATAATGTTAGAGGGCTTTTGCCAACATGGTTTAAACTAAAAATTTAAAATGAAAACATTATAATAATTAAAATTTAAGAAAAAAATATAATAATAAAATTGATTTGAATCTTTTTTTTTTTCGAACCAAAATTTTCAAACATACTCAAATATCCAAAATTTTCAATAGTATATATATTTTTAAGAGGGATGCGATAATTGATAGTTGGTAGTTAAATGGCATTAAAAATTTAGGCTCTAAAATTGTTTTTAAAGTACATAAGTATATATGATTTTTTTAATAATTCATTCTTATTAGAAAAATCTTTGCATAATATGACATAAAATTTATTCAACATATAGTGTGCTTAATAAGCATAGTTAGAATCAACTTTTTGGTTACCAAGTAGTGTAAAATTCTCACATGCTATAATAAAAAAGTAAAAAATTATTATAGTGTAAAACTCTTCTATACTACAGTGTTTTAAACGAAAGGCCGCAGTAGGTGTCTCTTCTTGGGCATGGATAGGAGTTTTTGGTTGGTGCTGAGGTCTTAAGGAAGGGAGCTTGTTTTACTGTAAATAGTAGTGCGCGCCAGGTAGATCTTGGGATCCATGGAAAGGATGACTACAGGTTTATTTCCTTGTAAGATAAAGTGGAGCAGATACCATTGTTGATTAGTGAGCTTAAGGTGCATGATTCTCACTATTGCGACCTGGCCAAACTTAAAGCTAATATTTGATGAGTGATTTATGGATAACATTTGTCGTTCAATTTGCTCATTGGCAGGAGGTCTGGCTAAACTTTGTTGGGTAGATAATGTATTGTTTCTTGTGAAATATTTAAAATAGGCCTTGAATTCCAACCCCTTCTCTACAGTTGATTTGGCTTGATAGAAAACCCTTCGCAAGTTAAGGATTCACGAGCACCAAATTGTTGGTGTAAAGAATAGCATAAGAGGACCTTCCATTAAGGCCAACAGGGTGTTTGAAAGAGTAGATGAAACTACACATTATAACATCTAAGAGATGTATATTGTAGTAAATTTTAGTTTTATACTGTAGCATATAAGAGCTTTACATTGTAACAGTTTAAACTATGTAGTTGGAACCACTCTCCCAAATAAAGCTGAAGATTGAATTTGGTTTGTAGTGGCATTTTTACTTATAGCCCATTTTTTGTTTCAGTTAGAGAGGATTGCTTCTAACTTTTTTCCTTTTTTTTTTCACCTTTGTTAGAGCTATATAATTTGTTTTATTCGGTGGCCTTAGATTAGAGAGTTTCTTAAATGGATCTTCTTTGAAGCTTCTTCCCTCTAGATTTGGTTCGAGTTCTAAGGGGAGGGTCCAAGATAAACTTTTTTCATACAGTCCGTGGTGATTTTGGAGGCGATATGGAAAGCAAGTAATTATATCTATTTTAAAAATTGGTCAGTTGATCCTCGTGAGTTGGGAGGGTGCTAGAGTTGTTCTTTGTAGCCTCGTTCTTGGGATTGAGGTTGAGGGGTGGAGTTCCCCTTTGCAGGATGTTGTTAAACTCAATGTTGATTGTAGGTTTGCGAGTGATCATAGCGCTTTGGTCGTGGTGTCCCGGGATATGGATGACCTAGCAACTGCAGGCTTGTGTAAACTAGGCCTAAGCCATTCAATTGTTTTTATGAAGATTTAGCGAGGATCTAGGTGCTTAATTTAGCAATTGAGATTGGTTTCCCTGTTGTATCATTTAGAGGTTAAAAAAACATTAATAGAGTTATAACTAATAATAACTATGAAGATTTCATCCCATGCTATCATTATTTAAGTTACATGTTATAGTACTCCTTTTTCTTGAAAGGTTTTTAACTATGTTTTCATTCAAGAAAAATAATCTCTAATCCTTTCCTCTTAGAGGTTTTCTTTAGGAGAAATGCAATATAATTCTCTTTTTAATTTTTTTGAGGGGAACAATTAAGGATGAAAGTATCAACATCGGTACTTCAATTTTATTAAAATTTTGGAAAAATATCGATATCGGTGGAAATTTTGACAAAAATTACATAAATTAAGGAAATTTTATATTAAATATATCTTTGATACTTCAAGATACAATAAACATTAAAAAGAAACATAAATAAACATGATTTACATAATAAACTCCATACATGTAAGATTTGTCAATGCTAAAATAAAGTTCTATGAGGCTCAAATATAGTTAGAATTTTATCTTAATTCAAACCATATTGGTATTATGACATGTTATTTGAGTAGTGCTTAATATGATTATGAATATATCACATGTAGGTTTCTTGACTTTTTCCCACTGTATTTTCATAAATGAGAAACTATAAATTCTCCCAATTATTTGCTTGAGATTATGGTGGTATGTTCGGTGAGGATAATTAACAATTCTATAGCCATCATAGCTTCTAAACTTATGATTGTATGGATAATAAGCATGAGAAGCCTCATTGAAAGAGCTGCTATAATTAGATTTCAAATTCCTTGATTATAAACATACAAAAATATTATCTTCATCTGATATTAGAATTCTTAATGTGTATTCATTCATTAAAAGTATAAAATACTGATAGATTATTTAAATGGAAGAAAGTCTATTAAATTTTGTAATTTTTGATATTATCAAAATTTGATCAAAATTTTCATGATATGTACTAATATGTACTAAAATTTTGAATAAAACACACTATAGATTTTTTTATATCGATATTTTTACCTATATTTTTAATATTTTTTAGATATTTGCGTAAATCAATATTATATTAAAAAGATATTTTGGTATCTCAAAATTTCATAAATTTATTTTCAAAATTTCCATCGAAATTTTTAAAATTTTGCTGATACTTACGTCCATGGGAGCCATTACAACATTTTCATACACTACCGCACAATGTTTTTTTTTTAATTCTAAATCAAATAAGGGTATTTATCTTTTTATATCATTTTTTAAAGTTAATTCAAAACTTATATCTTTGGTTTTGAATCTCATTAAATTTATACATTGAGATTAGATTTAAAACACAAATTTATATCTTTTTTCTAATTGTTATTCAATTTTAACCTAAAAAATTGCTCAAAATACCCTCAAATTTAAAAATAAGAGAATTTTATAAATTAAAAAAACATATACTAAGTTTTTCGACTTTAAAATGTATAAAATACCCTAAACAATAAGTATTTTATGTGTTTTTATTTTTGTTTTTTTTTATTTTTTAAAAGTTTTATTTTTTTCTTAAGAATAATTTGGTTATTTTAAAAGTTAAAATTAATTATTAACTAAAATAGAATATAAATTTATATATTAAATTAATTTAAAAGAATAAATTTTGATAAGGTCTAAAATATAATGTTTAAATAATTTTAGAAGCTATAAAAGATAAATAACCATCAAATAATATTGAATAACCATTAGACATTGACTGCTGCCATTTTCTCATCACGTGGGGCCAGTGTGGAGGCGTTCAGGCTCCATCCGTCTATCCTCTCTCTCTCCTCTCTGTCCTTTCTCTCTCAAAAAACTCGTATTACCCATAATAGCCGTCAATTCTTTCGTTCACTCACTCACAAGTCATAGCCTGGAGAGAGAGAGAGAGAAAGAGGGAGAGAGAGAGTGGGAAGAGAATAAAAATCTCAAAAGCCTCCTCCGTTTTCAACACCACCCACACCAAGCAAGCCATCTATAGTAGACCTCAAAACTGTTTTTTTATCTTTTTCTTTCTTGGAGAATAGAGAGAGGAAAGTAAGAGAGAGATCAAAGCTGAGAGTTTCATTCTTCTTTCTTCTAAACAAGTACTACTCATATTCGGTCACTTCACTTCAAAAGGGCAAAAAGAGAGGGACTAGGACGGATTTTTCCCTTGACTTTATGTGGGTATACACTTTCCAGTGATGTCGCTCGCCGGCGAGAGGACGAGGGTAGTTTTGTACTTTTGCCTGGTGGCTCTTCTGATCCTTCCGATATCGCAGATTTGGCTCTGCCGTGGGTCCTGCACAGCAGGAGCTGCGAGGTTGCTCCGCGGAGATGATGCCACGTGGAAGTTCGAGGAAGTCGACGGTGTTGATTCAGCAGTGAAGGGTTACAAGAATGATCGTTACAAGAAGAGCATTAAAGAAGGCTTCTTTGATAGGTTGTACAAAGGAAGAGATCTTAATTTCAACCAAACCGAAAAGGGGTTTGATGAAAGCAAACGACGAGTGCCCAGTTGCCCAGATCCTCTCCACAACTAGTAAAATTTAATTATTCGTCTTTTTCATTTCATTTCATGAATAGTTTATTCTTTTTCTGTTTATTTCTTGAGGAAATTTTGTTGCGTTCTGGCCAAAATACCTACGTTTTTCTCGTCATACTAGTGGTAGCTTTTTGATGGGCTCTTGTAATTTAGGTGGGAAAACCGGGGGTATTTTGGTATCAAGAAATATTTTTTCCTTTTCAGCATGCAGTTACAAAAAAAAAAGAAAAGAAAGAAAAAGCCAGAAATGCACGATGATTATGATGTGTATAGAAGAAGTTGAGAATTTGGTTCTTAGAGTGACGACTGTTTGTACTGCGGTAGAATCTCTGTATGTAGTACTTCCAAGATCCCTTTTTTTATTTTAAATTTGAGATGAAAAGGAAGAAGAGGAGGAAGATCAAGAAAAAGATAAGGGGGAGTGGCAGAAATGTAATTTTATAAACAGAGACTCTTAGCGGTTTTCACACTGCAAGAATACAAAAGATCTTTTAGAATCTTTGCTAGGAAATAATAATATTGCTTTGTTTCTTCGAGTCTCAATGAGAAAAGGAGACCTGTTTTGGTGAAATCATGCTTCGGTAATCTGCAGTGGTTATCAGTGTTGTGTAGTGTCTTTTATTGAACGCTCAGTTTCTCTCGTTCGTGGTTGTACTTTCATCGATTCATATTATATATGCGTTTGCATTTTTGGCGTTTCTGGTTAGAGTTTCATTGATGATTGAAGCCATCTGATTGATGGAATTAATGTTTTATGTTTAATGCCTAATTGGTTCAAGTTTCCTAATCCAACTAATAAATGAGAATACTTAGCACCAAAAAAAAAAAAAAAAGGAACAACTTAAGCTAATTAGCTCTTCACTCATAACTACATCAATTATAGCTAGTTGGCCAAAGTTAGAGGCGTTACACTGCTGTGTAATATTTTTGTAAAGTTTGAGGTTTGAAGTTTTTATTTCAATTACGTACTGCTCATGATATATATGTGCATTTACGTGGCAGTCCCATTTTTTGTGGTATTGTATCTTGGTCATAAGATTTTACGTAATGTTCAATATTCATATCGCCACATCGGATCTCCTGGGTGGCTTTTTTAAATTTTCAACCCACCCAAATGAAGTTTGGATGAGTTAATTTTAAGTTTTACACATGCAATCAACCAAAAGTTTAAGATCAACTCACCTAATTAAATAGGTTAGTCATGTTGAGTGTTATAGAAGAGATACAAATCAAAACTAATGGTCCTGTTTGTTATTATTTTGAGAATTTTTTAAAATATTTTTGCATTACTTTTTTAAGGAAAAATTTTAAAAACACCTCCACTATAATTTTTTAAAAATTTTCATCTTTCAAAACAAAATTATTTTCACATATTTTGAAAAAACACTACTAAATAGGCCTAATAATTTGACTCAAAGTGAATCAAAAAACTAAAATTCATAATGTATTGGTCTTATAACGTTCCAACATTTTCTCATTAAGTCATGAATCAACATGAGGATAAAGGATTAGCAATACAAATAGTTATAAATTAACAAATAAACCATAATAAAAATTAATACAACAAAAGCTAAGAAACATCTACTAACATAGTTTATAATTGCCAATCTTCATCTCCAATATAGTGCCTAAATATATAGTATAAATATTTTATTTTTTTTATATAAATTGATTAGATGGATTCAGGTCATGATAGGTTGGAAAAACTTAATCCAAACCCACTTAATAAATTCTCGGGTTGGGTTAGATCAACCCAAATTACTTTTCGGGCTTGGTAGGTTTGGGTTATCTCGAATTAGGTTAGGTGAGTTAATTAGGTTTGTTAAGTTATCGGGTTTTTTGTTCACCCTTTAGATGTCATTTAACATTTATAGATATATAGACATGCTCAATGTATGTGTAAGAAATAACCTTACGAAAATTTTGTAAAAGTTAACATAGGTTTCTGATCATGTGAATAATGAGGTGGGGATTTTTATCACCGACGTATGATCCAACTGTAGTATACGGTCCTTTGATTTAGATTATTAGTAAAAATGATGTAGTACCAAATGAAAATAAACCCTCCTACATATAATTTAATCCATAATTATTACTTTAATTAAAAAAAAAAAGATCAAACATATTCTTCTATTCTCCACTGTCTCCACCATCAGACCCAAATAATCACAACTATCAGTAATGGGGCATAAAGGAGGATGAGATATCGACAACAATGATGATGAGATGTAACAGGCCTCTTGGCATTGCTCACCGAGCCCTTGCAAAACTTGTTGTTAGGCCCAGCGAAGCTTGTCGCGACCCTTTGTGAAGCCCGCAAAGCCTATTGTCGAGCACTTAACCCCTGCGAAGCCTATCTTGGAGTCGCTTGCCAATACTTTCATCGTTTCTATGCCACCCCATCAAAGCCTTTAGCATTTTCCGCCGTTATTGCCCTTTTCATAAGACCCATTGTGTTGGAGAAATAGTACACAACGAAAATTTAATTTTTTTTTATACCAAAGTGTTTTTTAAAGCACAAGTTTGACATGCTATATGTATAAATTAACCAAATCTTACTAATCTTGTATGTTAAGGAGCTCTTGCAATTGATGAAGAGAAGGGCGTTCAAGAAGAGCCTCAACCAACTGGTCTTCTTTGTTATTCTCTACCCATGATCGGAGTACGTGTGGGCGCACGTCGTACAGCTTTTCCTAGATGACTCTCCTTCCAACCAATTAAGAAATATCTAGATTTACCCCTCGTGATTTGTGAACAATAGCTCTTTAGGAGAGTTTTAGAGACTCACAGAATAGAATGCTCACTCTTGATCTCTCAACTAATCTATATAACTTATGAGTCTCACTCCCTATTTATAGAGGTTGGATCCAGGGGTTAGTCCTTATCATATAAGGCCCTAAAAATTTAAATCTAGATCAATATCTGATAAAATCACATAAAAACACATGATTAGATTATCGTTCGGTTGGTAGCCCGAACTGGTAAAACTTCATCGGCAGGCCGAACCTGAAGACTGGCCTGCCAAACTTATGATAAATGATCCTTGTGAATCTTTTATTTTTCACCCGAGATTCTTTGGATAAAGCCTCAGTTTTAATTCAAATAACTTAATAAAAAAGTTATCTGATTAAAACAACAATATCTAGATAATCTCTAGAAAAATAAATATTCTGGATAATTCAACAATTTTATCCTTAATTAATTTTTCACAAAATTAATTTAACCGATAAATAAACATAAATTATGTGATCCTATCAAATTTAACCAATCTAATAATTTAAAATAAGTCATCAATTTATTAGAAAAGCATGTCATATCGTTACATGATTTATTATGAGCTAGCAAAGAGGACCTGATGGACCTATTAGTTCAAGCTCCCGATAATTATGAAAACCCAATATCCTAAATATATATTTCATAATCATCAACTCTAACGCTATTCTACTAAAAGCTTAGAGCTGCACTCTCAAACTATATAGAATTACGAAGCCCGAATAGCTAAGTCACCATGACATATCATAATGTACCATATCCCTATAGGATATCCATAATCGGCTTGAGGATAAATTCTGTCTTACCTTCCCAATTATTTTTCTCTTACGTTCCATTATCACACCATCAAAAAACTTACCATCCAAGGACAGTATACCATTCGGTTATACCTATGTATCTAAATAGTTGAGCGCTCTAGTCTTCCAATTACAGGATAACTTATATAAGAGGATATTATCGACTCCTAAAGAGGAGCTATGGGTTCTGTATCTATGAATAACAAGCCTACATCATCAAGAGTCATGTCTCCAACGTATTAGCATGCGTACCATTATTAAATATGGAGGTCACCTTTTAGTACATCAAAAGACATAAGTCAAGACAATGAGCCCATTATTCATCTCAGGATTAAGATACAACACATATGATTATCTAAAGTGAATTGATTTATCGAGACAGAATTATTAATCTAAATCATTACACTTTATATCCCGATCCAATACATCATCACCTATGACAATGCACCAATGTTTCTATTCGTAGAGTCCACCTCCAATAGGCCAAGACAAACAATCTCCTGTTACAGATATAGACAACATAACAATCTTTGTATGAATAAAGTGCTCAACTTGATTCTTTCGATTGCGGATCTTATCATTTAGACTGTCACCTTTAGAATTATGTCTTCTGCATAATCTAGTCTATCATATGCCTAATTCTAAACATTTAGACCAATAGTCTTAGACTTTTATTTGCTTATCATATATCTAACAAATATGAATGTAAAGTGGATAACAATTTGGCATATGAATAATAATAAATTCTTTATCAATAAAAATGTCTCCAAAAACATATTACATTTTTACTTCTTAAAACATACATGTCTAACACAAAGGAGTGAGGATTGGACATAGACGGTAAGCGCGCATGGATGAAGTCTGATGATAGCGACACATGGAAGGGGCATGGAGCCTTTGACATGAGCTTCGAGGAGGCTCCTTAAACTTTGAGATCTGAGATTTAGGTTTTGGACATGCGTTTAAATCTAGAGCTAAGATTAAAAGTTATATTAACTTAATGATTGAAATGTATTTGGGTAAAAATTTAATATACAAAGGAGAATGTGATAGACAACATAATATTGTGCTACTAATCTTTTTATCTAGTGGTATATATTTTATACTCCATTGGTAGGGAATTTTAGTGCACCCATCATAGAATTTTCCTAATAATAATATGTTGTTTGAGATAAATGTAGAAGTTTTACCTACAACATTAATGTCATGTTTAGTTTACTAGTTAGTCGAGTTCAATTCATGGTCCAAGCAGCTATTACAGTTTGAATTGATGTTTGGTGAAGTATTTATTCGAACCGAATTGGCAGTTCGAGGTGAGTTGAACAACCTAACTCATAACTTAACTCTTCCCTTCATATAAACATTCTTGTTTTTAAACTTGGGGCATGAATTCGAACTCTTCACCTTCTAATAACAGATGTAGTTTTACCGTTAGGCTATGCTTGCAACTAAAACATTTTGATTTAATATTGAAAAAGGATTTCGCTCATACAAATTTTTATTTATATTTGGCACTATCATTTCTTATCTTTTCTTAATTAAATCTTTTTTATTTTTCATATTTGTTATCACTAATTTTTTATCCAAGTTTTAAACTATAATTCTCAACACTTATCCAAAACAAATTTGGTTCAGATTTTTTTATTTGAATTGACACTTTAACTATACATTTAAACATTTGTTGGAATTTAAACTATATAGTTTAAACTTTTTCGTTTAAATAAAAAAAAAGTTCAAATCGTGGAACTCAGCCAACTAATCGGCAGTAAGAGGACGTTTCATATATTTTCTAGGACGCCATTTTGTAGAATTCTTTAGCATCTTCTTATGTCCATAATCATGTGATTAAGAAATAATGTTTATTTCCTTTCTTTTCCTTCTCTCTCTCTCTCTCGTGTAAAAAAATAATAATGTTACTGAGCAAGAATCGTGTTCTATGCTCCATAATATGATTTTCAATTCCATTTTGGGCAAGTACAGCAGAAGTTAATGCATGTTATATATCAAGAGCTGTCAAACAGAGGTACTGTTCTTGTGATTAAAAAAAAAAAAACAAAGGTACTTTTCTTGGCAAATAATTATAAAAATAAACAAGTAAATTACTTCCCTCTCCATTGACCTTTAAGTATTACCTACAGAGGTTAGTTGGCAATCAAGTGAAATACTTTGGAAAGCATGAGTGAGATTTGAAAACGTGAAAATTTAAGTCAATATTCGCTTCTTTTTAAACATAGATAAAACACATATAATTTAACAATATAAATAGTATTTAAATAAAAGGTAAAATCCGCAGTTGAATGGCAGATGGACTTTAGTGCTTGTAATCTAGCGCAATCAGAAAATAAATAAATAAATAAATAAAACTTTGTACGCTCTTTTGTGATTTTCCCATAAACTCTTTTGGCTCGTCGTAGAAAAAGTCGAAAAAGACAAATTTTTACCTTATTGCCAATTACCCACTACCCAGAGCGCAGAAAGAGAGAATATATAGTGCCTGTTGAACTTGGTCTCATGCTTAATGGGTATTTTCGACGTTCCACCATTTTTACTGTGCCTTAATTTGTTGTTTTCCATAGACATTGTTGACAAACAAATCTAGTCTCGTTTTCCGGTATTTTCGGTGTTTATGGTACATTCATATATATAATATGTATTCATGTGTATATATGTGTAACTATATATGTATATATATAGGAAGACCCACCGGCCGGGGAGGTTAAAAAAAAAAAAAAAAGGCAGAGAAACCGATGTGGGAAAGAAACACGTATTATGCGGCGAAGAAGAAGTTTTATATAAAAAGGTGCAATTGTTTCGTAGTAATGTCGTTTGTCCTTTTGTATTTGGACGTGGGAATCAAATTGACTCCATTTTCATCTTTTCTTTTATGAAGACAATTTAGCTCACCCGTGTAATATTGCCTTTAACCGTACATTTTTTTCTCAATATTATACTTCTTCTTCCAATAGTGCTAGTACTACTACTGCTCTTACAATTTTGTTTTTTCATGGGGCAAGTCAGGACACGACATTGCAAAAATATTGATCCATTTTTGACAATTAAATATAGTTATGGGTTTAAAATAGTATATTTGTGATTGGTAACTTCTCAATAATCTTTTAACATTTTTATGGTTTTTGTTATAATTTGAGATGTGAGACTATAATATAATAGACGTATATTGTAAAACTGGAAATTCTCAAATATACAGTAATTTTAGAACTTAATATTTTTTACAGAAGATTTAAAGCGTAATTTGATTCATGTATTTAATTTGTAGAGAATTATTTTTCAAAAGTTTGTCAGAGAAGAAAAACCTAGTTTCTCTCTCTAGACCTCGATTATTTTTAACGTATTCTTTTTTGATAGAGAGAAGGAATACAATTAATTAAGTAGAAAGACAACTAGACTCTTATTTAACGTATTCTTCTATCAAAGCATACATCTTTTAGATGTAGCAACATTTGTAACCCCTCATAGCCAATAAGATTTTAGCATTCAAATAATTATTAAACTAAATAAATAAATAATAAATTTGATAATTTAGTAGGCCTTAATTAATTATGTGGGCCGTAATTCTTACATTCACCCACTTGACCCATATGATATCCTTCTTGCTAGTTTAATAAGGCCATAATATGCGCAACAATAGTATGCTAAAATCTTCTATTAAATAATCTAGAACTCTATATCATAATTAAACAAAAAATCTAACGTGAATCATGGCAGTTTTACATAACTAATTTAATGTAGCTTTTTCCATGTACTACAACATTAAATATCTATTTAACATGATTCATGGTCCACTTTAATGTCTTCAATGAGACTATGCTGTTTACATTAATCTATAACAATCATGTATACAAAATAGAAAACAGAATATATCAGGAACATAATAAATAAGCTCAAAGTGTCATATCATTAAAATAAAATAAAACATAATATATAACCACAAATGATGTCCAATAACACCTATACATTCAATATATATATTCAATAAATATTGTGGTTGGTAATCCTTTTGTCAAAGGATCTGCAATCATAAGATTGGTGCTAATTTGTTCAATTGACACTTTAAGTTCTCGAACTTCTTGCTTAACAATTACGTACTTAATATCTATATGTTTGCATCATCAGCATACTTATCGTTCTTGGCAAAGAAGACTGTTGTAGCATTACCACGATAAATTTTCAATAGTACGATGATAACTCTATGAAAATAGAGTTATTTATGTCCTTGAATGTATATATTTTCGCTATGTACTTGATATTTTTATTTAACTTTGTTTATTTTTATATATTTTACTTTTTATTTCATTTTTTTAATTTGATTTTATATGTTTTTATTTTGTTTTAATTTTATCATCATCATTATTATTTTCCCTCTATTTATTTATTCCATCTCATTTGCGTATATTAATGATAATAATAAATAATCATTATTTTCCCTCTTTGCTCTAGTGCACCCTCAGTTCTAGCAAACACCAATGTGCCATGTCACCCACTCCACCCAGCAACCAATGCGACGCGGCCACTTATCACGCGTGTCAAATGCCCTCCATCAGCCTTCCTTTCTGCAGTTGGTGTGGAGAAAAAGAAAAAGAGAGGCAATTCAATTGCCTAAAGCTCCATTCTTGGAGCATAGTTCTCGAGTTTAGAAAAGCCTCCATTGTTTTAGGAGCTGATTTCCATAATAAGAGAAAGAAAAAATATAAATAAAAATATTTTATTTTAAGAGATTTATTTTTAGATTTAGGATTAATTTTAGGTTGTGTTTTCAACAATCTCAAAGAAGAAAATACCAAGAGGCAAGAGGAAGAAGAAGAGCAATGAAGAATTGAGGGATTTGTACACTAGTTTTCTCTTAAGCTTTATTTTCTTTTAATTATTTTTATTGCTTTTAGATGTTGAACTCTTTAAAATTGTGTTTTCATTTTCAATTATGAATTAATTTTCCTATTATTCTAGAACTCCAATATCATCTAAGATTTACTTTTAATTTATTTTTCTTGATTTAATGCGTGTTGTCTCACTAAATTGATTGTTCCATCTTGAAACTAATGCCTCTAAATGCTTGATCACCATTTAGTTTTTGAATAGCTAACCCTAATGCACTTGGAAAAGTGAATTTTATGTTTTGCCATGGATCAAATGACATATGTTGTGTAGGATAGGAATATACCACAAAGCATGTGTAGCCATTAAAAGGAGCCTAGATCTTAATGAATCCTTGGTATTTTGATCCTTATAGGAATATAGTGGATAATATACTTTAGGGTATTTCTATATGCTATCGGGAGAGGCTTATAGAGATTGCTCAACTCTCGATTTGGTTTGTTATGAATGATTAAGGAGAGCAAGAGAGTTAGAGTAAATTATTTAGGTGCAATTGTGATTCTAGATGTTTATTTTCTTATTCTTTAGCTTATTTTGTTTATTTTAATCTTACCCATTTCTCTTTTTCATAATCGATTGTTTAAATAATCTTAGAGCTAATCCAATTTTGGTAATTAATCAAAATTAAATACAATTTCTATGGATATGATACTCTCGTATCATTATATTACTTATTTATACGATTCTGTGCACTTGCGGATCCAATCAAACACCTGGCTATATTGTCGACGACTTCAAATCCCAAAATAAAATTTTGCAACCATAAACCATGACTTGTGGTCTTAAAGCATGCCACGAACTCGGCCTCCATAGTGGATCCAACAATGACAGACTACTTTGCATTCTTTCATGAAATTGTTCCTCTAGCCAAAAGGAACATGTAACCAGATGTAGATTTTCTACTGTCAGCACATTCGACGAAGTCTGAATCTAAGTAGCCGACCACTTCAAAATGATCGCATCTTCTATAAGTGAGCATATGGTCCTTTGTTTCTTAAAATACTTGAGAATTTTCTTTGCAGCTTTCCAATGTTCTATTTTTGGTTTATTTTGATATCTTCCCAACAATCCAACAGTAAAACTAATGTCGTGTCTAATGCAAGTTTGGGCATACAACAAGCTACCAACGACAAATGCATAAGAAATATTTTTCATTTGCGCTCGTTTCAATTCATTCTTTGGATATTACATATGACTAATTTTGTCCTCCTTTTGAATTAGAACTATACCTATTGAACATCTATCTATCTTAAATTTTCTAAAACTTTCTTAATATACTGTTTATGAGACAACCCCAACAATCCTTGTGAACTATCACGGAATATTTTAATTTCCATCACATAAGTTGCCTCACTTATATCTTTTATTTCAAAGTTCTTAGAGAGGAATTTTTTGGTTTTGTGTAATAAACCAAGATTGTTAGCAGTAAGAAAAATATCATCAACATATAGGACCAAGAAAATAAACTTGCTCCCACTGCCAGAAAATGAATATACACTGATCAACGGTCTTCTCCATAAATCCAAACGAAGTAATGATAATGTTAAACTTAAGATACCATTATCGAGAAGCTTGTTTAAGTTCATATATTGACTTTTTAATATACACATCATGTGCTCTTTTCTTTTACTTAAAATACTTAAAAAGCCTTCAGGTTGGTCCATATAGACTTTTTCCTTTAAACTATTAAGAAAAGAAGTTTTCATATTCGTTCGGTATAACTGTAAATCAAAATAAGTCATTAACATGATAATAATTGTGAGTAAACCTTTCGTAGAGACTAATGAAAAAGTTAGTCAATGCCTTCCTTTTGAGTAAAATATTTGGCAACAAGTCTAGCCTTGTACTATTCGATATTGCCTTTAGAGTTGTGCTTAGTCTTAAAGATTCATTTACACTTGACTCTTAACTCAATAAGGTTCCAAACTTTATTTTTTTATCCATAGGTTTTAACTCATCTTCCATTGCACTAAACCATTTATCAAAATCAATACTTTCCACAGCTTGTAAAAACAAAAATGGAAATGAAATTGGGTTATTATCAATTTCTAAGTCAATTTTGGACTCTTGTATATAAACCACATAGTCGTTAAGAACAACATATCACCGTTTACCTTTGAAATCTGCTTAATACTACTCCTTGTCGTTTAACTATTGTAGGTTTCTCGAGTTCAACTTCATCATGGAATGGTTGGTTATTCACTTGTTACTCTTGAATATTGTGAGGCTATACAACAATATTAGGAACAATCTTGTAAGTTATAGGTAGAGGTACTTCTACCCTAAGTTCTTCAATGACCACATTACATGGTTCTCCATTCCCACTAATTCATCATTCTCAATGAACCTAACATTTCTAGATTCTACTATTCTCGTACTATGGGTAGGACAAGATTTTTTGAAATAACTAATGAAATAACCACCGGTCATCTTAAAAATTAATTTCCTTTCATGTGGATTATAAATTTTCAATTCTGCCAGGCAACCTTACGCATGCAAGTGCTTTAAACTAGGTTTATTTCCTATCCACATCTAAAAAGGAGTTTTCCAAATTGCTTTACTAAGAACCCTATTTAATATGTACATTGCGGTCTTTGATGCATGCTTTTATAAAGATAAGGATAAGATGCTCATAACCATATCCATTAATGTAAAATTACGCCTTTCTGCTACACCATTTTGTCGTGGTGTACTTGGCATAATGTATTGCGCACATATGTCTCGCTTTTCTAAGACTCTAGCAAATGGATCTAGACATTACCCTAATTCGTCATACTTTTCATAGTATTCACCACCTTTATTTGACTTTACAATTTTCACCTTTTTATCTAATTGCCTCTCAACCTCATTAATAAATACTTTAAGGGCTTTAACATATTGAGATTTTTCATGCAATAGATAAAGATAACTATAACATGAAAAATCATCGACAAAAGTGATAAAATAATTTTCTCCACCAAAGGATGGAGTATCAAAAAATCCACATATATCAGTGTAAATGAATTTAAGAAGCTGTGTACTTCTTGTAACCTCATTCTTAGTATGTTTGGTTTGTTTTCCTTTAATGCAATCAATACACACACCAAGATCAGTAAAATCTAAATTTGAAAGAATTCCATTCTTTACTAATCTCTCTATTCTTTCAATAGATATATGACCCAAGTGTTTATGCCTAAGTAAGTAGAACTTTCATCAACTAAACTTTGTTTAGTTTCAATACTTCAATGCATCGTTAACAAAGTTTTACCAAAGAGATTATCAAGCTTTAACTTATATAATCCATCATAGAGGATTCCAGAACCAATAAATTTTTATATAAAACAAAAGATCCAAATCCAAACTTACAATAAAATCTTGCTATATCAATTTTTAATAAAGAAATTAAATTGCAAGAAAAAGTAGGTATATAAAGAGTTTGATATACATCAAGATAATGCCTAGTATCTAATATTAAGTAATAAGTGCTAATTCCTTCTACTAGAGCTTTATCATGATTCCCCATATAAATAAAACTTTCATTTGTTCTCATAGTTTGGATCGTAAGGAATCCTTGCATCATATTATAAATGTAAGTAATTGAACTTGAATCAATCCACTAAATATTATAAGGAACTTCAATTAAATTTGATTCAAAACAAACTAAAGCATAAAGCTTACCTTTCTTTTCAAACCAAGCCTTTCTTTTCCGGCAATCATTCTTTAAGTGCCCAAATTTGTTGTAAAAATAACACTAAATATTGTGTTCTTTCTTGTAAATTTGAAAAGCCTGAGTTGAGTTATTCAAATTATGCAACTCTTTCTTAAACCCTTTCTTCTTGTTCTTTCTAAGATTCTTGTTAGTGCTCTTTTTAGCCTTATGATTCACAAGATGAACGAAATGAGATTTCTGATTCTTTAATCTTGTCTCCTCTTGAACAAGCATTATGGTCAATTTATTAATATTCCATTTTATCTTTAATTGTGTTATAGCTCATCTAGAATGGACTATATTGTTCAGGAGGAAGTGAGTTGAAAGTGAATTGTACTAGAAAGAGCTTACCACAAACATCCCCAAAGACTTTGATTTTGCTGCTATATTTGTCATTTCAAGGAGATGCTTATGCATAGTATACGAACCATCAAATTTCATGTTGGTCAATTTAGCCATTAATGTACAAGCAAAAGACTTAGCAGCAGTTTGAGAGCACTCTTCCACAAGTTTCATAAATTCCTTAGCACTTTCAATCTTTAGAAGATTACTTTTAATGTTATTTGCTATTGTCATTCGCATAAACATTAAGCTTAATTGGTTTGACCTTTCCCAAATTTTATGAAAAGCTTTCTCCTCCTCACTATTAACATCAGTAATAGTAGTGGGTTCCTTATCTTAATGCTCTAAATCAAGATCCAAAGCACCTAAGTGAAATTGGACTTGTTCGTACCAATTGGAGAAATTCAATCTATTAAATAAAAGAATAGATAAAGCATGCGAATGTAAAGAAATAAGAATGGATATTGCAAATACGCAAGAAACGTTTATACATTAATGCTTTGAGATGATCACATAATTAGATTCAAACTAAGACAATAATTGTATATCCTAGTTCTCCTTTGAGTGATACTAAGATGTACAAATTATAAATGATGTCAATTAAAAGTAAGAAAAAGTAGTTTAATTTGGTAATTATAAATACATATAATCAATAGTGCTTGCTATCTTTAGATCAAATAAAAATAGTAAGACATATTAATTACCAACTATTATATTCATCAATTATAAAGAAAACTAATCGACCTTTGAGTGATTTCTAAGTTCTTAGAATAGATGAAATTCAATGACTCATGAGCTATAAATGTCCTTTCAATTATACGTATAAAAATTCATAAGTTATTGAACTTTTGTTTCTCAATTTGAAAATGACTAAACTTTAACGTTTAGCCACTTTGGTGGCTAATAAACCATAATTATGTAATTTCAAATAGAAAACAATAGTTTTACTTGTTTCATGAAATAAATAATCGTGTAATTAACTATAAACAAACATGCTGTATAATATATACATCTAAAACTTAAACAAGTAAAAAGAAGAAGTAGAACCTGTTTTATAAAACAGAACATGATATAAAATCTGTTAAATTCGATCCAAATATAATCACATCAATTTTTTCCTTTTTGTGTGTGTATATATGTATTTGCGATAAAACAAACCCAGTAATACATGGGTGTGTAAATACTAATTTATCATTTTACTGTATATTTAATTTGTATACATGCAAATACTTTCTTTAATCATAAACCACGAAAAAACTTTTACACAGAGTTGAGTACATGCTAATCGATATGTAATTTATGGAAATGCATATATATAAGAACAAAGTCAATAAACTCTTAAAGGAATGCCAATAAAAAAATCTGGATTCTTTATTTATGCATATACTCTCTTTAATTTAGTATTTCACAAACAATCTTTCATTAAAAAAAAAAAACTGGGTATCTAATTTGATCGGCAATGACTTACAGAGAACAATCTTCAAGTAATACGCCGCCCACAAGGAAGTATTACGAGAATAACTATAACATTAAATTCTATAACCATAATGCAACGGAAGACAATTAGCTTTCAAAAATCGTAGGCTTCATACATAAATCAGACATAACCCTAAAAGAAAAACTATGAGTTTTAAAACCTAATGCTTTGATGCCACATGTAAAACTTGAAATTCTATAACACCTAGTAATTTTAGAACTTAATAATATTCCCAAAAGAAGATTTAGAACTTACTTTAATTCATATCTTTAATTTGTAGAGAACCACTTTTTAAAAGTTCATTAAAGAAGAAAAACCTAGTTTTTCTCTTTAGACCCTCAATTATTTTACGTATTCTTTTCTGATAGAGAAAATGAATACAATTAATTGAGTGGAGAAAAGATTAGGCTTTAATTTATAGATTTTTAATAGATGTTTTCCATCCAAGCACACATTTTTTCAGATATAGACATATTTTTTTGATAAAAATTGTAACCCTTTGGACCAATAAAATTTTAAATAATTATTAAATTAAATAAATAAATAATAAATATAATAATTTTAATAGTTCTTGAATTAATTAAATGGATGATAATCCTACCCTACATAAGGTCTAGTAGTTTGTAAGTGTCCAAATAATTCAATGGCATACTTTTGGTTTTTCTGCCAATAGACAGTTGATGTCAGCTGCTGAAAACAATAGTGTGGGGTCCGGTGGGGAAGGCTATCTTTGTCTCAGCCTATACATCTGGTAAAAGAGAAAGTAAGAGCGAGAGTGGGGGGTAGAGGGAGAGAGGGAGGGAGAGGGGAGAGCACATGGGTGCCAGATGGGCCAGCGCCTAAGGCCTAACCGTGCCTGCCGTCCAAGTCCAACAATGTTTCAAAAATATTCGTGTTTTGGATGACATTATTGTTAGAAATTTATTCTATTAAAAACTGAAAACATTATTAAAACGACTAAATTTAAATTGGGATAATATTTATATATAGATATATACATATATATATATATATATTTGATTGTTACTACGGAACATACGCCTTCGTAATACTTCGGGTTCATGTCTTTCCCACCTTGAAACAGATTTTGGGATAATTTCAAGTTCAAATACAGTAAATTTGAGTGTATTTAGAGGGGAAAAAACACTAATATGGTGTTTTGTATAGCGATTAAAACTACTGGTTAAAACTATAAATATTATAGCATGTGAGAGTTTTAAACTATAACAGCTTTTCTGTTTTTATTGTAGCATGTTAGAGTTTTACTTTATTTCTAACTAAAAAATTGATTAGAGCTAATTAATATCAAATAGGCTATAATTTACAACACAGATGCTGATGGTGGGAGCCTCAATGTTGGGTTTTGACCTAGTATGTGATTTGGGCTTCTTCATTTGCGAAGTTTTGGACCTGATAAATTTCTCAGCCCGCTTTCATGAAGAGGCCGCTAAACTGTTTAAGGGAAACGATTGAAAATTTGAATTTTGAGGAAGTTATATTCAAAACCTTATAAGGTGCCACTTTTGAAAATCGTTTTTAACCGCAAAAGGTTGGTGTACGAAGGGCTAATATACAATGGGCTAACACAATCAAAATCCAACCGCAAAAGGTTGGTGTACGATGGGCTAATATACAATGGGCTAACACAATCAAAATCCAATTGGAGTTTGGATATGCCCGTCTTACTAAGAGTCTCGGTGATTGTTTGGTAAATTGATTCAAATTAATGATTTAATTTGAGTTGTATAATTTAAATTATGATTTAAATTAGTGATTTGAATTGTTATCCGAATTGACGTTTGGATGTATTTTTAATCTAAATATGGAATAAAATTGAAATTTGTGTTTGAAGAGATAGTAAAAATAGTTTTTGATTTTGAAAAAATCTTATAAAATCTTAATGTGAATGATCCTAAAAAATATACAATATAGATCCTAATTTATTCCTCTCTTTACTAAGAATACAATGAAAAAAGAATCATCTCAATTGGATATCAAATAATGAAGTTATGATTTTTTTTCTTAAATATAGGAGAGAGAATTTCAGTTTTACTCTAGTAAAGATATTCGAGTATCAAGAGTTTATGGGGAGTCAATACTTTAAAAACTTGAATTCTTAATACTCATTTGATTAGGATTTTAGAAGAAATAAACACGTATCTAAAAGATTTTTGATATTGAATTTAAATTTGTGTCCATTGAGTCTAAAAAATACATAAACCAAACGGACTCCAGATATTGTGCTTCATTTTCTTGTCATTTTGGCTATCGCTTTAAATAAATTTTGATACATTATTTAAACTAAATAATTTAAACACATAAATATGATCTAAATATTAAAAGTGATTAAAAAATTCACTTATGTTTCAAAATTTTATTGTTGTGATAGCCAAAGGAAAAAAAATAATAATTCAGCAGATCTTGATTCCCACGCTAAAAGCTAGCTACTCCTGAATGCATGTAATTGCATAACAAAATTATTATTCATTGTCATGTAGACTTGTGTTCGCCGATGTTTTGTTAAAAAAATTTTACAAAATTTTTTTATTAAAATGGAAAAATGCTATCAGGCTCCGAAAACACAGCTGCACATTAGCCCCGATGCACGAATAAAGGATTAAAGTTGGAGCCAATTATCCACCAAACAAAAAAAAAGTCGGAGCCAATTTTCAAGTGGGCCCGTGCACTATTTTTTAATTAAAAAATAAAACAACTCTTATATAAGTATTGCTCCCACCACATTTTTTTCTGTTGCTATTTTGTATTTTTTTTGTTCTAAAAACTAGTTTGAGTTTCTTTATCAATTTTAAAAGTGTAAAAATTTAAAATGAACAAAGAGAGTTTTTTAAGAAAGATAAAATAAACAATTTAATTATCAGTGTTTATAATCTTAGAACAAATGTTGCATGGTAGTTGTAGGCATAATCTAGCGATAAATTTATTCTAACTTTTGATTCTAATTATGTTGATAAGTGCACTTTAGAGCATTTGTTTTTGCTGATTTGAACTAAAAATTTGAATAAAAAAATGTAATAATTTTAGATTTTATGAGAGAAAATATTATAATAAAATTAATTTAAACAATTTTTTTGTTTGAATTAATAAAACAAACTCCCCATCAAGCAACCTGTAGATTCTATTTGCTTTGAAATCCACTCTTTGTTTAAGCTTTCAATTTTTTTCCATAATGATAAAGAGGTACTGCTTGTTTTGGAGTAATTTTTTCTCAAGTTTTTACTGTTTTCTTTCTTTCAAAGTGATATTCTTTTATTGCTCTAAAAAACTCCCTAATCCTAAAGGAGAGAATTCATTTCTCTGGCACAAAAAAGGTCAAAATATTTCTTGCACTTTTTTTTTTTTTTTTTTGCTTTTTAGGGATTTCTTAAAAAATTTTGCTTATTTTTCTTTTCTCTTATTCTTTTTCCCACTTTCATCTTCATTTTCATACATACATACATACATACATATATATATATATATATATATATATATATATATATATTCACATTTTTTGTCCTTTTTTCCACAAATTTTTTTACGTCTTTTTGTTAACACGTTAAATACACACACGCAAAACGCCTGCTTTTTGACTAGTTAAATAATAAAGGATGGATGCAGGGAAAAAAAGGCCTTCTGTTGCTTTATTTGTTCCTAGTTAAATAAAATAATATATATGGGTTTATTTTGTTCCTCCTTGTAGGTCCTTTGATAAAACATGAAATTAATTGCAATTTTTTATGTCTTTAAAAACAGTGCACCGGAGCCTAATAGCAACACTTTTTGAATTAAGATTCCAATCAAGTTTAATCCACATTTTAAAGTTTAAAGTCCAAAAAGCCACCATCTTAAATATCATTGTACTTAACATCGGGTTATTTGAGGTTGTAAGTTTAAAATAGTAGGTAAACTTAAAAGTAAAAAGTTAAAATATAAATAAAAATTTTAAGACGTTTCATGTCAAGTTTGCAATTAGAAAATTTTAGGGGTTAAACTAGAAGAAAATTAGATTTCTTTTTCAAAGAAACTTTTAGCTGGGGCTAAAATTAAATGGACCCTATTGGACCGTGAAGTAGCTGCGCCGCTGGGCCCAATCTGGTTCCTTCACTAGAACATTGTGCGTGGGCTAACATTGAAAGTGGAAATGATTCATTAGAATAAAAAAGCTAGTTGTTAGTCAGAATGTTCAATATGTTACACTTGAGACAGTAAAATTTAGTCCAACGCTATATGGGTATAACTTCAAATTTTTTATCAAAAGAATCCTTGATGATCAAGAATGTTATGCGAACATCTTGATCAACACCAATAACTCTACAAAAGAAATGAGAACCATGCACTAGGCCAATTATCTACCACTTGCTGATTTAAGGGTCAGTTAGAAAATGCCATGTATATATTATTGTTTTTCAATCCTATCACTTTTATAAGAAAACTTGAAACACATTGCTTTTAAAGAATACAAAGACATACTTGGTCACAAGTATTTTGAGTTAGTATAAAGCAAACAAGTGTTATTTAAGAGTATTTTGGCCTTTTTGGCTAAAAATATATATATATAAATTAAAGGAAAAAAATGATAAAATACAACAGTAATAATAAAAAAATGACATACCATTTAATTTACTCCAAATTTGAGTATGATGCTTAAGTTTAAAAAAAAAAAAACATAATTTCATAAAATTTTTGTACCGTGAAAAGTGCATACTAGCTCCTAAAAAGTGGAGAATTTATAGGCTAGAGATGACTAGTAACAATAAATGGAGTTGACATCTAGCGTCAATAAACATATTAATTTCCTCTTATCTTAAGTAATTTGTGTACTAATTTTGTGAGCTAAATTTTATGCTCAAAAATTAGTTAAGAGCTTAAGAAGCAATTTTAATGTGATGAGGATTATTGCTTAAATCTGATTTTTATGATAAATTTTATAAAAGTAAATATGAGATTTTAAAGATTACAAATCATGTCATAGTCTTAAGTAAGGTAAGAATTAATTGATGAGCAAGAGGAAAATGGACTAGAGAGCTAAATTGTTGCAGAATATGTTGCAACAAATTTTAAGATAGAAATAAAGTAAAAGAAAAATACTGTATGGAAATATGAAATTATACAGCATAAGAATTAAGTAGTAGAAAAATTATGCATTATTAGAATAACGCAATGTAAGGATCATACTACATAAAGTTAAGCAATATAAAAATTGTGCTGCATAAAGTTAAGCAATATAGAATTTTGCTGTGTGGAGGATGTGACTAAATATGGGACGATATCGAAGCTTGTAGAACCATGAAAAATAATATAGGAGAGTAGACTAGCAATATGAGAAAAAATACTAACAATATAGGAAAAAAAACACATGTAGTATAAATTTGGACTGTTAAAAAGATGATGTGAGGCTCACTTGGTGATACTCAAAAGGAGAAGAAATTGCTACATCTCCCCTTAAAAGAACCGGTTTTGTTGTGTGATGGAGCAAAATTTTTTAATTGCAATTTAGCTCTAAACTAAGTTATTTTGCAAAAAAAAGACCTAAGTGATCAGGTTTAAAATTTTTCTCCATTATTTTTGCATAGAACATGAAAAAGCACACTCATTTTTCTCTTCAAGAAACCGGCCACTCTCCCTCTCACTCTCCTAAATATTTTTCAAAGAATACAACCTATAGTCTATCCATGAAACAAGTTAAAGTGTTGAAGATCAAGGATAAGCAATGTTGGAGGTAAAAATCCAAACTTTTACCATAGGTTCATGGTACTTTTTCTGGGGTTTTAAATGGATTTTTGATAGGTTATATCATGGATATTGACAAGAAGAATTAGTGGAGTTTCCAGCATCAAAGAGGAGGATCAAAAGCTTGAAAAATGCTTGGGTAGAGTCCTAAATGCTAGCTTTAAAAAGCTTGTTGTTTTCATGAGTTATGAATGGTTTGTAATATGTAGACATGGCATGTAAAAGAGACTTTATGGCATGATTATATTATGGCCATGTGGATGATGATGATGATATAAGATTGAAAAACAAAGGTTTTAAACAAAATGAGAAGTTATAACAAACTTTATCATAAAAACAAAGTTTGAACACTTTTAAGAAGTTAAAGTGTTCGGTAAAATGATTTTAGCCATGGCATGGAAGGAAGATATTATGGCTTGAATATTTTAAGTATTAAGTGCTTGATAAAATGTTTGAAAGGGTTTAAATAAGATTAAAACATAGAAAAAATAAATTAAGGAAAGTTGAGATGCAAAAGGTGAGTTTAAGGGCAATTTTGAAAGATTCACGTATATGAGATCGTTAAAGGCTAAATTATTTTCAAAATTCAACATGAGATCTATTGGAAACATTGAGACAAATAACTTTCATGAAGAAAGTTTACTCGAACACCGATCAGATTAAGCCGAAAAAATTGATTTTTTTTTCTTCCCATCAAAAAATCCTATGATTGTCAATGATTTTCAAAAAATTTAAAACATGAAAGTAGCAGATCTCCATAAAACTGTTTAAGTTGGCAAATAGGTTATGCAAATTCTATACGGATTTTAAGTTATGAATTTGCAAAATTTAAATCACGAAATTGCAAAACAAGGAAAACATTTTGAAATTGTTTGAGTTAGACTAAGGAGCTTTCATAAAGTTAATCTTTGCCAAAAAAAAAAATGGAAATTTTGGTATAAAATAGTTATTTTTGGTTATAAGAGCGAAAATATCAAGATTTTGCATTTTAGGTCAAAACTGTAAAACTGTGTAGAATTGGACTTTTTACTGGAAAACTGGTTTTTCACACTATTGCGAGCAAGTGATCATAGATTTTAAAGCCCAAAAGAATTTGAGAATTTTCTGAAAAAAGCACGCTTAGGACGAAATCATTAAGATTTTTATATTACAGGTAAAAACTGTAAAGTTTTGCTGAAATAGATTTTTTACTAAAAGAAAACCTATTTTTTGTTTTTCACAATGTTACGAGTAGCAAGGAAATATAAGGAATAAGTTTCAATTAAAATGAGTTCAGAAAGTTTTTCAAGACTTGACAAAGACAAAAAAATCATTTCTTCATAAAAAGACTCCAACGGATCTCGAAACACTCGATTTAGGAAAATGCCCTTAGTGTTAACCCATTAATATCAAGATAGTAAAGTTAAACAAGACGTTTAGCTTCTGTTTGGTAGGAAGGAAAGAAAATAAGAGTGAAAGGAAAATTGTAAAAGATTTTAGTTTTCTCTTTAGCTGTTTGGTATGACCAGGAGGAAAGAAAATGAATTTACCTTTATGTATTTGATATTAGAAGTAAAACCTAAGGAATGGAAAAATTATAATCAATACAATTATTTTTTACCTAACACAACCAATACAATTCATCACTTATAAAATAGGCGTAAATCTAGAATGTCAAATAGCACCATTCTTAGTAGCAATATATATATACACATATATATATATATATGTATATAACCATTGTTAGACGCTCCAACCCAAGACCCAAAGCCCAAGCAACATTACCTTCTTTGCCACTTAGTGTTAATATTTCTTGTTAAGTCACCCTCTACATCCCAAAACCTCTAACTAAATTTCTGAAGGTATAATTTATAATTTTTCTACAGAAACTGAAAAAATATGTTAATGAAAAATTATATACAAGGAAGAGGTATTCATAGACAAAAAGGTGTTAATTTGAATTGAATAACAGTGCAGTTTAATCTCCATTTCCATTTCGACCCATACAGCAGTTAACAAAAAATAGGCCAGAGGAGTGGGCATAAAAAAAATCAATATGAAACAAATGGGTCGACAAACACAATGAAATTAGGCAAGAAGCTTCCTTTCTCTAACCTTATATTATTATATTGCTTTTTTTAACCCAACTTTGGCCGATCACAACATTCAAACCCCCAACAAGAAAAAAAAGGACTAATTAACACACACATGTTCTAGCAAAGAATACATAGAATAAACGCATTGCCTTAAATTAAGAACCCAAAACAACAGAGATAAGAAATAAGGGTAGGAAAAAACAAAAAACCAACAAATCAATATAAATCAAAGGGTCTAGAAACTCAAGAAAACAGAAAACAAGTTTCTTGTCATACCCTTAATTTTAGCCATTCACTCTTTCAAATATGAAGCAAAGGGGACAAGAAACGCAAGAAAAATACCAATTCTAGACCACGTGTAGCTTATGGAGATAGTTAACTGATCGTAATCCAAGGACTATAAATACCCAATTTAGAGCAGGAAAAAAAGAGCAAAGAATATGTGAAATTGTTGGAGCAAGTATTACCTGGAGATGGAAAATGTGAGCTTCCAATCTGATTACCATGGGTGTCGAGACTTGAGCGAGTGAGAGAGAGAAGAAAATGAGTGAGAGAACCAGTTAGGAACAACTTGAGATTTGCTAAAGGTTCGTGTGGTAAGGGAGAGAAACAGTCAATTCTCAGATTTTTTTTGTTATAGTTCCTAGGAATAATTTGTAATTTTTCCTTATTTACGTAACTTCCAGCATTTTCCATCCCAGCATTTTCCATCCCAAAATCCAACCACTTTTGGGAGGAGAATATATGGTGGGACCTTCTTGATAGTTTTTCCATCATATTTTCTTTTCCATTCAATTCCCTCCTATCAAACATCTTTATTTATCAATTTTCATCCCAAAATCTCTCTACCATTTTCTTATCTTCCACTTTTCATTCATATCAAATACAGGGTTAGCTATGTTATGTTTGAATTATGAGACTTACAAAAAACATGTTAAGGGTAAAATAATTTTTTACAAAATTGCTAAAACGGACTATAAGCCTTCAAATTAGCGAAATGCCGTTAAACAAAAAAATGTTCCATATCACATTAAGTAATGAAACCATCAAGTAAGACGTGGAACTTAACCATAAAACAAACAAGTTAAGCAATTAAGAATTAAATTGATAGTGTGAACTTGGATAATTTTTAATAATTGGGTGTCATTTGAATATGACACAAAAGTTGACTAATAGATGGAAAAGAATATAGTGGGAACACTAGAGCAATAAATAGGTAAGTTTCAAATCTCACCTATGGTATGAAGAAAATGATTTTCAAAATGCTATGTATATGTTTGAGATATGTTTGTGTTGTTATGCATAATATTTTAAAGATCAAGTCATGGTATGCAATATGTTTGCATTTGTACGTTTATTGTTTTAGACATAAAGTTATGTCATTCAGCATGTTCACTAAGATTACAAGAATGGTAATCTAAACTCTTAAATTAAGATAAGTAAGTGTCATATTAGCCTTTTTAATAAGAGATTTACAAATTATGCTAAAGCATGACCTCGTTGTCTAATGGTCTTAAGTCTTCCACAAGAGTAGTGTCATGTTATGTAAAAACTATGATCTCATGATGGATGATGTTGATACAAACATTTAAGCTTATAAGTTTAAGATAAGATAAGAATAATGATAAGATATTCATAAATGAGTATAAATGGAATCATACACTATAATATTTCTCGCATTCCTTTCCATGAAATGTTTTTACAAGAAACTTTTTATAAAAAAAAATGTTTTTATGCGAAATGTTTCATAAAAGGGGTTTTATGAGAAAAGTGTTAGATTACATGCCCGAAGAATTAAAATGATGTAATTGTTTTTCAAAGACATTTAATCAATAAAGAGTTTGATATTTAATTCATACATTAAGTATGTCATTTTATATTCATTTATGTTGAATGTATGATTAGCAAACAAAAGTCTAAGACTATTAATCTGAACCTTTTAAGATCGTACATATGATGGATTGATTATGCAAAAGACATAAATCTTAAGTTGATAGTCTAAATATAAAAAAGATTCATAATCGAGGGAATAAAGTTGGGTATTTTATTCATGTTTAGATAGCTATGTTGTCTACATCCCTAATAAGAGATGGCTTGTTTTGGTCATCAGAGTGGGACTTTGCGAATAGAGACATTACTTTATTGTCAATAATGATAATATATTGGATCAGGACTAAAGATGAATTGATTTAGTAAATAATTTCATTTGAATAAATCAATTCACTTTAGACAATTATATGTACTGCATTTTAATCTTGAAATGAACTAATGAGTCTGTATTTTTGACTTGTGTCTTTTAATGTATTAAAGGGTAAAATCTTGATTTATATGAGAGGTATGCATACTGGTACGTTAGAGACATAACTCTTAAATTACGTAGACTCATCATTCATAGATATGGAATTCATAGCTTTTTTGTGGAGTTAATGATATTCTCTTATAGGTATTATCCTATAATCGAAAACTAAAGTGCTTAACCATTTAGATACATGTGTGTAACCAAATGGTATACGATTCGTACTGGTTATGACTAGTAAGTATTATAATAGTGAGATAATGGAACATAAGATAAATATAGTTGGGAAGGTAAATAGAATATATCCTTAAGCCGATTATGAATATCCTATGGGAATGTTATAAATTATAATATGTCATGAACATTTAACTTGTTAGAGTTTTGTATTTTATATATTGTTCGAGAGTGCAGCTCTAAGCTTTTAGTGAAATATTTTTAGAGTTAATAATTGTAAAATATACATGTTAGGGATACGTTATTTTATAATTATACAAACTTGATCTATATAAGTTTGTTGATGGTGAAAATTTGTCAACAATAATCTCTCTAATTTCTCACAGTGTTTATGTAAAGGCAAAGGAATGAAAAATACAAATCAACGAAACAACGCAAGAAATTATAGTGGTTCACTAGTTAGAGCTATGTTCACTTTTAGAGAATTTTTCACTATTTCTTCAAGTGTGTAGAATGATAATTCCAAATCATCTTTCCTTTTCTAAGATCCTTACCCTTATTTATATTCACAATCTTTGTGTAAAAAACAATTAATAAATATAAATGGGTAGTTACTAAAGAGCACCAAGAACTTATTTTATTTCCACTAACTCCATGTTTGACTCCCTATACTACCCACAAAGTGCTCAATTTCTTAATTTTACAAAGAACTCTCTTGCCCATGTCAGACTCGTTCTAATGAACCTGGTCTCTTTGTCATCTCGACTCCCTATCCTCATTCTTATGTCATCTTCCATTAGAAACCTTGCAAAACTTGACTATGAGGTCGAAACACCTTACTGAATATGTGCCCTTAGTGGGCTTTTTCCTTTGAATATGTGCCCTTAGTGGGCTTTTTCCTAATCTTGCTCGTGGGCCTTGACCCATCGAGATTACCTAAACAATTACCCCTTAGCGTGCTTTGCATTTCTAGTGGTCAAGACTTTAACACGTCTCTCGTTGCTTGAGAGTTGAGCTTATTCTAGTATAAGGGATTGATTTATTAAAGAAGCCTTTGACTAGTGCTGATTAAAACACGTGGCTGTCTCCTACATTAGCCTAGTCGACCAGACGTAGTTAGGCAGGTCCATTGGCCCCTGCTAGGTTAGCAATTCTAATGTGGTTTTAGCTATAGGAGTTGATCCTAATTTAAATTTTGAAACTTAATCTGATAAGATACAATTTCCATGCGACCACTATAAATAAGAAATGTTTTCCTATGGTTTTATATCATAAGTGAAGTCGCTTGAAAGGTTTAGAGAGAGATTTCGAGAGAGAATTATTGTTCAACATTTATAGAACAACAATTCTTGTTGTTCTCTTATCATTGTGGGGAGAAGTTATTAAGAAGTGAATCAAACGACATGCGCCAACTCGCACTCAAGTCATGGAATAGATAATAGCAAAGAAGACCAGATGGTTGAGGCTCTTCTGGAAGCGATTCTCAGTAGTAATTCTATCATACGATTTCTTGTCCAAAGTGTGGTTCCAATTTTACAAGGTACGAAAGATCTTTTATTAATTTAGTGTATGTAGCATGTCTAACTCATATATAGAAAAGGTTTTAATTTAAAAATTTTAAAATTCTGCTATGTACTTGTTTTTCAACAATTGATCTTAGAGACTATTTTATGGAGTTTGTGATCATACTATGTACATATATTATGTGATCATAATCTCTCATATGCTTGAATTGATTTTTTTAGAGAGTTGACACTCTAGCGTTTCTATATATTAATATGTTGTCATGAGATTATAAGGTGAATGTTTATTAATTAATTCTTATTAATTAAAATTCTATTTTAATTATTATTTTTAATTAATTAATTCTTGCTGGTTATAGTTCCTTAGAAGTTAGAATGTGTATCTAGGTTTTTTCATGTAATTAGATGGTAATTTATCATCACTATCTAGGTTTGTTATTTTTTTTAGAAATTTTATAAGCTGGAAACAACATAGGTTTTAGTCCTAAATTTTCTATTACAATATTGAAGACGAATCTAGAAAATAAAGATGATTGCTCGTTAATTTATTTTCTATGTTTATAAAATTTTTTAAGATTTTTGAATTATTAAAAAATTAAAACTTGAAAAATACTTGAACAAAATTGCCCTTAGGTCTGGACTGTAACAGGGTGGTCCACTACCCTATACAGGGTATGGTCAACTGGCAATGGTTGTGCAACCGTCTTGATGGACAAAGCTGGTTGACCAGCTCCTGTTAGGGGCAGTCGACCACCAGATGCAAGAATGTAATTTTTTAATTGTTTTTTGAGATTCTTTTAATAAAACAATTTTGAGAAAAAAAGTTGGAAATTTTATGATAACCAGAAATAAAAATTTACATTTATACGAAATTGAAATTAAAGACCGACACCACATGAAGAAGAATATAACGAGAAGATATAAGATGAAGAATTGATAATATGTTTTGAAGACGGTTATTTATTATGTTGCTTGTAGCTTTGCTTATTACGTTGCTCGTTTGCTTTATAATATATTTTACTATGTATGCTGATAACATGTCATATAGAATAGGGAGTGCCACTTATTAAAAATTGTCCATGTATGTTTTAACATAAAACCTCGTTTTCTAAAGTATTGAGTAGGAGAAGTTTTTTGAAAAGAGGACCTAAGGCCTCTACCATTGGTCCATAAGTAACACATGATGGTTCTAACTACTAGGAAAGAAGGCATCATATACCGAGTTGGATTTCCAAAAGAATAATTTTTTAGCATACTTTATCGTTGTTTACCCCTAGGTGACAATTATAGACCATGGATAAGGTAGTTGAAATAATGGTTAAATACTTAGGATTAATTATATTACTAACCTCCCCTAGAAACTCTGTTAATAAAATTAATGGTCAAAGAAAGCGATTGCTAGACCAAGATGAGTCTTAGACGGTATATATTAATTGGATAGGATTCGTGTTTCTAATTGAATTTAGCAAGTCTCCCCTAGGCAGCGTGTTGAATTTTGAGTTAGAAATTATTGTTGTGAGGTTGTAATTTTTTCAAGGTTTTAACACATAAACACATTATGTGATTGCTTATATGTTTGTGTTATCTTACTAAATTATTATTACATGTTTGCTTATGTTTGATATATGAATATTTATTGTAGAACAAAATCTCTTAATACGCATTATCCTCGATACTTGACAAAAATACATTAACTGGTGAGAACTATAATGGTTGGAAACAGAACCTATATATTGTCATATCCCTTAAGAAACTAAAATTCATGCTAACCACACCATGTCCTCCCGTGCCTACTAGTGAATTCACTGATGAATAAATCCAAGTGTATGATTGCTGGAGGGATGTTGACGATTAAGCTCGTTGCTATACTATGTCTAGCATGAATAACATGCGATAAGCTCAACATAAGGATCATGAAACTGCTCAACAGATCATGAATAATATTGAAAAGATGTTTAGAGACCAGGCCTTAATAAAGCGGCAAGGGGTTCTTTGGAATCTTCACAATTGCAAACAAAAACTAGGGACATTTGTGAAGGATCATAAGATATTGGTCATGGGTTTCATCGTTGAGGCTTAAACCTATAGAGCTGACATTGTTGTTGCGTCACAAACGATCATGGTTTTTGAGACTTTTTCTAAGGAGTTCATCTCGTTCAGAGCTTTATATAATTGGAGCAATAGACAGTATATAACCTTAACTGAGTTGATGAAGTAGCTACAATAGTTTGAAAACCTGATTAGGGAAACTCCATTGATGGTTAGGTGAACTTGAGAGTTGCATCTGGTTCTAATCACAACTCTGGGAATAGAAAAAAGCAAAAGGCCAAGAATAGGAAGTCTTCGGTTTCGCCAATCAAGGGCAAGAAGAAGAAGAAGAAGAAGAAGAAGAGAAACCTAATGAAGCTCAAGTGCTTCTTTTGTAAAAAAGTCTGGCACATAAAAGAAGAATTGCAAGGACTTCCTAATCAAAAGAGGTAAGTGTAAACTTCTTGTTGTTGAAATGCATTTACTTCAATAATCAAGTGAAACTTGAGTCATAGATTCTGAAGCCACTAATTATGTTTGTGTTTCTCTATAGGGGTTTAAGCAAACAAAAAGCATGCTGAATGAGCACTTCATATTGTGGATGGCCAATGGAACCTTAGTGTTGGTTAAAGTACTAGGTGACGTCCATCTTTATTTTGATAGTTGTAAGAGTTTAATTTTGCAAGATTGTCTTAATGTTCTTAAACTTGAAAGGAATTTAATTTCTGTTGCTTGTTTATTTAAGGATTCTTATTTAGTTTCTTTTAATAATAAAATTATGAGTCATAAAACTAAATCTTTTTTCTATAGTGGATGGAATCAAAATAATCTAAATTTTATCAAACCCACGATATACTTACTGTTGAACACTAATATTAACGATAACTCTAAAAGGCTTAAGCTTCTCACTCTAATAAGACTTATCTTTAGCACTTGTGATTAGGTTACATAAGCTTTAATAGGATTCAAAGGTTGATAAGGAATGGACCTTTAAGCCATTAAAAAGTGAAATCTATACTATAGTGTGAATCCTGTTTGGAGGACAAAATGACTAAAAGACTATTTAGGTCTAAGGAGAATCAAGCCTAAAGGGTTCTTGAACTTGTGTATAATAATGTTTGTGGTCCCATAAACATGAAGGCACAAGGAGGATACGAATATTTCATCACTTATATTAATGACTACTTGAGATATGGGTATGTTTAACTTATGCATCATAAGAGTGAAACTTTTGACAAGTTTAAGAAGTTTTGAGTGAAAGCAGAGAAGCTATTAGGTAAACCTATAAAGTACTTCAATCTGATCGAGATAGAGGGTACCATTTTGATGAGTTCTTATGACATTTAATAGAGAATATGAATTTATTCCATTTGACTGCACCTGATGTTAGACATGTATGCCATAAGGAGTAAAAATGTAATAAGTTTTTGGAGACATTTTTATCAATAAAGAATTTATTTATTGTTAATATACCAAATCTTATCTTCTTTACGTTCCTATTTGTTGAATGTATGTTAAGCAAATAATAGTCTAAGACTATCGATCTAAACCTTTAGAATTGGGCATATGATGGACATATTATGCGGAAAACACATTCTTAAGGTGATGGTCTAAATCATAAGATCCGCAATCGAGGGAATAAAGTTGAGCGCTTTATTCATGTAAAGATTGTTATGTTGTCTATATCTCAATTGGGAGATGGTTTGTCTTGGCCATCGGAGGTGGACTCCGTGAATAGAAACATTGGCATGTTGTCATAGGTAACGATGTGTTGGATCGGGATATAAAGTGAATTGATTTGGATTAATAATTCTATCTTGGAAAATCAATTCACTTTAGATAATCATTTGTATTGTATCTTAATCCTGAGATGAATAGTGGGCCCGTTGTCTTGACTTGTGTCTTTTGATGTACCAAAGGGTGACACCCACATCTTAATAATGGTATGCATGCCGGTACATTAGAGGCATGACTCTTGATAGCGTAGACTTGTTATTCATAGATATAGAATCCATAGCTCCTCTTTAGAAGTAATGATATCCTCTTATATGCGTTATTCTATAATTGAAAAAACTAGAGCGCTCAACCATTTGGATACATAAGTGTAACCGAATGGCATACTGTTTTTGGATGGTAAGTTTTCCGATGGTGAGATAATGAAACGTAAGATAAAAATAATCGGGAAGGTAAGACAGAACTTGTCCTTAACCCTATTATGGATAACCATATGGGGATACGATACAATATGATATGTCATGGAGACTTAGCTATACAGGCTTTGTAATTTTATGTAGTTCGAGAGTGCAACTCCAAGCTTTTAGTGGAGTAGCATTGAAGTTGATAATTATGAAATGTATATCTGGGATATTGGGTTTCGTAATTATCAAGAGCTTAAACTATATAGGTCCATTTGGTCCCCTTTGCTAGCTCACAACATTCTATAATGATACGGCGTGCTTTTCCAATAATTTGTAACTTATGTCAGATTTATCAGATTGGTTAAAATTTGAAAGAATCAGATAATTCATGTCTGTTTATTGGTTGAATTAATTTTGTGATAAAATTGATTCAAGATAAACTTGTTAAATTATTGGGATCGAATTATTTTTGTCTGTTTATTGGTTGATTTAATTTTGGATAAATTAGATCAAGATAAACTTATAGAATTATTGGGAACTCATTTATTTTCCTAGAGATTATCTAGATAAAGTTGTTTTGATCAGATAACTTCTCTACTGGGTTATTTGAATTAAAACTGAGACTTTATCCTATAGAATCCCATGTGGAAAATAAAAGATTCGCGGAGATATTTATTCGACAGTTCGGCCTGCCGATACACGTGGTCGGCCTGTCGATGGGGCTGTTCGGCCTGCCGATGATCCTGATTGGCCTGCCGATGAGCGAATGATAAGATCACGCGTTTTTACGCGGATCTCATCAGATATTGATCTGATTTTGGTTTGAATTTTTGAGACCTAATCTGATAAGGACTAACCCTAGGACCAACCTCTATAGACAGGGAGTAAGTCTTAAGAGTTACTTAAATAAATTGAGAGATTAAGAGTATCTATTGGTGAGAATCTAAAACTCCCTGAGAGCTTTTGTTCACAAACCATGAACACTAGCTTTGGGTTCTCTCAATTGGTTGGAATGAGAGTCACCTAGAGGAAGAGCTGTACGTGTGAGCCCACACTTACTCCGATCGTGGATAGAGAATAGCAAAGAAGACCAGTTGGTTGAGGCTCTTCTGGAAAGTTACTTCTCTTCACGTTTTGCGAGTTCTTTAGCACACAAAGGTTAATAAGA
Source organism: Artocarpus heterophyllus (assembly GCA_025403435.1). Lineage (NCBI taxonomy): Eukaryota > Viridiplantae > Streptophyta > Magnoliopsida > Rosales > Moraceae > Artocarpus > Artocarpus heterophyllus. The sequence continues at coordinate 13,804,644 of CM046340.1, read as the reverse complement.
TCTGGTTAATTTATGCATATAGTATATCAAACTTGTGTTTTGGAAAATACTCTAATGTAAAATTTTTAAAATTTCACTGCGTTTTATTTTTCCAGCACAGAATGGCATGACTGAGAGAAAAAATACGACTTTATTGGATGTGGTAAGGCCCATGATAAGTTATTCAATGTTGCCACTATCTTTTTGGGGATATATACTACAAATGACGTGTTATCTTTTGAACAATATGCCTTTAAAATCAATTCTTAAAACTCTTCAAGAGTTGTGGACAGGTAGGAAGATATCCTTAAACCATATTTGCACATGGGGATGTCTTGTGCATGTCCTAGATAAGGAAGCGAATAAGTTAGAAGCACGTTCGGAGGTATGCGTGTTTGTAGAATATCCAAAAGGGATAAAAGGTTGTTATTTCTATAACTTGAAAGAAAATAAAGTCGTGGTTTTAACAAATGTGACATTTCTAGAGGAAAGTTACACGAATGACTTTAAGCCACCTCGTAGTAGAGTGGTACTTGAGGATATGGCGACCGATACGATCACTTTGGCAATTTAAATAGAAATCAATCCAATCAGTGTAGAAAAACCAACCAAACAACAACCTAAGGAGCTTCGACATAGTGGGAGGATAGGGTATCAACCTGAAAGGTTTTGTTATATGGTAAAGCCTACTTGGCTGAAACGGTTGAACATAAGAGGGATTCTTTCACTTATAAAGAGGCCATGGAGAATGTTGATGCAAAACTTTGAATAGAGCTATGAATGCTCAGACAAAGTCTATAAAGACTAATCAAGTCTGAGAACTTGTGGACCTTTCCAAAAAAATGAAACCCATATGGTGTACATGGGTCTATAAGAGAAAGAGACGATGAGATAGGAAAGTCGAAACCTACAAGGCTAGGTTGGTAGCAAAGGGATATACGCAAAAGCAAAGAATCGATTACGAGAGAACCTTTTCACCTGTAGCCCTGCTTAAGTCCATTTGTATTCTCTTGTTCATTATTGCCGCACTCGATTATGAGCCATGGAAGATGTATGTTAAGATGACATTCTTGAATGGTCATCTTCATGAGACTATTTATATGGTGCAACCAGACGGGTTTAAAGCTAAGGGTCAGGAGAATAAAGTTTGCAGGTTGCTAAAGTCTATTTATGGACTTAAGCAAGCTTCCCATTCTTGAAACATAGATTTTGTCAAGTGATCAAGATTTATGGGTTTAAACATAATCTAGATAAACCATGTGTTTATAGACACATTAAGGATAGGAAAGTGATTTTTCTGCTACTCTATATAGATGACATTCTGTTTATTCGTAATGACGTTGGGGCTTTGTCATGGGTCAAAGCCTAGTTGACCAAGCAGTTTGACATGAAGGACTTAGGTGAAGCTAATTATATTTAGAGTATCCAAATCTTTCAATATAAGAAGAACAAAGTCATAGCTTTATCTCAAGCTTCCTACATAGATAAAATTCTCAAGAAGTATGTAATGCAGAATTCCAAGAAAGAAGGGCAACCATCTAAGTTTGGAATTACTATTTCTAAGAAAGACTATTTAAGGTTTGATAAAGAAAGAGAATACATAAAGAAGGTACCTTATGCTTTGGCAGTGGATAGTCTCATGTATGCTATGCTTTGCATACAGCCTGACATATGCTATGCAGTCAGGATTGTGAGTCGATTCTAGTCGAATCCATAACCAAATTATTGGGTTGTGGTTTAGTATATTTGCAAGTACCTAAGAAGGACTACAAGTTATACACTAGTGTATTCTAGTGAGGATCTAACACCTTTTGGAGACATAGATTCAGATTGTCAATCTTGCTTGAATTTAAGGAGATTGACTTTGGGGTTTGTGTTTGCTCTTAGAGTAGGCATCATTGTTTGGAGAAGTGTCAAGCAACATTGAACTTCTAATTCAACGATGGAGGCTGAGCATGTAGTTGCAAGTGAAGCTTTGAAAGAAGCTGTGTGGCTCTGTAAGTTTCTAAGAGATCTTAATGTAGTTCCTAGCATCGATAAGCTGATAATGTTGTACTATCATAACACTGTAGGAACCAAGATTTCACAAGAAGAGTAAGCACATACATCGAAAGTATCATATGATAAAAGACTTCGGAGAGAATGGCCATGTCGTAGTATACAAGATCACATCCGAGAATAACATAACTAATCCTTTCATAAAGACACTACCAATGAGGGATTTTGAGAAACACGTAGAGGCTATGTGGATTCATAACATGTCACATTAACTTAGGGCAAATGGGTGATTGTTAGACTAGGTGCCCTAAGAATTAAATGTAATTATCTTTTAAAGACATTTAATTAATAAAGAGTTTAATGTTTATTTTATATATCAAGTATGTTTTCTTTAAGTTCATTTATGTTGAATGTATGATAAGCCAAAAAAAAAAAAAAACTCTCAATCTAAACCTTTTAAGATCATGCATATGACGAATATATTATGCAAAAAACATGAATCTTAAGGTGATCATCTAAATATAAAAAAGTTTACAATCAGGGGAATAAAGTTTGACACTTTATTGATATTAAAATTATTATGTTGTCTATATCTGTAACGGAAGATGGCTTATGTTGGTCATCAGAGTTTGATTCAGCAAACAGAGACAAGGGTATATTGTCATTGGTGACAATATATTGGATCTGGACTAAAGATAAATTGATTTAGTAAATAATTTGGTTTGAATAAATCAATTCACTTTAGACAATCATATGTGTTACATCTTAATCCTAAAATAAACCAATGGGTTTATATTCTTGACTTGTGTCTTTTGAAATACCAAAGGGTGACATCCTTAATTATATGAAAGGTACAAATATTGATATATTGGAGACATGACACTTGAATAACATAGGCTTGTTATTGATAGATATAGAGTCTATAGCTCTTTTGTAGAATCAATGATATTGTCATATAGGCATTATCTTGTAATTGGAAACTAGAGCACACAACCATGTGGATAAATGTATGTAACTAAATGGTATACTATTCACATTGATTATGAATAGTCAGTATTTTAATGGTGAGATAATAGAACATAAGATAAATGTAATAGGGTGGGTAAAAAAAAATGTATCCCTTAGTCGATTATGAATATTCTATGAGGATGTTACACATTTTGATATGTCATAGACGTATAACTTATTTAAGTTTCGTAATTTATATAGTATAGTTCAAGAGTGTGGCTTTAAGCTTTTAGTGGAACAGCTTTAGTGTTGATAATTATAAAATGTACATGTCAGAGATACGTTATTTTATATGAGATGTTTTTCATTTAACTATAAGACTTGTTTTTTTGACATATTGGTAACTTATGTTCGTTCTTAAGATTGGTTAAAATTCGATTAATTGGATTTAATAATTCATGTTTAGTGTATTGGTTGAATTAATTTTGAAAATAATTCAACATAAACATGTTGAATTATTTAAATATATTTTATTTGAATATGAGATTATCTATATATGAGTGTTTTAATAAGATAACTTTTTATTGGGTTATTTGAATTAAAATTGAGGCTTTATGAAAGATACCTAAGTAAAATAAAGTAGGAATTATCCAATCAATTTAAATGGGTAGATTGGGTAGCTCTTTAGGAGCTGAAAAACACGTGATCGTGTCTGCCATGTCAGCTCAGTCAATCAGACATAGTGTAGACCAGTTGAATAGCCCCTGCTAGGTCAATGATCCATGTCTAACACGGATTTAGCTGCTGGAGTTGATTCTAATTCAAAATTTGAAGCTAATATGATAAGAATCAGTCTTCATCCGATCACTAAAAATAGAAAACATTTTTCTATAGTTTTATATCACAAGTGAAGTCACTTAAGAGGTTTAGAAGGATTTATATAGAGAGAAATTCTATATATAGAATTATTGTTCAACATGTAGAACAATAATTCTTATTGTTCTTTTATGATTGTGGGGAGAAGTTATCAAGAGGTGAATCGAACGACGTGTGTCCACTCACACTCCGGTCGTGGAATAAAGAATAGCAAAGAAGCTTAATTGGTTGAGGCTTTTCCAGACGCGATTTTCAAAAGCAGTTTGTTATACAATTTTCTATCAGAAGTATGGTTCTAATTTTAGAAGGTACAAAAGATCTTTTATTAATTTATTGTATATAGCATATCTAACTCATTTATAGAAAAGATTTTAATTTAATAAAATTCTGTTGCGTACTTGTTTTCCAACAAAAAGTTTTATGATTATTTTTTTATGAATTGTGAGATTTGTTTGAATTTACTGAGTGAAAGCTCATTACAAGTTCCTTCATGCTGTAGGTGTTTCTACATGAGACTAGCATGATTGGTTGATAAGTTGTGTTTACGATGTGGCAGATGTGAAGAATGAGCAATAGATACCGCTACAATTGCTTTCCGCTATTTTGAATGAAGTTTTATGCTATCTTGGAAAGATGTTTTTAAAGTTTTAAAAAAGTAAATCTTTACTTAACGAGTTTTAAGAATGTTTTGAATAATTACAAAGTTAAGATTTGTATTTATGTTTCAGTTTATATTGCAACTGATAGTAACAACAGTTTTAAGTATAATTTAAAAAAAATTACTTAGTATTTTTTACTGTTAAGTAAAAATAAGTTTAAAAAATTAATTTTAAAGAAGCTAAGTAACAACTCGAAAAATTCAAGTCGTTACATTACATGAGCTCAATCTTAACGGTAAAGCGATTCATAGATACTTGTATTCGTATTAACATTTTTCCTTAAAATCTGTATCTCTAAATTTTTTTTATCAAAATACTTTTCTTTCACTAATTTATCGTTATTAAATTTTTTTTTGAAATATGTCCCATTTTTTTTTCTTACAATCCTTCAGAATATAGTCTTGTCAAATGTGGCTTTCCTGTATATTCTTTTAATTGTTCAACTGAAATAATTTTTATAAAATGTGCAAACATTTAAATATCTTTCCTTTTATATGTACCTCTATATGGTTTTCTTAGATATATATATATACACACACATATATATATTTTACTTATTTGTATTAATATAGGCTATTCGACTAAAACGAATTTTTTTTAAAAGAGAAACTGAACTTTATTGAATTATAGCATCAAAGTCTGCCTTTACATAAGAGAGAATAAACTTTAGCAAATAATCAAACCAGAAAAAACCTACAAAATTAGATAATAACATATTTAGCTGAGACGTGGGCTACACCATTTCCGATATAGGCCACTTCTAGCTTGATAGATTAAATATCTAATATCTTCAACGATGACCAATTCTGGTGCATGAGAATAGAAAGACTTGACACTTTACAGCCACTTTCAACGCAATCGACTTAGTTTTCCAGTACCTGGCAGCCACAGTGGAGAGCAAAAAAGGCACCCTTCCTAACAATCAGGCACTCGGTTATAAAGGTGAGAACTTCCCTATAATTTTCCTAGGAAAAGCATAAAGCACCATGCCACCAACCTTCTCGAACCACCACCCCACTCCAACATAACCAAAAGCCTCATTAACAGCTGAATCCATATTGATCTTCACGAACCCATCATGTGGAGATTTTCACCCCAACTTGGGAGTTATGATTCTTCACCAAAGGCTTTTGACCCAAGCCATTACATCGCCCATATTCCCCAAAAAGCCTGTTCAACCCATGTTACAATATTCGCATGCGTCGGCCGCAATTCTCAAATAAGCATACAAAATACCTCCGTGAAAGGTGCTAAGGCTCAATCACAATGCTAACGAATCCCAAACTTCTTTAGCTACACTACAATGCCAACTCATCCCTGCGCATAGGACATGTCTTATCTGAGGCTATTCCCCTCCTTGTAAGTGGAACAAGGCCCGGAAGGGCTTCATGAAACGCTCTTCCACATGGTGCAGGCCTTGGGGACCATATTTGCACTCCACAGCCTCTTCCACCATAGTACGCCCTATTATTCCATAAAGACGAAGCATTGGCTTTACTCACCATTTCGACATGGTAACTCGATTTCACCGAATAACGTCCATTCTCATTGTAATGCGACAACCATCAATCCATGCACTGCCTAGAGCTCAAAGGAATGCTACGGACAAATTTCTATCTACCTAATCCTGTCATGAGATCTAAAACCTTCGGGTTTGCGAACTCTTTTGTTGGTCTGATTATAGGATGTAAGAAAGGCCGAGGGATCGACGTGTCTTTGAAAACATGTTTTGATTATAAAACCGTGATAACTCTACAAGATAGAATTATTTTACTACTTTTTCATGCATCAAAATGGATTAGTTTCTGAGATTTTTAGCTTATTCTAATTTTATTTTAGTTTTATTTCATTTCATTTAGTTTTATTTCTTTTTTATTTAATTTAATTCAGCTTTGATTTAGCTATAATTCAGTTTTGCATTAATTTAGGATTGTTTTATTTTGTAGTTTATTTAGTTTAATTTTAGTTTATTTCCCCTGTAAATTAAATATTTATTTATTTGTGTATGTGAATTTAAGTGAAACACGCAATTAAGAGATGCAGTTAAAAATGGAATAAAAAATTCAAAATAAAAGCAGATCGAACCATCACCATGCTCGGGAGGAGAAGAACGTGATGAGGACCATCACATTCAGCTCTCAATCTCCCAAACGAATGCGTGCATTCCACTCCAGGCAAGAAGCGCGTTGAAGCCGTTGGTCCAACCTGTGTCAGCACAACGCCTATCCAGCTTCAATCCTGTGCTTCGCGACCGAATTTTCTTTCGTGCAATCATCTTTTCTTCCGGCCGCGTCTCGCAGTAATCGTGTCTTTTCAATCCAACGGCAGAACGCCACACGTCCGCTGCGTCAGAAGCCTTGTCTGCTGAATTATTTCTTGGGTTGGTGTGAATTAAACCCCAAAAGCGAGAAATCTTCAACCGTCTTTAATTAAATTAAAGATCAAACCTCATCGACACCGGAGAGGTTGGTGTCTAGGCACTCATTTATAGGTGCTAGGCCGCTGGTTCATATGTTTAGAAGATTCCTAGTTTCGAATTTGTTCCAATTTACCTTGATTGCTGGAGCCTGTAAGTGGGACCTTTTCAGGTTATTTTGGGGGGTTCTTCTAGAAGAAAAAAAAAAAAAAGAAAAAGAAAGAAAAGAGCCCGGAGTGGAGGAAAAGAGACATCACATTCCAAGACAAAAAGCTATAATGGCCTGCACATGATATTTTAGTCTTAAGTCTGTATGGTTTTTCTCTTTACCTTTATTTCAAATGACCTCATATCATTACAGATGATGTCTTTGCTTATGCACCATTAAATATGATAATTTTTAGATAATGCTGAGACTGTTCAGCGTATCCTAATCCTGGCCCTCTTGCTTCAACGAGATTGATGACTGTCACATAAGTGCTTTAATTCAGTTCCAATTCTAGTTTTTCTTCTTTATTTTTTTATGTCTAGAATTTTTTTTAGGATTTATTTATTTTGAGCATGAAATTATTTTTATTCTCTAGGGCTGCGATATAGTCTAACTATGATGTTTTGATTTTTCTTTTAGTTTAGTAATAAAATATTTTTCCTAGTTGAGTATTCTACTATGTGCTCAATGCTTATAAATAATTGGACCACTATTTAGATGATTTGTTAATCGTAATGAAATCAAAAGAAGATTTATGTGTCTAGTTCTTTGTGTTGAATGCCATAGACTGTATGTGAGCTAGGAATATATTTTCATAACTTGTGTAGTCGTTAAATGAGAATTGCAAATCTTACTGAATTATTAATTGTTTTAATTTATATAGGAATATAATGAATTGACTTTTAAGGGTGTTTTTGTTAGACCTTAAGAGGGGATAGTGGAAAATTTAGGGATTTTGGACTATCAACTAAGATAATAAATCATGCTAATGAGATAAAAAATTAAAACGGATTAGTTATGGTGAAATCAGAATTCCTAGGTTCTTAATTTAATGAATTTTTCTTTATTTAAGTTTGCTTCTTTTTGCTTTTAGTCTTATTTTATTTATTCAATATCGTCACGTCTTTTATTCAATTTATTCAAATAAAATTTAAAGTTAAAATAATATCAGTACTTAATAGGCTATTAATACTCAAGAAAGCAATACTTACTCATCATAATATTACTTGTTAATGCGATAACGTACATATGTATTGTTAAATTTTCACGACAAAACATATTTTTCTACATCTAATTTTTTCTTTAAAATAAGGATATCATATTTTTAAATGTTCCTCTTTAAAATATTCTCTAACATGCCCCATTGAAACAACCTTTTTAAATGTAATCCCTTCATAATTTTTTTTTCTTTTAGACCTCAAAAATAATGTTTTTTAAATTTGCCCCTTATAATTACTAATCTTACTCGAACACCGTTTTCTTTTTTATCATCTAAAATATTATTTTTTTCAATTGTACTTATAGCTAATTTTTCTTTAATTTGACTCCATTAAAATTTTTTTTTCTTATTTTTAAATCTATGAGAATATAACGCATATATGTGACATTGTGGGGGCAGTTTGGTATGCAGTAATCAAGTAAGAATCATATTCTTAGGAAAGTGATAGTAGGCAATATGATTCTTAGAAAACTAATATTATCACGTTTGGTTGTACACAGTAATCTTCTATTAGATTCTTATGAATAATATATTGTTGTGTTTGGTTGTAATAGAAATCTAGTATAATTGAAAAAAAATAAATTATAGTATTAACATTAAATGTATCAATATAGTACGTTAGTACTAATATTAAAATAATAATGACGATATAAATATGAATAATAAAATAATATTATATATAATTTAACATTAGTATTACTATGAATATTAATAATACTATTCATATTGATACTATACTATGAAATTATTATTATTGTTAATGTTATTGCTATCATTGTTATTAAATAATAATTATATTTATATTATATAAAAATATTAATTTATAATAATCATAGGATTAATACTTAACAATATATTAATATTAAAATGTTGTATATAATATATAATATATTGATATGAATATAAATAATAATATAAATATAATTTTAATAATATATTATAATTTATATTAATATTAACGTTAAATAAAAATATTGTTATAAAAAATTATGCATAGTTAATTATATTTTATATTTATTATTATTATAATAGTATTAATATACTTTAATATTGATATTATTATGAATATTACTATTATACTATTCATATTGATATTATTAATTTAGTATTTTCTTTATTATTGAATTATTATTTTATATTAATATAATATTTATATTTATATTATACAATAAATAGTGTTAAATAATTTATATTTTATTTTATATTATAATATTTATATATATATATATTATATACTAGTATTAATTAATAATAATATATTACTTAAATATTGTATATGTAATATATTATATATTTTTATTATTATTGTTAATGTTATTATTATCCTTATTATCAAATTATTTTTTAATAAAAATATAATTATGCTAAAATATTATATATATAATATATTTTTATGGTAAATAATATATAATATATGGATATGAATATGAATATGAATATAAATAATAATAAAAATATAATTCTTTATAATATATTATTTTTTATACTAATATTAATATTAAATAATAATATTAAGTTTTGATAATATTATAAATATTCAATAGTTTTTATATTATTTTATATTATTTATTTATCATCATCATTATGGAAGAAAATGTGAGATTTGCATAGTCTTGAGATTCCTAGGAATATGAATATTACATTGTTGGGTGAGATTTAGATTACCCCAAAATAGGGTAAAGTGAATCCCATGAGATTGACTTTTCTAAGAATCTAAAAATCATAATTCTTGTACCAAACGTAAGAATCTTGTAAATTTCTATTTCCACCTTCAAGATTACTGCATACCGAATGCCCCCTATAGGTTCATTGATAATATACTATTCACAGTCTTGGTAAATTTGTTTGGTCATTTATTTCTTTTATCATTATCATCATCATCATCATCATTATTGTTATTTGCAAATCCTTGAATGTCATTTGTGTTGTGTGTGTGTTTTTGGATATTGTTTCACCTTTTTTACTTTATTTCATATTGTTCAAATTTTATATGTTTATTGAATGTGGCCTCGTTGAAATACATTATTTATCTGCTTTATTAAAATAATTATTTTCATATGCTCCCCCACTTCTTCTTATATTTTAAATGTACATTAATGATGTTTTGAATTTTTTCTATTTAAATATTTTTTGGTCAAATGTGTCTAAATTTTTTTATATGTCTAATTTTTTTTCAAATTAATCGCAAAACTATAATATTTAGTTTAATTACTTCTCAATTTCCCCTATGTTTTTTGAGAAACTATAAAGGCATCCTTTGAATTTGAAAAACTCTTTCAATTTTATCCCTTGTAGATTTTTTTGGCAGAAAAAGTATGAAGACAAAGAAACCCTTAATTAGACCGAATTTGTTTATGAAATATATTTTCTTCATGAAAATTTTGTTCAAAGGATATTTTTACATATAAAAAGACATGAAACTTAAGTCTTTTTCTATAATAAGATGTTTTATTCTAAGATTTTTAAATCAACAAAATATTTTTCATAACTGTTTAAGGGTAGTTATTTTGTTTTGTCTTCTTTTTTCATTTACAGGGATGAAATTGAAATTAGTTTTTTTTTTAAAATTTAAAGGATAACTTTGTAGTCTTTAAAAACAAATGGACATAGTAAAAAACAATTAAAATTAAGAAGTATAGTTACATAATTAACCTAAATTTTTTCTTGCAGTCTTATAAAATATTTTTTTCCTAATATCTTTCCACTAAAAGCTATTTTTATTAAATATGCTTTTGGTTATTTTTTTTTCCTTTTTTTGGGTTAAGAGACCACCGATGTTGTCCAAATTTAGACTATTCATACAGTAAAATTGCATTCAAATCGTTTTTTTTTACCTAAACAACTTTTGATATAGCTATCTCAAATACTATTTTCTCATGATATATTCTAAATTTTTGCTATTTAATTAGTTTATCTCTTTTTTTTTATATAAAAATGTGTTCTGTCTATAGAAAATTAAACAAGAAAATAAAATATAAAAGCGAAGAAGAAGATTTAGGCCAGAGATGCTATATAGAAAATAATAGAGAGAAAAAAATATGACATAACCTTTTACTTGAATAAACTAGTTACTTATAGAGTTTACAATAGCATCCTAAATGAGTGAGCTTACAATTTAAATATTGAAAACAGGAGGCTGCATAATAAAAGAAACTAAATAATAAAAAACTAACTAGATAAAAAAAATAAAATAAATCTAAATTCTTAACATTTACAAAATTTAAATTATTTAATATTATATTATTAATATCTTCATTACTGTCTAATATAAATATATATAATTTATATAGCGGAAATCATGAATTGTCCAGACATCAATCATCATTGCCATATCATCAACTCAACGTAGAGGGTTAACCATGGGTCCGTTGAACCTGAATGGACAAATTACAAGACGGAACTCATTTGTGCCTGCATCATTACTCCTCATTGCCTTTTACCAATCCCTACAGGTTACGGTACCTCCGCCGAATCTGAATGGCATCATATAAAATACAATAAATATTACTCATAATACGCGTATATAGTACACATGATAATACGTATTACAAAAGATTCCTATTCCTTAACAAAAAAGGATAATTAGAACATAGTAGAATGAGACAGCAAATAAGGAAGGGAAAATCTCTGTTGGATCAGGACTATTACTAATCTGCTGAACCCAGACTGGTCGGATTTTGCATTAATTCCCCCAAAACCACTGGCGCATAGAGCTTTAGGGCGCCCACAGTTGTACGGAAAAACAAAAAAGGGGACACCGGAGAAAAGGGGGATGCACACGCACTTGGGTTTACTCCCGAAAGCCAGGAGTTTCTTTTCTTTCTTTCTTATCTTTCCGGTTCACAACTTTTGGCGGTTTGGCGGCGACAATATGATGGCGCGTGAGTGGGTTTCTGATGCACAGCTCGTGCCTCTCACGTGCCAAATATGTATATATATATATATATATATATATTTTTTTTTTTTCGTAGCTACCAAGTTTACGATTGGGACGTGTCTGGTTTCCGTCTGCAGTCACATTACATGGCATTTACACTTGGAAGCTCTGTTCTGTTCTCAGGCTGACAATATTTTTCCCAGTATTGCTTAAAACTACAAAACTGCCCTTCCAGTATTAGCCTTGGCCATTCGAAATTGGACATTTTCTTTACGGTAGCATGGAGTTGGATCATTTTCCTGATATAACAAAAAATGGGTTTTTTTGGGTTTTTTTTTTTTTTAATTTTTCTATAGAACAAAATTATAAAAGCACCTACACTTTCGTGAAAGAGCAAGAGATTTGAACATGTTTGGATGGGTGTTTGGTGACATATGGCAACTCTACGAAATAAACATTGAAGTGGCCTTTCTGTAATTTACTCATGCATGGAGTGTTGTTCTAAAACCAAAATAAAATGCAGAATCTTGTGAGGGTCCCCTTTTTTATTGTTTTCCTAAACAAGAAAAAGGCAGTATAGTTGGTGTAGAGCCCTGGTTTTGAGTGTTGTTCTTCAGAAACCATTGGCCCCAAAAAAATTTCCCAAAAAGAAAGAAAACCCTCGAAAACATTGCCTTTAAATACAGCTCTCCTGGGATCCCATTCTTCATATCTCCGTACACCCTCCGTAATATTATCTGCTGCGTCGCACCCCTTTTCTTTGCTGTTTGTTTCTCGAGAAAAAGTAAAAGAAAACAAAAAAAAAAGAAAGGAAAGAAAGAGAGAAATATTAGAAAGGTGTACCATGAGGACTAGCTGCAATGGGTGCAGAGTTCTTCGCAAAGGGTGCAGCGATGATTGTACAATCAGACCTTGCCTTCAGTGGATCAAATCTCCTGATTCCCAAGCCCAAGCCACTCTCTTTCTCGCCAAATTTTACGGTCGCACTGGCCTTCTCAACCTCATTGAAGCTGGCCCTCCGTATCTCCGTCCTGGTAATAAATCCACTTTATTCTGATATATTTATGCTCTTTCACTATTATTATAAAAACAAAAAAAAAATCAACATTTACTAGACGCCACTTAAAAAAAAAAGCAAAATAAAAACGTTACTGCACAAATTAGTTTAAAATTGTCTTATTTATTCTTAAACACGCGGTGATGGACCCGCTACCTTAGTGTTTACAACTCGTTGACTTAATTAAAAAATTATTATTGTGAAGAATTTGATTTTTAGTATTAAATGTGATATTGAGCAGCTGTTTTCAAGAGCTTGTTGTACGAGGCATGTGGGAGGATCGTGAACCCAATATATGGGTCGGTGGGGCTGCTGCGGTCCGGCGAGTGGGCCAAGTGCCAAGCCGCCGTTGAGGCGGTGCTGGCGGGAATGCAGATAACGGGAGAAGGGGACGGCGCGGCGTTGGATCCGAAAAATCCGCTAAAGTCGTGCGACATACGCCACGTGGTGAAGGACACGCTGGCCGACCATGAGTCGGCAGATCAGAAACTGAACCAAGTTACCTCGGCCAAGCACAGGAACTTGGTGGTCGGCTCGGATCAGAGCCATGATGAGTCCGGAGCCGGGGGATCAAACGACGTCGCTGATTTCACCCGCTTTCTCAACCCTGGTCACGAGTACTACCTGTGGACCTGCCCGCAAGGGATCAATGGGACTAGCGGAGAGGATCGTGAGAGCATGTTTTCTGTTAAAACGGTTGAGGCTTCTTTGGCTGGGCGCAACGAGCCTAGCCGAGCCGTTGCCGGCGAGGTTGGCTTGGAACTTACTCTTGGCTCCTTGGGCTAATTTCTAGATGTGAAAAAGTTGAAAAACAAAAAAAACAAAAATTACATTCTGGGACTGACGTTGTTGGGGGAATTAAGGAGGGAGTGTGCTTTGATCCAATAATGCAAGGGAGAAGCAGCTTTTGGGCGGCTCAGATTCAGCTTTAATTTTATTTTTGATTTTGGTTTTTTTTTTTTTAATCAACAAGCTAGTCTTCATTTTGCTTTTTCTTAAAAGTTTTAGCTAAATGGGAAATTGGGTATTGTTGGGGTCTTCTTTTTTTTGGCTAAACAAAGACAGATAAGAGATTAGGACTCCTGTTAGCAAAAGATGTGTGTATGTAAATATGTACATTTTTTGCGTTGTGGTCAAGGAATATGATATGCCGGAAAAGATAGAGAATTGACATGTTTCCGATCTTATTATTCCCCAAAAAATATATCAAAGAAAGACATTTTCCAAAAATATTGCTCTCCTTTCATTTTCATTTTCCTTTATTTAGTTCAGATTCTCTTCCATCATGTGATGATGATGATGAACATCATCATAACTTAGTAAGGAGTTTACATAAATTTTTTTAAAATGATAAAACGCATGACTAATTTTGTTTATAAGTGGGGCAATATGCAACCAGACGTAGCGCCGTGATATTCAGGTGGTTCTGAACACATGGCGTTCATGCCAGCCCTAGGAGTTTGTGAGGGCTTCCAACTTTAGTTGCATTTACTTCATGTGGACTGTCCCTTTCTTTTCTTTTCCTTTTTTTTTTTTAAAAAAAATTCTTAATCATTGATAAAACAGGCGCACATATTGGCAAAGTATATGTGCTTGGTAAAGAAGCTGTCATATTGTTGAGATTCGTCGAGACTCCATTTGATTTGCTTAATTAAAACACGCAAGTACAGGGTTAATTTTGCAGATTAATTTAATTGATATTATTTTCTTTTTGTAGTTCTTTTGCTTTTTTCTTGTTTTGGCTTAGAGGATGTTGGAAGTTAATGAGAACAATGGAAATACTATGTGAAATGATTTTTTGCCCCGCAATTAATTATTATAACATGATCAAGAACTCAAGATCAGAGTTTACCTTACAATAACACAGGGCCGGCCTGATGGAACTAGAAGCTTCAAGCAAGATTTTTAAAGGAGGCCTATCATGCATTGAAATGAAAAAAAAGAATAGTTTTTTTATATCATCCGAAATTAACAAAAAAATCCGCCGCATCTAATTAAGGAAAACAAATAATAAAGTAATAGTATTATTGTAAAAAAAAAGAAAAAAGGATTCACTACATCTCTCTTATTACTTGTGAGAATTTTTTTCTTCTAAAACTCTTTTTTGAGGGTGAATCAAACTTTCTATTTTCCTTCTTTTTTTTTTTTTGAATTTGTCATATCTTGATGTTTATTTCTATTAAACATATTTATTCATAAGACTTAACATATATATATATATATATATAGATGTACGAAAACCAAATCAACATTATACACAACATTAACGAAAAAAGCTAATTATTTAAAATTCAAAAAGTATTACTCAATAAATAGATAAAAATTGAGTAAGAAATAGATTACCCAAAAACTTAAACAACCTATAAGCACTAGACTCTTGAATATAAAAGATTTTAAGGAGCATGAACTTTTGTTTTAAGAAAAAGAAGAGATATTGTACAAATATAAGAAGATGAAGATAAACCAATTTCTGTTTAAATAAAAAAGGAGAATTTCTTTTTCTTTTTCTCAAGAAAATAAACGATACTGGTTTTGTATTATTGCTTTAATAATTATTATTTTGACTCTTTTTTTATTTAATTAAGCTTCTGAGACATGATAAATACCGTTTTGGAAATTGCAACTTTTGTGAGTTTTTTTTTGGGCTAATGTCTCCGTTAATCCGGGGCCATTTGGTATGCTAGATCTACGGATGATAGAGTCATGGGTTGTTAAAACATTCTAGTCTTCTGTTTCCATTAAAAAATAAAGAAAAAGAAAAAGAAAAACTAATACATAGAATATAGCTATAATATCACGTAAAAATAAGAAAAATTGGGGCCTCCTAAACTTAGAGGCCTTAAGCACTGGCTTAAATGTCACGAACTCAAACCCGGATAGTGATGTAGCGGTTTAATTAAATTAATTAATCAAACCTTAATTAAACTTGCCAATTAATTACTTGGTAATTTAAGAAATATACTTGGGTTATTTATAAAGATGTGGTAAATATAAAACCTTTTTGATAATTTACTGTTTATTAAGTCCTAGTAAATAATTTCATGAATTACCTTTAAATTAAAACAAAATAAAACTTAGGGTCAATGTGAGTGGGTTGGGCTGCATGGGGAGCCCATTTTGCACACACATAGTACCAATATAAATAATTTACAAACCACAGTCTAGCCAAAAACAAATAACAACCAATTATTACATGCCTTAACTAAACAAGCAAATAATTTAAATAAAACTCCAATGGTCCACGCTTGCTAACAATAGTGTCCTAATCGATGGTGTACTGCGAACCACCTGGAGGAGAAAATTTTAAAACAAATAAAAACTGTGAGTGGAAGGCTCAATAGGACTTAGGTTTAAAAAAAATTAACTTAAACAAATGAATTTACATTAATATAAAAATTGTAAAAGATAGTAAATAAATCTAGTTACTTATATGCTTACCATTTCGGTCCAATGATCATCATTTATCAAGTTTACCATTTTACCTTATGCAAAGCCATCAAAATCACCACCATAGTGGCCCAGTTGGGTTTCGAGACCTGCCCCCAAGGTCGCCCTTTGCACAACCCGATTGCTGTACGTGGCATCATGCATTGATGTCTCATTCCGAATGGATTTCTTGACTCGTTCGGTGCTAAATATTTGTGGAACTTATGCCATTACTTAAATCTCATATTATCGAGTTTTCTCATTTACATTCATTATTTAGTTTATTATTTATCAATTCTTGAAAATAATTGAATAAATATATCTTAATCATTCCTTAAAAACATTTTCAGAAAAACATGTTGTGGCCAAAACTCTTTTAAAATCATGGCTAACAAAGAAGAGGGTCTAGAGTTCTACCTCGTTGTTTAGCATGATAGCACTAACTCCACTGTCCCGGTTCGCTACACGTTAGCTCCTCGAAATTGCAAACAACCTTAGATATGAACTAAATCCATTAATATCTAATTTAGGGTATTCTACATTAGTATGTTGTTTCATGGTGCCTTAATGTGCCTTTAAAGTCTATATAATCATGTCACAAGGTCAAAATCCCTTTTTATCATTAAATGATGAAAACTAGTGAAAAATTATCAATTTTATGCAGCTTGGTTGGCCTGCCGACCACTTAAGTCCAGCTCATTAAACCACTTGTGTTTGGCCTACTAACCATTTGAATTTGGCCTACCGATTTGTTTAAATCCAGCCTGTCGAAGCATGAGTTTGACTTGTCGAGTCAGCGCACTAAAGCTATGTGACATCTTCAATGCCCTCTCTCAAACTTGTCTATGATTGATAAGAGACAAGCTTGCTACTAAGATAATGAAACTTGGAAATGCTTAGAGACTCAGTGAATATATTAGCAACCTGTTCTTCTGAAGGGACAAGGCGGACTTCAACTTCTTTAGACAAGACTCTCTTTCTAACAAAATGCACATCAATTTCTATATGTTTAGTTCTAGCATGGTAGATAGGATTAGAAGCTAATATACTTGCTCCTATGTTATTACACCAAAGTACTGGAGTTTTCTCTAGTTTAATCTCCAGCTCTTTGAATAGAGGTTGCAGCCAAATCTACTAAGTTGCGGCTGAGGCTAAAGCTCAATATTCAGCTTTTGTGCTAGAACGAGCTACCATTTTTTGCTTCTTCAAACTCCAAGTGATCGAATTCCTCCTACCAAAACACAACAACCACTAGTTGACCTTCTGTCATTAATTGAGTTCGCCCAATATGCATCTGTAAAGCATTCAAGGTGCAGTCTTGTAACTGGAGTAAATTTAAGGCCAACTTGAGAAGAACTCTTCAAGTATCTTAAGACATGCCTACAAGCTGACCAATGTTCTATAGTTGGAGCTTGAAGAAATTGGCTTAATTTATTTACTAAAAAAGGCTATATCATGCCTTGTTAAAGTGAGGTACTAGGGAGCACCAATAGTACTTTTGTAGATTGCGGGATTGTCTAGAAGCTTGTTGTCATTCAAAAACAGTTTCTGGTTCTGGCACATTGGTGTTGGAAAAAACTTAGCTCCAAACATTTTTGTCTTGGCTAACAATTCAAAAAGATACTCTGAATCAACACCATACCAACGTTAGTTCTGTGAGGTTCTAGACCTAAGAAATAGTTGACTGTGCCTAATGCTTTTAGAGCAATCTGAGCTTCCAAATCACCAATTAGCTTGGAAATTCAAAGTGAATCATCACCATTGAATAAATTGTCATCAATATAAACAAGAACCAGCAGCAACTTAGTACCAAATCTATAGAAAAACAAAGAGCTGTCGGAGGTAGAATTTATGAATCCCTAATCAATTAAAGCATTTTTAAGACGATCAAACTAAGCTCTTGGAGCTTGTTTGAGGCCATATATGGCTTTTTTCAACCTACAGACAAAATGATGATCTTATTTGTCTTCAAAACCTTCTGGTTCAGACATAAAAACTATTTCCTAAAGAGTACCATTCAAAAAAGCATTATTGGCATCAATTTGTTAAATGCCCCACCCACATATCACAACTAAAGAAAGAATTACTCAAATGGTAAAAGAATTCACAATAGGATTGAAAGTTTCAAAGAATTCAATCCAGCTGTGTGCTGAAAAACTTTAGCAACCAACCGAGCTTTTAAACCTGTCCACTAAACCATCTGGTTTATACTTGGTTCTCAAAACCCATTTATTAGCTACAACATTCATAGAACTACTAAAGGGTACCAATTCCCAAGTTTCATTGCTAATAAGTGCCTGATATTTAGCCTCCATAGCAGGTTTCTATTTAGAATCAGCCAAAGCCTCTTGTGTAGTAGTTGTTCCAAAGAAGATTCACATGTAACCGTTCGTATTACTAACGGTTTCAAGAATTAAAACCAATTAAACTTTGCAACAACTACACATTATTGGCCTCATATCTATGTTCATTAAATCAATTTGGTAACTGAATTTTTTCTGAAGTAGTATAAAGATTGCTTGATGGAAGCATTTTCGGTTGTATAGAAAATTTTTTGTTCGTGTATTGAACAGAGCATTGGGTCCCCAAGTTCTAAAAACCCTCTTAAGAATCCAACACCATCAGTTGAGTTTTTGTGAGAATTTGGAAGCATCCCAAGGAGCCGCAGCCACGCTTCCAGCTGAAGGTCACCATTGGACTGCTCGATAGCAATGGCCGGAGGTAGACATTGTTTTTCATGCTTTCATTTAGTCTGTGTTTTGATATGCATATTGTTTAAAGCATGTTAGAATCGTTTTAGATTTCATTTGGCATCAGAGCCGTAAGTCACTCTGCCTTGCGTGCGAGCTGTGTTAAGCTTTGGTTGAAAAAATCCGTGTTCCACAGTCACGGGCAGAAATTTTTTTTTAATTTTTGGGTTTTTGATTTTAACATCTTTTAATTGAAAATGAGATTAGAAATCTTTTAGACATTTGATTTCTATGAATTCTGCGATTTGAAACATCAAAATTGGTGTCCGGATGGGAGAATTACAACCGGGTCTCTAACTGGGTTGAAACCGGGTCGTTCGGGTGAAGAAGACCCGGATTCAGAGGTTGAAGATGAGAAAAAAATGACATATCGTTTGGCTTAGGTCAGCCAAAAATGGCATGTCGTTTCAGGCTAAGAAGGGCGTTTCTTTCCAGCGAGAAACGACATGTCGTTTTGGCTTTGGACAGCCAAAACGCATGTCGTTTAGACTGTCAACGCGCTGAGTTTCGGTTATGAAACGACGTGTCGTTTACGCCCGGGTGGGGGGGGCTCCTCCAAACGACGTCATGCAGCTTTGTTGTAAAAAAAAAAAAAAAAAAAAACCCAAAAATTTTTTAATTTTTTTTTTGATTTTTTCCAGATTTCATAAAATGATATTTTTTAAGGAAAATTTCATAAAATTTTCAGATTTTATAATTTTATGAAAATTTCATTATATCCACAATTTTGATATTTTTATGAAAATTTTCATATTATGGAATAATTTATGAAAAACTCATAATTTTGAATATTCATAATTTTTGGTATTTGTTATGAATATTATACAGTATTTGTGTGGATATAATTTTGTAAATTTATGCGCATATAGTGTTCATTATGTATAATTTGTGATTTAAAATTATGCATGCAATATTAAGTTAAATAATTTAGTACATTTAATTTTGTGCAATAATATGCTAAATTATATTTTTGAGTGTATAATTTTAATCTATACATAATGAAAATTAGGACATAAATTATGATTCTTTGTTCATATTTACTTATTGTTTAAGGTAAATGCAATTTATTTTATGAGCAAAAATTTAAGAATAAATGTCTTGTGATATATGTATTTAATTTTTGAATAATTAAAGAGTAGCCACAGCATCTTTGATTATGCAAAAAATTATATTAGATGTTTAAATTACATATGATAAAAAGACATTAAATTGTGATTAATCATATGTAATATAATAAATTTTATCCCACAAGAATTTTTATTGTATTTAATATGATTAGTTAGAATAATGTATCAAATTATCTTTCTTAATTTACCCACAGGAATTAAGAAAAGGGAATATAATTTGATAGTGTCATTATAAGGATATATGAATCTATTTGAGTTAAAAATTTAGCCCACAGGCAATTTTTTTGTCATTTGATTCATATTTTAATGCATGATTTACATTGGTAAACATGTCATAAATTATTGTAGCCTCAATTTAGTAACATAAGCATGTATGTTTTATTATGCAGCTATGCAAACTGTGAGCTATTCTGATTTCCAATGTGACATTCCTGAACTTAAGGGAGATAACTATAAGGTGTGGAAGGAGAGAATTCTTCTTCATTTAGGTGTCATGGACATTGACTTTACTATCCGTAAGAATAAACCACCTGCCATTACGGAGACCAGCTAGCCAGATGATGTTGATCGTTATGAAAAGTGGGAGCGATCTAATCGGCTCTGCGTAATGTTCATAAAGACCAAGATCTCGGCTGGCATACGTGGTTCATTAGAGCAATATGAAAATGTGCGAGCTTTGATGAAGGTAATTGATGAGCAGTTTGCTACATCAGACAAAGCTTTGGCTAGCACCTTGATAATAAAATTTTCATCCATGAAGCTTACTAGAATTCATGGTGTGCGTGAGCACATCATGCAAATGAGGGATATAGCGGCTCGGCTGAAGACACTTGAGATTGAGATGTCTGAAACCTTCCTTGTGCACTACATCCTCAACACTCTCTCACATCAATATGGACCTTTCAAGATATCCTACAACACACATAAGGATAAGTGGTCCATCAATGAATTGATAACCATGTGTGTTTAAGAAGAAGGGAGGCTTGTTATGGAAGCAGGAGAGAATGTGCATCTGGCAACTCAAAGTAAGAAGAAGGTCCAAGCCAAGAATAAGGGAAAAGGCAAACTACCTGCTCAAGCTGATATCAAGAAGAAATCCAGGTGCTTCTTTTGCAAAAAGAAGGGGCACATAAAGAAGGATTGTCCCAAATATCAGAGATGGCTTAACAAAAAAGGTACTCAATTCTCACTTGTTTGTTATGAATCTAATATGGTTGATGTTGAGCATAACACATGGTGGATTGATTCTGGTTCTACAATCCATGTCACTAATTCCTTGCAGGGATTGCAAGGCCTAAGGAAGCCAGTGGGAAGTGAGCAGTGCATCTATTTAGGCAACAAGATGCGCTCACATGTTGAGGCTGTCGAAACATGCAATTTAGTTTTATCTAGTGGTTATGTTTTAAAGTTGGAATAGACATTTTATATTCCTAGTTTTTCTAGGAATTTAATTTCAGTTTCAAGGCTTGTACCGTTGGGGTTTTCCTTTAATTTTTCAGACACTATATTTAGTTTATTTTATAGATCTGAATTTATTAGAAATGGTACGTTGTCGAATGGTCTTTTCAAAATAAATTTACGAGATAAAGCTTCTTATACTTCTATGCATGTTCATGATAATGCTGGCATTAAGAGATGTGTTATGAATGAAGATTCTTCTATGTTATGGCACCGTAGGTTGGGGCATATCTCTATTGAGAGAATAAATAGACTAGTGAATGATGGGGTATTTAGTACTCTAGATTTTACTGACTTTGACACTTGTGTGGACTGCATAAAGGGAAACCAGACCAATATGTCAAAGAAAGGTGCCAAGAGGAGTTCAGACATATTAGAGATCATACATACATATATTTGTAGTCCAGACATAGACGCGTATGGTCAAAAGTATTTCATTACTTTTATTGATGATTACTCATGATATATGTATCTCTACTTGCTTCATAACAAAAATGAAGCTATAGATGCCTTTAAGGTGTTTAAGGTAGAAGTAGAGAAACAATGTGGTAAGCAAATAAAGATAGTGAGATCTGATAGAGGTGGTGAATACTATGGTAGGTAAACCAAAGATGGACAAGCGCCTAGTCCATTTGCGAAGTTTCTTTAAGAACATGGGATAGTTGCTCAATATACTATGCCCGGTTCTCCAGATCAAAATGGTGTGGCAGAAAGAAGAAACCGAACATTATTGGATATAGTGTGGAGCATGCTTTGTAGATCCAAGCTTCCTAGGTCTTTGTGGACTGAAGCTCTCAAGACGGCTGTATATATATATTAAACCAAGTTTCAACCAAGGCTGTCTCAAAGACAACGTTCGAGTTATGGAAAGGTTGGAAATCGAGTTTGCGACATATACGTGTTTGGGGATGCCCGTCTGAAGTGAGAGTCTATAATCCACAAGAAAAGAAGCTAGACCCAAGGACCATAAGTGGGTATTTTGTTGGATATGCTGAACGGTCTAAGGAATACCGATTTTATTGTTCATCACATACCACTAGGTTTGTGGAATCAAGGAATGCAAAATTTCTTGAGAATGACTTGATTAGTGGGAGCGATCGATCCTAGAACACCGTTCCAGAGAAAGATCATACAGATGCTCAAGCTTCTACTTCATATGATAGAGTGATTGTTATACGCGACACGCCTACAGTTCAAATGCGTATTGAACAATAGCCAGTCATTCAAGTTTCATAGATTGTTGATCAAGAAGCAGTAGATCCAGCTGAACAATAGATACAAGAACCCGTTGAACAGCCAGTTGATCAACATGCTTCTCAAGAGAATGTTGAACCAGCATTAAGGAGATCTACTAGAGTAAGGCGATCAGCCGTTCCTAGTGACTATATTGTGTATCTACAGGAGTCTGACTACAACATAGGAGCCGAAAATGATCCAAACGTTTTTACAAGCCATGAGTTGTAAGGAATCTAACTTGTGGTATGATGCCATGAAAGATGAGATGAACTCTATGTCATCTAATGGAGTTTGGGATCTTGTCAAGTTGCCTGATGGTGTAAAAGCCATTGGATGCAAATGGGTCTTCAAGACAAAGAAAGACTCATTAGGCAACATTGAAAGACATAAGGCAAGACTCATTGCTAAAGGATTCACTCAAAGGGAGGGTATAGATTACACTGAGACCTTTTCTCCTGTATCTAAAAAGGACTCCCTTCATGTGATCATGGCATTAGTGGCTCATTTTGATTTTGAGTTACATCAGATGGATGTGAAAACGACATTCCTCAATGGTGATATAGAGGAAGAGGTTTACATGAAACAGCCTGAAGGATTCTCCTCTAGTGATGGTGAGCAATTGGTGTGCAAACTCAAGAAATCCATATATAGTTTGAAACAGGCTTCCCGTCAATGGTATTTAAAATTCCATGATGTCATCACTTCATTTGGTTTGGAAGAGAACATCATGGATCAGTATATATACCAGAAGGTCAGTGAGAGCAAGATTTGTTTCCTTGTTTTGTATGTGGATGATATCCTTCTTGCAACCAATGACAAGGGGTTTCTATATGAGGTGAAACAATTTCTTTCTAAAAACTTTGATATGAAGGATATGGGTGAGGCATCTTATGTCATTGGCATAAAGATCCATAGGGATAGATCTCGATGCATTTTGGGATTATCGCAAGAAACCTATATCAATAAAGTCTTAGACAGATTTCAGATGAAAGATTGTTCACCAAGTGTAGCACCCATTGTGAAGGGTGATAAGTTCAATTTGAACCAATGTCCAAGGAATGATTTCGAGAAAATTCAAATGAGCAACATTCCTTATGCTTCAGCTGCTGGAAGCCTTATGTATGCTCAGGTCTGCACAAGACCTGACATTGCATTTGTTGTGGGAATGTTGGGAAGATATCAGAGTAACCCAAGCATTGACCACTAGAGGGCTACAAAGAAGGTGATGAGGTACCTTCAAGGTACAAAGGATTACATGCTTATGTATAGGCGAACTGATATTCTAGAAGTGATTGGCTACTCCGATTCAGACTTTGCTGGCTGTGTTGATTCGAGAAAATCAACTTCAGGTAATATTTTCATGTTAGCCAGAGGAGCTGTATCTTGGAGGAGTGGAAAGCAAATGTTGGTTGCTACTTCCACAATGGAGGCAGAGTTTGTTTCTTGTTTTGAGGCTACTTCGCATGGTGTATGGTTGAAAAGTTTCATGTCAGGCCTTAGAATTGTAGATTCTGTGACTAGGCCATTAAGGATATATTGTGACAATTCAGCTGCTGTCTTTATGGCTAAGAATAATAAGAGTGGCAGTTGAAGTAAACATATCGACATTAAGTACTTAGCCATAAGGGAACGGAATAAGGAAAATAAAGTGGTCATTGAGCATATAAGCACTGAATTGATGATTGCAGATCCTCTGACAAAAGGAATGCCACCAAAGTCATTTAAGGATCATGTAGTTCAGATGGGACTTGGTTCCATAATGTAAATTTGTTTGTACATACAATTTACAGTCTTAATGAAACTCTTATTTAGTTGTGATGTTTTCTCATATTTGTTTTGCGCATAAAGTTATTAGAGGAAAATTCACATTTAGTAGGACCAAGAATAAACATTGGGTTTATTCATAAGGTTAAGTTATCATATAAGGAATAAAGTCTGAGAAATAATACATTGTAATACATGGAAGATAATACTCACAATTTAGATAAATTATTGCCATGATTCATGTATTTGTTTCCTGAAAGTTTGGGTTTAATGAATATAAAGATAAATATGGAGACCAAGTGAGAGAATGTAACCGTTCATATTATTATCGGTTTCAAGAATTGAAACCAATTAAACTTTGCAATGGCTACACATTATTGGCCTCATATATATGTTCATTAAATCAATTTGGTAACCGAATTTTTTCTGAAGCAATATAAAGATTGCTTGATGGAAGCATTTTTGGCGGTACAGAAAATTTTTTATTCGTGTATTGAACAAAGCATTGGGTCCCCAAGTTCAGAAAACTCTCTTAAGAATCCAACACCATCAGTTGAGTTTTTGTGAGAACTTGGAAGCATCCCAAAGAGCCGCAGCCATGCTTACAGCCGAAGGTCACCATTGGACTGCTCGGTAGCAATGGCCGGAGGTAGACATTGTTTTTCACGCTTCCGTTTAGTCTGTGTTTTGATATGAATATTGTTTAAAGCATGTTAGAATTGTTTTAGATTTCATCACATATTAGTGATATAGTAAAGGGTTTTTTAGGTTTGCAAATAACACGTTATGAACAAGTTACCATTGGATGAAGTGAGGAATTAGATGAGTTGGAGGGCGGAAAAGGTTCAACAGGTACAGGCAAACGATGAGAAATTAAGGGTTCAGTTGTGGGCTCTAATTCATGCGGCAAAGTCTTGGGAGTTATGTGAACTAATTCAGGTGATAAAGTATTAGAAGAGGGGGCAGGTGTAGATATTAGAAGAGAAGAAACAGAAGATTCAGTGGTATTGAGTTGAGCAGAAGAACCTTGTTCAGGAAAAGAAGGTGCATAACCAGAGGAATTTAATAAAGACTCAAGATAGGCATCATCAACAACAACAGGAACTGACCTTGCAGAGTGTAGTAGAATTGGAAGAAGTACAAACAAGAGAAGAAAAGGGAAATTTTGATTCATCAAATTTGACACCACAAGCAAGATAAATTCTGATAGAAGGATGATAACACTGTAACCTTTGTGAGCTAGACTATAACCAAGAAAAACACACTTTGAAGTTCTAAATTGAAGTTTATAAGAGTTATAAGGCCTGAGAAATGGATAGAAAAAACAGCTAAAAAAGTTAAGAAAGTTGTAATATAGAACTTTGTGAAATAAGGACTCATAAGGAGATTTGTATGACAACACTGGAGAAGAAAGTCGATTTATGAGAAACATAGCAGAACAAATGCATCCCACTAAAATTTGAAAGGCAATTGAGCCTGAGCCAACTAGGCTAGACCCATTTCTACAATATGCTGATGTTTTCTTTTAGCTTTTCTATTTTGTTGATGAGTACGAGGGCAAGAATGTCTAAAATAAATACGTAACTTTTGAAGTAGAGGTAATAGAGATCTATACTCTCCTCTCCACTTAGTTTGGAGGCATTTTATTTTGGATTCAAACTATCTTTCAACAAAGGAATTGAATTGAGTGAATACTTGAAAACAATCAGATTTGACTTTGAGAGGAAGCATCCAAGTATAACTGGTAAAATCATCAATTAAAATGAACAAAGTATCTAAAAGTATCAAGAGACAAACAAGAGGCAGGGTCCCACACATCAGAGTGGACTAGCTCAAAAGGTTTTGAAGTTTTAGTGGTAGAAGAAGGAAGATGATTTTGATGAATCTTGTCATATTAACATGCTGAACAGAAAGTAACATTTTTAATTGATTTAACAGAAAGATTTAAAACTGATAAGACTTAGTTAAGGACCTAAACAAATGGATGCCCCTAACCGTCTATGCCACAACATGGTGGTACAATTCGACACATTCTAAGGATCAGACCAGTACAGAACTTATTACAACTGGAAGTAATACTATTGACAGAATTTTGAGAAGAACAATTTGACATAGAAGCAACTTTATTTAATGACCAGTACAAGAATGTATATTACAAGAAGACAAAGAATTACTGGCAGGGCTATTTTTATTAGCAGAATTACAGACTTGAGCAAAATAAGAAACGAGAGACTTGGCCTTTTGCGGATTCTTGACAAATTTTAGAGAGACCAAGCTAGTACAAGACATGCCTAAGAGCTCCCAGAAGTAAGATTCTCCTCGTTTGTTTGTCCCTAATAAGGCAACAATCAGAAAAGAATTCAATAACCACATCATTATCTTTGGTAAATTTAGAGATACTCAGCAGGTTTTTTGTTATTTGAGGAACATGAAGTATATTGTGTAATACTAGCTTTTTAGTAGAATCAAGAAAGGGTAATGCTAAATCACCAACATGAGAAACACCGAGTTTGGAACCATTACCAATAATCAGTTTGCCCTTTCCTTTGTAGTCACTTGTGAGAATGAGATTTCGTAAATCAGCAGTCACATGGTTAGTGGCACCACTGTCAAATGCACCACTCTTGATATTCATGTGCTGTGCCAAAGATAGAAGCCACGAAGGCTTGATTTGAATGATTTGATTGTTGAGTTGAACCATTTGAAGCAAAAGACTCACCATTCCCTCGAAAACTTATATCAAAACAAGGATAGCACTTCATGGCAACATGTTTTGCGCGACCACAAATCTGACAAATTGGCTTACTTCCTTTGCCAAAATCATGACCACCTCGGCCTCAACCACTTTGAGAGGGAGAAAACTGTCCACGGCCAGAAGAAAATCCGTGACCAGAAGAGAAATTGCCAGATTTCCTGAAATTTGTTACATCGACAGAAGTTTGAAAAGTTTCAAGATTAGCTTGATTAACTTGATGTTCAAGCCGCATTTCTTAAGTTTGAAGCATATATTAAGCCTCTTCAAGAGATATTTAACCCTGTTCTCTAGTAAGATGAACTACAACTGAGTCTTGGTCACTACCAAGACCCCCAAGAATATAAAGAAACAGTTCATCATCAGTGATGATCTGTCCTCCAGTGACATCGATCATGTCTGTAATGTTCTTTATTTTAACCAAATACTCTTCAATTGACAAAGCCCCTTTCTTTAGGATATGCAACATCATTGTAACACCCCTATGTGGGGGTTAACAGTTTTAAATAAATAAAAATAATTTTAAATTTTATATTATTTAAATCAATTAAACAATGCCCATGGGTCTTTAAACAACAAGAAAAATAAAAATAAACGTTTTAAATACAAACCACAGTTTTTAGTGTAGCACCAAATATATATAATTACAGTCATCATCACCATAGTACAATTCCCAAATAACTTAACACAGCCATAAAAAAAAATAATACAACTCTTACATGTTGTAGATAAGTTGTAATTAAACAGGGTCTTCTAACACGAAAACAGCAGGATTGTTTTCGCTTATTCCTCTTCAAATATGTTGCACTGAGTTCCACCTGAGATATGAAGATATGATAGGGATGAGCATCGACATGCCCAGTAGGGAAATCATGACTCACCTTATGGTTTATCCATTACCACATTAAAAACTGCATGGTTAGTAGGTTACATCATATTCCAGATTATGAGGTTTATTATGATCACATCTTATGGATACCGTAGTTAATCATTACCAAGTGTCATAATTACACATTTATACAAATATTACCAATCATCATTGTTCCTAGGTATCCATGTTAAATTGAGTATAACTCAACTCATCGAAACCCAAATGGGCGCACTTGATCACCCTATAAACATTTCAAGGGTGTTCCGGTGAGGGAACATCAAGCCCCGAGTCCTCACCAAATCAATTCCTGTACAGTGTGTTCTGGGACTTTCAACCCAAGGAAGCGTCATCACCTTCCCCCTATTTTACCTTTTTGGGTATTCATGCCCAAGGACGTAACCGCCGTCCTCTTCATGTCTCACCATTTCTCTATATTAAATCATTATTAATAGAGTCAGTTTTCCTAACCATGCTTCTCAATTTATAACATGTGTCAATTCATTATGTTCCTCGCCGTATAATATAAGACGAGTCCATGTCATAGTTTCATATGTGATACTCATATAATATCAGTTCAACATAGATATATATATATATATTGCGGCAAAACAATCAATTTTAATTCTATAAAAACCTTACAAAAATGAGTAATAGAATCCATACCTTTCAAGCTTATCAACAATCTTTTAATCCTGGAATCAATTAACGTTAGCTCCACACATCCTTGACCCTAAGGCATGCATAAGGACAATTAAAACTAAAGCACAACGTATAATCACATTCATAAGTGAGTTATGTGTAAACCCGTCTACTAGTGCCATTAAAGTATTTTTATGCATTAAACATGGAGAAAATGCATACTAAAAACTAAGTTTAGATTAAAGAAAACCTACCTCAAAACTTCTTTGAAAAGCACCAAAGTTTGGGTTATCAATCAAGCTTGAATTAACTTTAAAACCGCCTCGATCATCGTTGGGAATTATAATTGTCTTGGCCACAAAGAGAGCTTTGTGCTCTATGTCTTTAGTTAGAAATTTGAAGTGAGAAAGGGAGAGAATGAGAACTAGAGAAGAAGGTGGTGATAGTTAAATAAAAAGATATCAAAATGCTTAAGAGGAATGGGATGTTTACGGGGGAAAGTTGTAAGAAGAAACAAAAGAGTCTTAAAGGAAAATATCATCTTGTCTCCCATGAAGACTTTTAGCAAATAATGCCAACATAATTGAGGGGATAATTGGAGTGAATTATAGAAGAAGATAAGGAAATAATTAATTAGGTGGTTGAGAAAATATCTCCATGTCTTCTATGAATTGACGGAAAATAATTCAATGTCCCCTTCGGATACCTTTAGCAAAATGAGAAGAAGTCTATATAATTGAGCAATAATTTAGGGAGACAAGATTGGTAGAAGTAAGTGTTGGTAAGTTTTGAATGTTTCTTAGGAAGACTTGGTAAGAAAATACTAAAATGGTATTTTTTTTAAATGATCATAAACAACTTAGTAATTTTAAATAGTCACATTTTATTCATTAAATTTTACAAAATTATGCCCGTTAAAAATACGGGTGTTACAGCTCTCCCCTCCTATAAAAATTTCGTCCTCGAAATTTCGTACACTGATTACAATGTTAAAACAAATGTGGGTACTTTTCTCTCATTTCAGATTCAAGTTCCCATGTGGCTTCCTCCACATCATGGTGTTGCCACATCACTTTCACCAGAGGAATTCCACGACGACGTAATAATTTTATTTCATGATCCAGTATTTGAACTGGAATTTCTTCATAATTCGTATCTCCTTGAATTGGCACATCTGTCCACATGATCACATGTGAAGGGTCGGGTTCATACTTTCTCAACATCGATACATGAAACACATTATGTACATGAGACAATTGTGGTGGTAGGTCTAAACGGTATGCCAACGTTCCAATGCGTTCCACAATCTCAAACGGTCCTGTATACCTTGGTGCTAACTTTCCTTTAACACCAAATCGAGATACACCTCGTTTTGGTTTCACTTTTAAGAACACAAAGTCTCCGATCATGAACTCTAAAGGTCGCCTCCTCTTATCTGCATAACTCTTTTGTCGACTTTGAGCTGTCTGAAAACGTTCGCGAATAATCTGGATCTTGTCCGTTGTTTCTCTGATAAACTGAGGCCCAAGTTCAAGACGCTCTTCCTTTTCAGCCCAACACAATGGAGATCTACAAGGTCTACCATATAAGGCCTCATATGGAGCCATTCTAATACTTGCTTGGTAACTGTTGTTATATGCGAATTCAACATATGGCAGCTGTGCAGCCCAATTTGTTCCAAAGTCCAGCACACAAGCCCGAAGCATATCCTCGAGAATCTGAATGACACGTTCAGATTGTCCATCTGTTTGAGGATGAAAAGCTGTACTAAAATTCAATTGAGTTCCCAAGGCCCTCTGCAATCCTCTCCAAAATTTCGACGTGAAACGTGTATCTCTATCGGAAACTATTGACATTGGCACTCCATGCAATGTCACTACCTTTTCCACGTACAATTGACATAATTTTGAGACACTATAATTAGTTCTGATTGGGATGAAGTGGGCTGTCTTAGTTAAACGATCTACAATTACCCAAACGGCGTCATGCCCTATTTGAGTCTTAGGAAATCCAGTAACAAAGTCCATTGTCACATGATCCCACTTCCATTCTGGAATAGGTAAGCTCCTCAACTCGCCTCCAGGCTTTTGATGTTCCGCTTTAACCTGTTGGCACGTCATGCACTTAGAGACAAAGGTTGCTACATCTCGTTTCATTCCTCGCCACCAGTATTGTCGTTTTAGATCCATATACATTTTTGTGCTTCCAGGATGAATAGCAAACTTTGAACGGTGAGCCTCATCTAGCACCGCATGCCTGAGATATGGATCCTTTGGAACAACTAATCTTCCTTTGTAAAGTAAAAATCCTTCTGGCTCAATCTGCCATCCATCCAGTTGTTCTCCATTTTGTATTTGTTTCCAAACCCTACGTAATCCTTCATCGTGCCATTGTCCTTGTTTTACTTTCTGAATTAACGTAGGAGTTGCTATCACATTGAATAAGAAAGCTCTCTCGTTATCTTCATAATATTGCAAGTTGAAGTCGGCGATAGTGACTCGTCTCCAATCTTCCAATGCTAAACTGGCTATACGTCCGTTGTTCTTACGACTTAGAGCATCTGCCACGGCATTTGCTTTTCCAGGATGATATTGGATACTAAAGTCATAGTCCACCATGTACTCAGTCTATCTTCGTTGCCTTAGATTGAGATCCTTTTGAGTAAACAAATATTTCAGACTTTGATGATCTGAATATAGCTCGAACTTTGCGCCATATAGATAACATCTCCAAATTTTGAGTGCGAAAACCACAGCAGCTAACTCAAGATCATGTGTGGGGTAGTTCCTCTCATGGGGTTTCAACTGGCGTGAGGCGTAGGCAACTACTCGTCCATGCTGCATTAACACACAACCCAAACCGTTTCCTGAGGCATCAGTGTATACTGTGTAAGGCTCCTCGTTGTTAGGTATGATCAGCACAGGTGCACTAGTGAGTCTTCGTTTCAGTTCCTCAAATGCTTCTTCACATTTATCATCCCACACGAACTTGACATTCTTCCTTGTGAGTTTTGTTAATGGAGAAGCAATCTTTGAAAAATTCTCTACGAAGCGTCGATAGTATCCAGCTAGTCCGAGGAAACTTCGAATCTCTGACACGTTCTTTGGTCGTTCCCAATTTAACACTGCTTCAATTTTGGAGGGGTCCACTGAGATGCCTTCTTCAGAGACAACGTGTCCAAGGAACTTGACCTTCGTCATCCAGAAATCACATTTTTCTCTTTTTGCATAAAGACCATGTTCTCTCAACGTTTGTAGAGCGATCCTCAAATGCTCAGCATGTTCTTCTTCATTTTTAGAATAGATCAAGATATCATCTATGAAAACAATGATAAATTGATCTAAGTACGGTCGAAAGACACGGTTCATCAAGTCCATGAAAGCCGCTGGTGCATTAGTCAACCCGAAAGGCATGACAAGAAACTCAAAATGACCGTAGCGAGTCCGAAAAGCTGTCTTTGGAATGTCCTCTTCTCTTATCTTCAGTTGGTGATATCCGGATCGTAAGTCAATCTTTGAGAAATAGCAAGATCCTCCTAACTGATCGAACAACTCATCAATTCGGGGTAGAGGGTACTTGTTCTTGATAGTCAATCGATTAAGCTGGCGATAATCGACACAGAGCCTCAACGATCCGTCATGTTTCTTCACAAAAAGTACTGGAGCTCCCCAAGGTGATGTACTTGGTCGAATAAATCCTTTTTCCAGTAATTCGTCCAACTGCTTCCTCAATTCCACTTTCTCAGCAGGTGCCATTCGATACGGAGCGATAGAAACAGGCGCTGCTCCTTGAGTTAAGTCGATGACAAACTCAATTTCTCTATCAGGCGGAAGTCCGGGCAATTCATCTGGAAAAACATCTGAAAATTCATCCACCACAGGAGTGTGAGAGGATAGGTCACTCTTCTTTAGTTCTCCATCTGAAGCAAAGATCGTCCCAAGATTGGTGAAATTCCTTCGTCCTCCAATACAAGCCTTTAGCACCGGGGCTGGCGTCACTGTTCCTGTTTTTGCCTGAAATTTGATGACTTGTCCATTCTTGGTGAATAAAGAGACACGTTTCCTATGACAATCTACTATTGCCTGGTATTTAGTTAGCCAATCCATTCCTAAGATTACATCAAACTCTGTCATAGTTATTACATATAGGTCAGCCGATAGTTTATGTTCTCCTATAACAATACACACTGATTTACAAATTATGGATACTTCAGCTATCCCGCCCATTGGTGTACTAAGGGTTAATGATGAACTACATGTCTCAGTTTCTAATTGTAGTACGGAAGCAAATAACATAGATATAAATGAATGAGTGGCACCAGTGTCAAATAATACATGAGCCCAAGAATGAGACACGTGAATCATACCGTCTACAACTGAGTGATCAGCCTGTTTTCCTTGTCCAGTTGTAGCCGTAATTGCATAAGCTTGTGCTGGTGCTTTTCCTTTATCACTTTTTCCTCGGTTTCCTTGGCTACTACTAGCCTTATTATTATTTCTCCCAGAAAAATATGGCCTTTGATTCACTGAGCCTTGTGGAGTCGGTTGGAAGTTCTGATTAGCATAAAAATTGGAACCCTGTGGCCGCTGTTGATAGTTGTACTGAGGCTGGAACCCTCGAGGTTGAGTTACTGAGACTTGGGAAGCTGGAGTGTTTTGCTGAGGCGCTCCACGATTTTGACTCCCTCCCCAAACAGTGGAGCCAAAATGACTTCCTTGTGGCCTTGGTGCAAAGGATGATTGTGTAGGGCGGTTAGGGCAATTTCTCCTCAGATGTCCCACTTGTCCACAGTTATGACAAGCATACGGTTGGAAACGACCACTGCCAGAAGATCCACCACCAATAGTCACTCCACTATGCTGAATGACTTGCCCTTGTGACTTCTCTTTCTTACTTATTTTCCTTTGACGCCCACCAGAGCCCTTATACTCTCCATAGGAGTTATTTAGTTCTGTCTCTGCCCGCTGTGCCGCAGCTACAAGATCAAGAAAATCTGTTGATGGAACAGCAGCTATCATTTGTCTGATTTTCGGCCTCAGGTTATTTCTAAATTTTTCGCATCTCGCCATTGGATCCGATACAGCCCCGGGATTGTAGCGAGACAATTCTATAAATCGAGCATGGTATTCAGCAACTGTTGTATCTCCCTGCACCAGGTTTTCAAATTCTCGCATCATTGCTTGCCTATGGCTCTGAGGAATATAGGTGTTGCGAAAAATGGTTTCGAACTGCTCCCATGTAAGATTCGGCAAGTCATAGTCGTCTTTCTGAAGATCCCACCATTCTTCGGCTTTACCCTCAAATATATATGTTGAAAAGCTAACCCAATACTCCCGTGGAATCCTCAAGGTGTCCAACTTCTTTTTGACTGCCTTTAGCCATTGTTCTGCTATGACCGGGTTAGGTTCTCCACTAAATGTGGGTGGTTTCTGCTTCATAAACTCCTTCAACAGAGTTAGATGTCGTTGTTCGGGATCACGAACCTCCACAGGTCTTTGCACATTTTGTAATGCTTGAAGAATTTGTCCTAAATTATTTACTTCTGGTGCAGTTGGCGGGGATTGTGTTGCATGTTGTAGTTGCTCATCTTCTTGAGCTTGTTCCATCGGTTCCGGTTGCTCAACTTCTTGAGCATGTTCAACCGGTTGTGACAGCTCAGACGATTGCATTTGACGTCTTGGTGGCATAGTTTCTACTGGCTGCGAAAATTTAACTGGGATCAGTACCAAATGATGATGACATTAACACCTAACTTTAAAACCATTCCCAAAGATTAATTTTTAAGGTGGTGCTATACCCCCTAGGTTAATCGAACCTAGGCTCTGATACCAAAAATTCTGTAACACCCCTATGTGGGGGTTAACAGTTTTAAATAAATAAAAATAATTTTAAATTTTATATTATTTAAATCAATTAAACAATGCCCATGGGTCTTTAAACAACAAGAAAAATAAAAATAAACGTTTTAAATACAAACCACAGTTTTTAGTGTAGCACCAAATATATATAATTACAGTCATCATCACCATAGTACAATTCCCAAATAACTTAACACAGCCATAAAAAAAAATAATACAACTCTTACATGTTGTAGATAAGTTGTAATTAAACAGGGTCTTCTAACACGAAAACAGCAGGATTGTTTTCGCTTATTCCTCTTCAAATATGTTGCACTGAGTTCCACCTGAGATATGAAGATATGATAGGGATGAGCATCGACATGCCCAGTAGGGAAATCATGACTCACCTTATGGTTTATCCATTACCACATTAAAAACTGCATGGTTAGTAGGTTACATCATATTCCAGATTATGAGGTTTATTATGATCACATCTTATGGATACCGTAGTTAATCATTACCAAGTGTCATAATTACACATTTATACAAATATTACCAATCATCATTGTTCCTAGGTATCCATGTTAAATTGAGTATAACTCAACTCATCGAAACCCAAATGGGCGCACTTGATCACCCTATAAACATTTCAAGGGTGTTCCGGTGAGGGAACATCAAGCCCCGAGTCCTCACCAAATCAATTCCTGTACAGTGTGTTCTGGGACTTTCAACCCAAGGAAGCGTCATCACCTTCCCCCTATTTTACCTTTTTGGGTATTCATGCCCAAGGACGTAACCGCCGCCCTCTTCATGTCTCACCATTTCTCTATATTAAATCATTATTAATAGAGTCAGTTTTCCTAACCATGCTTCTCAATTTATAACATGTGTCAATTCATTATGTTCCTCGCCGTACAATATAAGACGAGTCCATGTCATAGTTTCATATGTGATACTCATATAATATCAGTTCAACATAGATATATATATATATATTGCGGCAAAACAATCAATTTTAATTCTATAAAAACCTTACAAAAATGAGTAATAGAATCCATACCTTTCAAGCTTATCAACAATCTTTTAATCCTGGAATCAATTAACGTTAGCTCCACACATCCTTGACCCTAAGGCATGCATAAGGACAATTAAAACTAAAGCACAACGTATAATCACATTCATAAGTGAGTTATGTGTAAACCCGTCTACTAGTGCCATTAAAGTATTTTTATGCATTAAACATGGAGAAAATGCATACTAAAAACTAAGTTTAGATTAAAGAAAACCTACCTCAAAACTTCTTTGAAAAGCACCAAAGTTTGGGTTATCAATCAAGCTTGAATTAACTTTAAAACCGCCTCGATCATCGTTGGGAATTATAATTGTCTTGGCCACAAAGAGAGCTTTGTGCTCTATGTCTTTAGTTAGAAATTTGAAGTGAGAAAGGGAGAGAATGAGAACTAGAGAAGAAGGTGGTGATAGTTAAATAAAAAGATATCAAAATGCTTAAGAGGAATGGGATGTTTACGGGGGAAAGTTGTAAGAAGAAACAAAAGAGTCTTAAAGGAAAATATCATCTTGTCTCCCATGAAGACTTTTAGCAAATAATGCCAACATAATTGAGGGGATAATTGGAGTGAATTATAGAAGAAGATAAGGAAATAATTAATTAGGTGGTTGAGAAAATATCTCCATGTCTTCTATGAATTGACGGAAAATAATTCAATGTCCCCTTCGGATACCTTTAGCAAAATGAGAAGAAGTCTATATAATTGAGCAATAATTTAGGGAGACAAGATTGGTAGAAGTAAGTGTTGGTAAGTTTTGAATGTTTCTTAGGAAGACTTGGTAAGAAAATACTAAAATGGTATTTTTTTTAAATGATCATAAACAACTTAGTAATTTTAAATAGTCACATTTTATTCATTAAATTTTACAAAATTATGCCCGTTAAAAATACGGGTGTTACAATCATTCTGAGTTGAAGAAGATGAGCTCCTGATTGAGTTGCATTCAATCGTTCCAGAGTACATACTAGTAGAAATTGTTGATTATACAACGTTTGTTACATGACAGTTTATTAAAAACCATCCTATTAAAAGCTTTTATGACGTTTTTTTAATAGCCTTATGCGACGGTTTTAATCAAAAACTGTTGTGTAGGGCTTAGTTTTTATTTAGCTTACATGCTGGTTTTTTCAGAAAACTGTCGTGTAAATTTGTCACTGAAATATAATTGAAATCATGATAATGTTATTATTTAATGTAAATATTAATATGAATTAACAATATATTACTATATTACTAAGAATTATAAATTAAGAATATTAAAATATTATTATTTTATATTAATTTTACAATATAATATAATATAAATATAAAAATTATGTTGAAGTATCACATTTAAGAAGTTAAGAAAGTTCTTAGGAATATTCAGCAAAAAGAAAGATCTTAGAAAAAGAAAAGACAAAAAAATAATGGACATCAACCAAAAACATAAAAAGAAAAAGAAAAGGTGGATATCATATGGAAAAGCCAAGCATTAGAGGACAAAGATATCAAGGAGAAAAAAAAAACTAAGAAAGGGAATATGCTTATAAAAAAGAATATATGGTTGAAAAAAATAAAATAAAATAAATTAAAAAGAAAAAAACACAAAAAGAAAAAATAAATAAACAGTTTTTTGAATGATAGCTTGAGAAAATTCTCACTTATAAAAAGTAGTAATTGAAAAAACACACGTATGTATTCCACATGTTACACTTATTTCGAATATAATAATAGATAATAGATTTTTGACACAACTTATTTTTATATAAGTAATAGATGTAATACAAATAGAAATAAAAATTGGCAAAAAAAGCCCATTATATTAAAATTTTGCACACGAAATACAATTAAGGGAGAAGGGAGAATTAGACCACCATTTATTAGGATTAAAAATAAATAGATCAAAATATAATAATGTTAAATAAATAGCCTGTTTAGATTAAAATGAAATTTATTTTGGTATAAAATGAAGTAGAGAAAAGCACAAAAAAAACACTGAGATAAGGAAAACCCAAAACAAAAGAAAGAGAGGAAGAAAGAGAAGAAAAAAGAGGGGCAAACTTCAAAATTCAAGTGTTTTAAATAACATAGTTTTTCAATTCCTAATGTAAGAAAATAGCACACTTTCAAAAATATTTAAGTACATAGTATTTTTATAATCACGTGCTCTTTTTAAAAACTTGAGTTAAGAATTGAAAAACTATCTTATTAAATAACATAGTTTTACAGTTCTTAATGTAAGCAATAGCACACTTTTTAAAATATTTAAGTATATAGCGTTTTTATAGTCATGTGCTTTTTTTAACAATTGAATTTTGAATTTTGTCTCCTCTTTTTCTTCTTTTCTTTCTTTTTGTTTTGGTTTTTCCTTATTTTAATGTTGTTTCGTCTTTTTTATGTCATTTCATACCAAAATACATTCATTTTAATTTAAATAAGATATTTACTTAACATTATTATATTTTAGTATTTATATTTGATTCCAATAAATAGGGGTTTAATTCTCTTCCTCTCCCTTTATACAAGATGCAATGTTGAACAGGTTCCTTATTTCTGCGATCAAACAAGCCAGCATGAGTTTAAAACGGCGTCGCTCCCATAGCAAAATGGTCTGCATTAAGTAGGAGACATACAACAACTGTTGGATTCGCACGACAACAAATTTCTAGTAGCAAATTAGTTCCTGAAAAATTCATGTTATTGAAGCAACTGCAATTGCTGCTTTTATGATGCTTTTCATTGTATAGCACAAACAACTTAGATTTTTAATTTCTGAAACATGAAAAATGGCAAAAGGAGATTGAGAAATATAAGGTATCATAAAACGTTATATAAATATATTGACTCGCTAATAAAAGAGTAAAGTTCTAAAAATAAAAGTCAGTAAGATTATAAATATGATCATTAAATTTCAGTAAAGACAAAAACAAAAAAAGTAACAAATTTTGAGGCTCAAAGTATAACAAGTGGAGGCGGCAACCTCCACTAGGCCTTACTTACCTCCTGTCATTGCCACAATAGTATTGTGGGGTGTGGCTAAATTTTATATTGACACCATGTTTGGGTAATGTCTAATGGGATAATCATGAAATCTGATATTATTCTCCCACTAGATGTGGTCAACTAATCAGAATCAGGATGAAATTCAAACAAATTATCGAACCTAAAACACTAATATAATGTTGTAGTTTTAAAGAGGAATGCTTAGGTTAAACCAGGAAGTAAACTTTTAATATTGCTCCAATATAATGGAACCAACAAATTTGTGTAGTGTAGGTAAATGGGTCAATCTTTATATAATTTTGAATATTGTTCGTTTGGCTAAAATTTTAATCCGTTGTTAAAAACCTTCTCGGCCCTTCTGTCTTGTTGTCTCTTTATCTTAGCTATCTAGTGCATGTTAGATAAGTCTAATTGCTAAAGAAGCTAGTCTTACTAAAGAAGCTATGTGAAGATTTGGTTTAGGTTATACCTTGTCCGCTTATAATTAGAAAACCTTGTTTAAATGCTTTGAAACATGTACTGCTTAAATTTATACCGATCAGCAAAATATTTGATAGGTTCATAAATACCGTCTTTTAGGTTAAATTATATAATACAATCTAATACATAGTTTGTTTTGGCCATATTCGACACTCAGTAATGACAAAGTCATTGTTGGAACTCATCAACGACGACTTTTGGCCTTTTAACGACAAAATTTAGCATCATTAAAAGTGCTTCTCTTATAATGACACTAATATGGCATTATGTTAAAAAAATCTTCAAAATTGTATTTCAAAACTATACAGTGAAAAATAGATTCGTTGCTTTTGTAGGGATTTACGTTTACCAATTAAATTTGCAAAAAATAAATTCATTAATTCAAGGGTCAAAATCAATCGGCTCACGGCTTTAAGCAAATTAACTTAGATTTCAATTTGCATACGATTATGAGAACATTTTAAGTACAAGGGATTTAAAATGTATAAAATATTAGATATCTCAGAATAAAACCCGTATAAAAGAAATTGAGTTTTAAAAAAATGTTGTGGCGATGAAATTTCAAACTTTTACATCCAATAAATGTACTATTGTCACGATTCACAGTCAGTATATTTTGGACTTTTTTGAAATTCAGCTTGACTTTTTATATGGGGGCCCTCCATGCCATGCTAACAAAGAGCAGTTGAGAGAAATGCCAAGGTTTCAAATTTATTGCAAGGGTGGTCCACTCTTGCCATCAAATTTCGCGTTTTAAATTTGTTTTCACCAAACCAAGTGTTGGAAAAGGATAAGAAATTCTGCATTAGCCTCCCAAGACTTATTCCAAGATCTTTTTTTATTTTTGTATATTTTATTTGAAGGACTAAGGGTGAAATGATTATATTGTAGTTATATCATTTTTCCCCTTTTAATTCTGGTTTTGATTGTACAGTTATGTTTGCAATTTTATCAAGTAAACGCATTAGATGAAAGTGTGTTTTCTAATTTCTTCTAATTGGTCTACAAGCAAGCCATATTGATCATTTGTTCATTAATGCTGGGTAGACGATAATATTATTCATTTCTTCTCGCTTTGAAATTAGAAGATTGTTTGAAATATCAGTTTTAACCTATAAATTATAACCGTAAATAATGCAAAGCTTTCAGCAGCTAGCTACAATAAAAGGTAAAAAATTATTATAATATAAAACTTTCACATGCTACGAAAAGCTAAATACAATATACGACTGATGATGAACTCTAGACTAATTATCGCACTGTATATAAAACATTGCGATTTTCTCTCCCCTTGGACTGTGTCTCAATTTATTGAACAAAATAATGAATTATCCATTAACATACATGACTATTATATTAATGTTTTGTACATATGGGACAGAAATGTAATTTGATGAGCAAAAGGAAATGAGGAAAATTCATTCCCGGTAATTACTGCTGTACAACTCCTAATTAGATTGCACCATCTTTATAGCTAGTCTTTCGATATTGCCTACAAGTTTTTTAGGTTATATGTGTGTCTTTTAATTTCTCTCAGTTTGTTTTCTTTTGGTTTTCCGCAATCTCATGCGAGACCATATATATATATACGTGCACACTATTAATCTTCAACAAATTACTTGTATAACAATTTGGGAGGGAGACATATGTATAGCACATAATAAATAAAGCTTAGAAGTAGTACGAACTTTATTTTAATTCAGTTGATTCATATACACAAAATTTATACAAAACTATACTAAAATTAAGCAAAATTGGGGATATATTTATAATATATATTGAGTGGGGGGGTCATTTATTAAGCATAGGAAAAGTAGGTCCTCCAAAAGAAGCTCGCTTGACAAACCTTCCTTTCATCCTAGGCCTCTTCTCAGCATTCAATTTGCGAACCTCGTATCTTATTTTCTTCGAGAACAAACGAGTTCTCCTCTTTTCTCTGTACCTCGACACTCGTGCCTCTCTTCCCCCATCGGCGAATATTGCCGGGTTTGCTCCAACTCCACTCAAATCCATATAATGATGATGAACTTGAGTTGCATTATTATATGTACCCTGTTAGATTTATAACAAACACATGAATCAATATCTAATATTTATAATTTCTTTTTATAGGAAAGTTGAATTAGTGAATTATACCATCCAATACAATTATATGTAATATAATTGGAGGCGGATTTTTCTGCAACCAAATTACAACAACATCATCTATTATAAGGATTAAAATGACAAAATTATGAGCGGATGCATGGCAAAAAAAAGTGTCGTAGAAAACAGGATGATGTACCTCATAAAAACATTAAGACGAATGTATATATATAGACACAATAGCTATATATATATATGTACATTCTTTAATTACTGGAGGTCAAGACTTCGTGAGCACAATAATAACAAAAGAGGAAAGTAATTTAAACAAATCTTGTGGGAATTATTTACATTGTCCCACGCATTGAAATTATTAATATTGTTGTAGCTAGTAAAATTTCAATATTATCCATTTTGTGCCGAAAAATTAATTAACACGGTGATCAAATGCGCATAATTAAGCACTGCATGGGCCAGGAAAAACCCTTTCTTGGAGTATGCAATATGTTAACGGATGAGGAATTTTAGTGGTCCAAAGCCTAACCTAAAGCAATTTTCCCTTTTTTTCTATACAACTCCTAAGTATAAAACTACAAGAAGAAAAAAACCACAATAACAACTAGCGTGCACAAAAGTTCTTAAAATTAGATTTTCTCAGTAATTAATTTCAAATCAACAGAAAGCTGGGCAGCAGGGAAAACGAACTAACCATGCAGTCAGGCCAGCCAGCGTCGGGGTCGAAATCGGGCCGGTCTCCAGTTGTCCACGGAGATCCTTGGCTCGCCCAGGCCGTAATCACTGCCTCATAATCCAACCTCAGCAGTATTTTCTTTTTCTTCTTCTTCTTCTTGCTCTTCTTCTCCTCCTCTTCATCATGTTTTGCCTCCGCCACTGCCGCCTTCATCACCGCTACCTTCCGATCATCCTCCTCGCCGCACGATGGCACCGGAGAGTCCTCGTAATCTTCAAAATTCAGCTCGAGCGGTTCCGGTCTCATCATGTCAACCTCCGTTGTCGTCTCCGCCCAACAACAACCCTTCAAATCTTTACCGATAAGAGATATTATTGGTAACTAAATCTCAGTAACAATACAAACTAAATTAATGACTAGCTACGGCAACCAACATCCGTACGATTTATTGAGATAAATATACCTTCACGCTCGTCTTCCTCTTCTTCGACCTTCACTGATCTTCCGATTTCCTTCTCCTTGCAATCCACAAACCCTAATCCTTCAATACCGAAACACTCGTTCTCAAGCCCTCGGCCCAGCAAGCTCTCAACGTCGGCCGCAAACTCCGCTAGTTCCACCTCCGTCGGAAGAAACTGCTGCAAATTACTCCCTGATGAAGCGGAAACCGCTTTCGATTCGATCAACAATTCATTGCCGGCATTAT
The DNA here is from genome assembly GCA_025403435.1 of Artocarpus heterophyllus. NCBI lineage: Eukaryota > Viridiplantae > Streptophyta > Magnoliopsida > Rosales > Moraceae > Artocarpus > Artocarpus heterophyllus. The sequence continues at coordinate 13,761,749 of CM046340.1, read as the reverse complement.
TAGCCTTCGCCTCCACGGCCTCGTTGGAATTCGCCGAGTTCGCAGTGCAAAGCTCGGCCTCAGCAACGAAGGGATCGAAAATCGGAACTCGATAAAGAAGCTGCTCCTCATTCTCTTCATGCGAGGTCTCGTCTCCGCAGATCTCCGGCACAAGGGGATGGAATTGTTGGTGGCGGTCACGTGACTGATTCTTGTGAAGCGTCGGTGGGGTTACGTGCTTCTTCCCGCTCCGCGGCGTCCGGGCCTTTCGTGTGAAACCCCGGTGCCACGTCGGCGGTGTAACACCGGATCCTTCGTCGGCCGGTAACGGTTTAGCTAGTGAGGAAGAAGACGAGGCTGTTTTCAAGCGAACTCGCTCGTGCCGCCGAGCCAAGGAGTTGGCCGAGTGTACGGAGTGGTCGCAGGCTTGGCAAAGAAAGGCGTCGTCGGCGGCACAATACCAACGAGCCCGCTTTTTCACACAGTTGTCGCATGCTCTAGCGGTTTTGCCTCCTATGACGCCGTTTGAGACTACCAGCTTATAACTATTCTTGTTGGAAGAACCACTCATGTTCTACAATCTAAATACAGTGGGATATGTTCGAGAGATGAAATTGGAAAAGTGTAATGAAAACAAGTGTGACATTAGAAAATGTTTATATATGGGACTTTTATAATGAGGGGGTGACCCACATAGAGCGCTTTTACAGTCTATTTAACGGTGATGAATTACACCTTTTGTTTACTTTTTTTCCCCTCTTTTATTTTTAACTTCACAGATGGAACTTGCACTTTTGGGTCCACAACAAGGCCTTATCTTGTTTCTAATTGGCTAATCTTTGGCATTTGATCTACATCCTTGTCTTCTAATTGGCTGCCTCTCTGATCAAGGGATTTCTCAAGTGGGTCCCTTCTCGTGGGGATGAGAATTGGGGATTTTTCTCCTTGATCCACCTTTTCACCGCCACAATGTCTCGCTTTCTCTGCCCAACTATTGCTCACCCAAAAAAAACTTGAAGGAGACCCTTTTGGCTTCCTTGGATCTCGATTTATAATTTGTTATTGCCTCTTTCAAGTGGAGGACTTTTTAATTGTGGTCCCCAAAATGCATGTCCCTCTTAAATGTCTTGGCTCCTATTCAAAAGTCTCTTTCTGTGCAGGAGCAACGCAAACAAAGGGAAAACAAGCCACTGTTTCACTCTCATCATGCAGAGTCATATGGACAGCGGACTCTTATCTTCTCTAGACATAACCCAGCCCCAGACTGTCAGCGTTGTTTACGGAAAATATGTCGACATTTTGATTAATGACTCAAAGAAGGGACTATGAGCTTAATTAATTTGTCTTAGGAAAAAATTATGCATTAGCTAACCCAAATTCTTTTAACATTGTACTAACGGTAAGGACTTCAGTGCATGTGGTGCTTCAGCTTGTGTAGAAAAACAACAGATACGCCAATCATATCGTATCATGTGTTGGAAACAAAGTGCACAACGGAATTTTAAAAATTTTTCATCAGGGTAATTTCTAAAACACAAGTTTGACATGTTATATGTATAAATTAAACAGATCTTACTAACTTCAGTGTGCCGAAGAACCTCCGCAACCCGTGTAGCGAAGTAACGTTCAAGAAGAGCCTCAACCAACTGGTCTTCTTTGCTATTCTCTATCCACAACCGGAGTGAGTGTGGGCTCACACGTACAGCTCTTCCACCGGTGACTCTCCTTCCAACCAACAGAGAGAACCCAAAGCTAGTGTTCATGATTTGTGAACAAAAGCTCTCAGGGAGTTTTCAGATGCTCACTAGAAGAGTATCACTCTTAATCTCTCAAATTGATCTCTATTGATCTGAGTAAATCATGAGACTCACTCCCTTTATATAGCTATTGGTCCTGAGGTCAGTCCATATCAGATTAGGTCTCAAAAACTCGAAACAAAATAAAGTTCGGATCAATATCTGATAAGATCTGCGTGAAAATGCGTAATCTTATCTCCCGCTGATTGGCAAGCCAAACATTCTAATCGGCAGGCCGATCAGGCCAGTTCGGCAGGCCGAACACGTCATCCTGCAGGCCGAACTCCCGAGAAAAAATCTCCGCGAATCTTTTATTTTTCACCCGAGATTCTAAAGGATACAGTCTCAATTTTGATTCAAATAACCCAATAGAGAAGTTATCTGATCAAAACAAACTTTATCAAGATAATCTCTAAGAAAATAAATCAATTCACAATAATTCTACAAGTTTATCTTGATCTAATTTATCCAAAATTAAATCAACCGATAAACATACAAGAATTATCTGAACACAATAATTCAACAAGTTTATCTTGAACTAATTTCTTACAAAATTAATTCAACCGATAAACAGACATGAATTATTTGATTCTTACAAATTTTAAACCAATCTGATAAAATCCGATATAAGTCACCAATTATTAGAAAAGCACGTCGTATCGTTACAGGATTTTGTGAGCTAGCAAAGGGGACCAAAATGGACCTATAAAGTTCAAGCTCATGATAATTATGAAACCCAATATCCCAGATATACATTTCACAATTATCAACTCCAACGCTACTCCACTAAAAGCTTGGAGCTGCACTCTCGAACTTTATAGAATTATGAAGCTCGTGTAGCTAAGTCTCCATGACATATCAAAGTGTATCGCATCCCCATATGATGATCCATAATCGGCTTAAGGACAAGTTCTGTCTTACCTTTCCAATTATTTTTATCTTACGTTCCATTGTCAAACCATTAGAAAACTTACCATCCAAAGATAGTATACCATTCGGTTACACCTATGTATCCAAATGGTTGAGCGCTCCAGTTTTTCAATTACAGGACAACGCATATAAGAGGATATCATTACTCCTAAAGAGGAGCTATGGATTCCATATCTATGAATAACAAGTCTACGCTATCAAGAGTCATGCCTCCAACGTACCGGCATGCATACCACTATAGAGATGTGGGAGTCACCCATTGGCACATCACAAGACACAATTCGAGATAACGGGCCCACTATTCATCTCAGGATTAAGATACAATACAAATGACTGTCTAAAGTGAATCGATTTGCCAAGACAGAATTATTAATCCAAATCAATTCACTTTATGTCTCGATCCAACACGTCGTCACCTATGACAACGCGCCAATGTTTCTATTCACGGAGTCCAACTCCAATGGTCAAGACAAACCATCTCCTAAAAGGGATATAGACAACATAACAATCTTTGCATGAATAAAGCGCCCAACTTTATTCCCTCGATTGCGGATCATATGTTTTAGACCATCACCTTAAGAATCGTGTCTACCGCATAATCATCCCATCATATGCCCAATTCTTAAGGTTTAGACTGACAGTCTCAGACTACTGTTTGCTTATCATACATTCAACAAATATGAACGTAAATAGGACAAGATTTGGTATATATAAATGAATAAATTCTTTATTGATAAAAATGTCTCCAAAAACGTATTACATTTTTACTCCTTAGGGCATACATGTCTAACATCATGTCGTGCCATATGGGTATATAATTCACTAGGTTTAAGCGTAGTTCTTATTATGTTAGACTTGGTCTACTAATGCTTTTTGCCATGCTCGTATCAGATGAAGATTAAAAATGCCTAAGCACATCTTGTCTTCGTGCTTGGCACAATAAGGAATTCGGTTGGCTCATATCTCTTAAGCCCTTTTAAGGTGTTTTTATAGCAATGAGCCTGACATGACCTTCTTTCGTGTTTCGTGGGGAGCCAGGCTCAATGTAACCCCTATAGTAGCTATAGCAACAACAAAAACAACATCAATCATAGTAGCATTAGTATAAACATGAGCCACTACCTCGTGTTGTGTCGATCCTAATATAACTTAATTGTATGTTGTATTGTATCCGGCTCAAAGTTTTTATGTCATACCATCGTGCTTGATGGGCCAACCATCAAATTGTTTTAACTATAAGCTAGATATATATGGTATGAACAAGATCATAAGGAAGAGGAAAACAACGGAACAACTTGTTTAAAATTAAAACTCAAAAATATGGGGAGAACATAAGAATAAGGGTCAAGAAATAAAGAAACCTAGGAGTCCGAGTAAGATCTGAAAAAAAGAACAGAAGAGAAAATAATTAAGAAAAATATATGACTAAATTAGAGTGAAATTGTAATATACTTTATATTCTAGTTAATATTAGGTGTAATCACTACTCCCAAATTGTACAGCAATCTTATTTTAGTCTTATTTAAAAATTATTCCATTAAATGCTTAATCCCAATTGGCTATTAAAAAATATAAACACAAAAGATCAGACGAGGGGCATTACCAACATTTCATGTATCTTAAATACCACATCAAATTGTACATGAGTCACATGTTTTTTTTTTTTTCTTTTTTTCATCCAAGTTTTAACATATTCTTGATGGAAGGTTTTTAATAGGATGTAATTTTTTTATTTTTTATGTTTTTATAAATGAGAATGAGTCGTGTGACATTTTGAATTTTAGGAACTAAAACGAGATATTAATTCGAAAAAAAAAAAGAATTACCACAAATATTAATATATATCATTGAGAAGCATTCGATGATAGGTACAAACATGAAGTTTTCATGAATAACCAAGTTAGCTGGAAAATGTGTACTCTTGTTGCAATAGTCAAGAATTTGATCAGTCGTAGAATTTATTTTAGCTAAGAAGTCGTACCTTGAGATGTACGCCACATACACTTTGAAAAAAGAGTACGTTAAGCAATACATATTCTCGTGACGTGAAAGATACAAAATTGAAGTTAAAACTCAGGCTAAGAATTGTAATTCAAGAATAATGTGCCCAAAGAAACAGTTGACAAATGATGAAAATTAGGATAAGGATTATTTCATGATTGTTGCTTTATCGATTAATGGAGATGTAAGGATCATTCAAAATGGATAGATGAGCTGATGTGTAGATCTCATCAAAAGAAATTTTATGCAAGGATATATGAAGGAATTCTCAGGAAGGAGAAACAGGTAAAATAATATTCCTTGGCTTGAAAAGGACAACCTTGGTCCATCCGTCCATCTTTTTATCCCATTTAATGTTGGTATCTCTTTCAAACTAGATACGGATCTTACTATCGCGTGATTTTTCATAATTTGAGGCTGAAAGATTTTGTAACTACTCTGGCATCCATATCCTAATCAGGTGATTTTACCAAAAACCATCGCACAAATAATTTATGTACCCTTTTATTTTATAGGATTTTAAATAAGTTGTGATGTGAAATTTAAACAATTAAGTCCTTAACCTTCGAAAAAAAAGGGCAATAGTACTAGTAAACTTGAATGAAATGGTTAAGAGGATAAAACTTGTTTTAAGTTCTAAACTAGATACCCAAACAGATACACCGATGCTTGCATGCATACACTTTTTAACAAATTCTCTAGTCAATGGAAAATTCAAAAAGAGAAAAATTAAAAAAAAAAAAAAAAAACTAGAGCATGAACACCACATAAAACAACATAAAGAAATGAATTCATAGAGTGAAAACACAACCTATCACTAGAAAACGAAACGAATGCACCAACAAATTGTTGGTTTTCTAAAATGATTTAAGAAAAAATAAAATAAACATGATAAAAGTACATAACGTATATAACAAAAAAATTATAAAATAATGTCATGGAGTATATTAATTAATTAACACTTAATAAATATATATAACCTATGCTTACCCATGAAGCGAAGAGATCTTCCAATGAAAAACGTGTTCTTGATATAAAACTACAATCTTCCTCGCTCAGTCTAATGGACGAACGTGTGGACATAGAAGGGAATTAGGGTTTCTAATAATTACTTTCTCTCTTCAACCTCCCACTAATCTCAACACATGAGTGCTGGGGCTCTTTCATTGCGGGCCTTCACACGTAGAAGGTATAGATTTCATGGCATTCTTTATTGGCTTGTGTGACCTGCTTGTCAGGAGCAGAGATGGCAACATTTCAAGTGACAGAGGCTGTGAGTCCACGACCTTCGTTCCAACATTAGGAGTGGCCGAAACAGGTTTTTAGGCTCACTTTATTATAGTGGCCCTGGCTGGGTTACGACGAGACTTTAGTAACCCCAAGGACAGTTGGGTATGAAAGCAAAGCCTGTTGCGATTCTGATTTCGTTGAAGATGAGAACTTTGCCAAAGCGGATCTTCAAAAGTGTGAGCGGCACGGGAGAGGAACGTGAGTGGTTATAGAGGATTTTCCTATGACCTTAGCGATGAGGGTGTGCCCACGAGGATTTGATATGATGATTGAGTGAGATAGCAAGATTTGGTGGTCTCACTAGTGGAATAGCTTCCTCAGAAGGGGCCTCTGACGGATGGGGTAGTTTAACACTTGTGAGAGAAAGTTTAGAGGGAGAAAAGGTGGTAAATCTTTAATGGTGGTTTTGGTGTTTCTTGGCTATGAGCTTCCTTTGGTTATTAAAGGGCGTGGCTTTGGTAGGGTCTTGTCATATTCTCGTGTTCAAGGGAGTTAGTGTATGGGTTTTGAGCTTCTTTGGAGATTGCAAAAAACATGGAGTTTTAAGTTTTCTAACAAATGGCAGTGAGTGATTTAGGTCGTGGTGCTACTCTTCCTTAGTGGTTTAAGGTCGATGATGAAGTTTATAGAGGCTTTGAGGTGGTTCGAAAAGGTTAAGGTGGTTATGTGGTGGTGCAACACCCATAAGATTTAATTAGGGATAATTGGTGATAAGATGGTGGACTAGTATGCTTTAAAGTAAGCTTGAACTTAATCTAAGTATTTTTTAATATTTTAAATTTATTCCATCTTGATTATTTCTATGTGTCATTTTGAATTTTGAAGCAAAACAATTTGTCAAATGCTCAATGTGTCCCAACTGTCAAACCTTGTGCTGGGAACACGGTTTTGCTTCTCTCACTTTTCTATTTATTTCCCTCTCACTCTCACTCTCCCTCACGTTCTCTCTTTCTCTTCCTTCCCTCTCTCCCACGCTGCTCTCTCTTTCCTCTCCTCCTCTTGCTTTGATTTCAAAAATTTGAGTTTGAGGCTTGTTTCTCAGTTAGATTGGGAGGTGAGGAACACGATTTGGACTCCACAAATGTGATTTTTGAGCTTTGATTCGAGGTTTATTTCCTTAGATTTCAAACTTTTAAATTTTGTCCCAAATCTTTCAATCTCTTTCAAATGTTGTGATTTGAGTTTCTTGAGCTTAGGAAACCTCTAATCTAAGTTGGTACGACTGAAATCATTCAAAATCTAGGCTTGATTTCATGAGATTTGGATTAAATCAAGTTTTTCCCTTTTTCTCCACTTTTGGATTTTCTTGAAAATTCCTATGAAAATCTTGTTTGAATGTGTTTAAATGTGTTCTACAATGTTTGTTTATCATCCATGATCATTATATATGCTCTGGGACTAGGAAAAAATAGGTTTTAATTTGATTTTGGGCTTGGGGAGGCCGAGAATCGAAGCCTCAGACCTCCCATGATTTTTCAGTTTGGCAGGCTGAATTCATAGGTTCAGCAGGCCAGATTCATCTAGTCGGTAGCCCGAACCTGGGAGAAGTTTGGCAGGCCGGTCCTGGTTGGTTGGCAAGCTGAATGTGGAGTTCGGCAGGCCAGACCAGGGGTTTCGACAGGCCGACCGAACCTTGAGAATCATCTGTTTTTCACTTTTTTAAACCTAGATTAAGATTCTGACCTTATAAAATGATTTTGTGAGCACAAAAAGCCTACTAAGACACCATGAGATAGCTTAGGGACGTAGAATACCTTAAGCTAGAAATTGATGAACATAGTTTCTATTTAAGGTTGTTTGTGGTTTTGTGGAGCTAAAGTATAGCGGGTCGGGACTGCGGTGTTTAACCTTGGTATGGATAACTGTTGGACATGTATGCCCTAAGGAGTAAAAATGTAATAAGTTTTTGGAGACATTTTTAGCAATAAAGAATTTATTTATTATTTATATACAAAATTCTATCTTCTTTACGTTCATATTTATTGAATGTATGTTAAGCAAATAATAGTCTGAGATTGTCGGTCTAAACCTTAAGAACTGGGCATATGATGGACGGATTATGCAGAAGACACGATTCTTAAGGTGATGGTCTAAATCATACGATCCGCAATCGAGGGAATAAAGTTGGGCGCTTTATTCATGCAAAGATTATTATGTTGTCTATAACCCTTTTGGGAGATGGTTTGTCTTGACTATCGGAGGTGCACTCCGTGAATAGAAATATTGGCACGTTGTCATAGGTGACGATGTGTTGGATCAAGACATAAAGTGAATTAATTTGGATTAATAATTCTGTCTCGGCAAATCGATTCACTTTAGACAATCATTTGTATTGTATCTTAATCCTGAGATGCATAGTGGGCCCGTTGTCATGACTTGTGTCTTTTGATGTACCAAAGGGTGACACCCACATCTTAATAGTGGTATGCATGCCAGTATGTTTGAGGCATGACTCTTGATGACGTAGACCTATTATTAATAGATATGGAATCCATAGCTCCTCTTTAGGAGTAATGATATCCTCTTATATGCGTTATCCTGTAATTGGAAAACTGGAGCGCTCAACCATTTGGATACATAGGTGTAACTGAATGGTATACTGTCTTTGGATGGTAAGTTTTCTGATGGTGAGATCATGGAACGTAAGATAAAAATAATCGAGAAGGTAAAACAGAACTAGTCCTTAAGCCGATTATGGATTATCATATAGGGATACGATACACTATGATATGTCATAGAGACTTAGCCATACGAGCTTCGTAATTTTATGTAGTTTGAGAGTGCAGCTCCAAGCTTTTAGTGGAGTAGCGTTGGAGTTGATAATTATGAAATGTATATCTGGGATATTGAGTTTGGTAATTATCGGGAGCTTGAACTATATAGGTCCATTTGGTCCCCTTTGCTAGCTCACAACATCCTGTAATGACATGATGTGCTTTTCCAATAATTGATAACTTATGTCGGATTTATTAGATTGGTTGACATTTGAAAGAATCAAATAATTCATGTCTGTTTATCGGTTGAATTAATTTTATGTTAAAAATTAATTCAAGATAAACTTGTTGAATTATAAGGATCGGATAATTCTTGTCTGTTTATCAGTTGATTTAATTTTAGATAAATTAGATCAAGATAAACTTGTAGAATTATTGGGAATTGATTTATTTTTCTTAGAGATTATCTAGATAAAGTTGTTTTGATCAGATAACTTCTCTATTGGGTTATTTGAATTAAAATTGAGACTTTATCCTATAGAATCTTGGGTGAAAAATAAAAAATTCGCGAGATTTTTTATTTGACAGTTCGGCCTGTCGATGGGGCATGTTCGGCCTACCGATCAGCGAAGGATAAGATCACGCGTTTCCACATGGATCTTATCAAATATTGATCTGAACTTGATTCTATTTCGAGTTTTTAAGACCTAATTTGATAAGGACTAACCCCAGGACCAATCTCTATATAAAGGGAGTAAGTCTTAAGAGTTACTCAGATCAGTTGAGAGACTAAGAGTGATACTCTATTGCTAAGAATCTTAAAAAATCCCTGAGAGCTTTTGTTCACAAATCATGAACACTAGCTTTGGGTTCTCTCGATTGGTTGGAAGGAGAGTCACCTGGTGGAAGAGCTGTATGTGTGAGCCCACACTCACTCTGATCGTGGATAGAAAATAGCAAAGAAGGCCAGTTGGTTGAGGCTCTTCTAGAACGTTACTTCTCTTCACATTTTGCGAGGGTTCTTCGGCATACAAAGGTTAGTAAGATCTAGTTAATTTATGCATATAGCATGTCAAACTTGAATTTTGAAAAATACTCTGATGTAAAAATTTTTAAATTCCGCTGCGCACTCTTTTTCCAATAATAACGAGGTAGGACTTCTATCCCTTCTCCTTGGTAGCCACGTTTTGAAAAGAGGTTTGAACATAAAGCCTTTATATGTTTTCAAAAAATGAAGTTTATCACTTATTTTCATTATTGGCTAAATAATGAATGATAACAATGAATGAAATGAGAACATTCGGTAAAAAGAAATATGATAATGATATGACATCGGGCGTGTCAGTTGGTACCGTCCGGAATGATAAAATAGAGCATGATGTCATGTACAGAGATCGGGTCGTGGGGAGCGCGACCTTGGGGGCAGATCCCAAAACCCAGCCGGGCCACTTCGGTGGTGATTCATATGGTTTTGCCTACAATTATAATAATGAGACTGTCTGTGGATGAATAAATGACTAATCGACATGAATTAATTTAATGAGCTCCAATTTGTTATCTGTTATTTACTTGCTTATGTTATAGCTTTGCTTAATATGAAAAATATGTGTTTAAACTAAATGCTTTTAAGGCTTAGTCCTACAAAGCCCTTCGCTCACATTTTTCTTGTTTTAAACTGCCCCCCCTTCTAGGTGGGATTCAGCTTAGGGAGACTGAAGGACCAAGAAGGAAACTGTAGAACTAGAACATTATTTTCTAGGGTACTTATAACAAGACATGTAATATTTCAGTTTATTTATATTTTCTTAGACTGTGGTTATGTATCTTATATTGCTAGTACCAAGTGTGCACATCAAAGTGGTTCCGGTGGGGGCCCAATGAGGTTTGTTTATTTAATGTTTTCTTTTCACTTTGTTCGCTTCCGTATAGTTGATGATTTCACATTTTTGTAATCACTTCTTAAATGTCTTTTATGATGGTGATTTTGACAAAATTCAATTTAAATAATTTAATTAATCTGCCACGTCACCTCTCGGATTTCGGGAATCTGGGAGGTGACAAGTGGTTAAAGCCTAACAGTGGCTATGGTGTTTTATGGCGGAAGAGTGGTGCAAATGAAAGGAGGGTATGGTGGTTCATTATTACACATGGGAAATTAGATGACGATTAAAAATTATCATCTAAAGATTAGATGACGGTTGTGGAAATCGTCATATAATTGACAGACATAATATGTATTCACATTAGACGATGGTTAATAACCATCCAATGTGGACCTGAAATAAATAAGGCATAAATGGGTTAAGAATAGACGACGGTTTTTGAAAAAAAAAAAACCATCATCTAATATTGACTTTAGATGACGGTTAAACTCAAAAACCATCGTCTAATATTGACCTAGCCAATATGTGGCCGGGCTTTATTTTCTTTGCCTTCAAGTGGCCTTCCTGTTTTCAATTTGTTTGAATTGGCCTCACAATTCACTGATAACATAAATTAGTGACAACAAAATATAACACCACATATATAAGAAAACATACTTATACGAAATAAGATTTTAATAATTAGTTTATAATGAATTATTGTACAAACCACCTTGCCCATTCTTCCATCACCTCACTTGACTGCTCATTGGTATAAAAATGTAAGTTTGTGAAGACTTGTGGTCCCCCCCATTCATTATAATCTCTTATGTACCTTAACACAAAATAACGGCATCCTTGGTCTCCTGATTGTGGGGGTATCTCCTACAAAAGGCCATAATTGTATAATTATACCTTCAAGTTTTTATTATTTCTTAGTGTGTCCCTCTAGTTTTAGAAACTATAAAGATATCCTTTGAATTTGAAAACCTTCTTTTAATTTTATCCCTTGTAGACTTTTTGACTTAAAAAGGTGGAGATAAAATAAAAATACCCTTGACTAGACCTAATTTGTTTATGAAATATATGTTTCTTCTTGAAAAAAAATTTAAAGATATATATTTTAAAATTTAAAAGTCTTAAAATTAAGATCTTTTTTGAAAATTTGATGTTTTGTTTTAGAATTTTTTAATGTTTTTAATATATAAAATATTCATCATAACTATCTGAAGGTAATCATATTGTTTTGTCCAATTTTTTCTACTAATGGGGATGAAATTGAAATAAGTTTTTAAAATTTCAAGAATACCTTTTTAGTTTCTAGGTACAGAGGGATAAATTGAGAAATAGTTAAAATTAGAAAATACAAGTATCTAATTATAGTTGAATGCATACCTTTTGTGGCTTTAGATATTTACTGTCTCCATACGGTTTATTGAAGACAACTTTTGTGTTTGTTTTAAATTTCCACTTATTTAAGGCCCTAAATACAATTCGTTAAAAATGGATAGGATAATTTAGCTAGCAATAATAAGTTATATAATTAACAATAATACACTTACAATTGAACCGTTTAGTTAAAGTTATGGCATATTGGTTGGCCAAATGGGTCGAACTATGAAACCCGATCTTTTTGGGGGTAAATGAGGGCCAATATCCAATACCTCCACTGTTATATGGCATCAAATAATACTTGTCAGCTTCTACTTTCTCTAAAGTCATAGTGCAAATTTGCCCTATCTTCTATCAAAAGTTTAGCAGTGCCTAGCTGTAATACCCATTATTTTAACAGGAATGATTTTGTAAATGTAATGTATAAAATGTGACAATTTAAAATTTTGTTGTTTTTAAAATTACTAAATTGTCCGTGAATGTTCCAGTTATTTACAAAAATGTCACTTTGGCATTTTCTTGCAAAAGTCTCTAGAGGAGACAGTCAATACCAAATAATCAACCACTCTTTTGTTCACTTCTCCCATTTTCCACCATGACTTACTCCATTTGTCCCCTCAATTATTATGGCTTTTTATTTATTTAGCTCCTCACTATTATTCCCATGTCTCCCACTTTTTCTCTTCTCATTTTTGCTAAAACAAAAGCTCAACAAGTTCTCCAAAGACAATGTAAGTTCTAGCGAAGTCTAAGCTAAGAACTAGTTTTGAAGTCTTTTTGGAATCATTTCAAGCTTCTATCTTGCTATAATCCAAGGTTAGAATCTTGTAAAGGAATTTAGTCTTTCATTAGTAAATTTTTATACTAAAAAGTTTGATCAAACCCGTGTTCTTGCACATAAGTTACATGAGAAACCTGATATAAGCATTTTTGTTGCTATGTGTACAAAATCTAAGTTTACATGTTATAAACAGAGGTTATCTTGTTAAACTAGTTCCGTATGGATATTAAAAACATATTTAAAAGGTTTATCACAGACTTGATTAATGTATGAGAGAGATTTCCAAGGTTTCAAATGAAAAAGTTTAACATAAGCATGGCTTATCTTGGTTTTGAAGCAAACCTTAAATTTGTAACTTTGATTGTGATTTGGAGAATAAAAATTCAAAGAAGTTTTTTTATTCACATCTTAGTATGATTTCAAAGTGTTTTAGATAAGTTTTATGCACTAGAAACTGATTTTGGGTGAAAATTTTAAGTTAGAATTGAATCTGTCCACTTTGGGAGGAACTGGTTTTTACCTAGTTCTGGTGGGTCGCGGTCAACTGGGTGCAGTATAGTGTAGTCGAGCACTGAGGAGGTTTAGCAGGCTGAACATTAGCAGGCCAAATTATTGAGTTCGGTAGGCCGTTATCTGAACAGTATCGGCTGGCCGAAGTTTGAGACCGACAGGCCAACGAGAGTCCAAAAATAGCAGTTTTGTTTGGTAGGACATAAATAGTTGATCGGTAGGCCAAACCGACAGTTCATACTTGACTATTCTTAATATTTTGAGGCTAGGAAATGTTCTAAAACATGAATATTTGATATCCAAACTTTGGGAAATATAAATGTGATTATTGTGTACGTATAGGATAACAACTTACTTGGAGCTTATGTAGTGAATTGTATTAGCTGAAATTATCAGTGAATATTTTACAAAGAGGTAGGAATTCTATTACTCATTTTTTGTAAGGTTTTGATGAATTAAAATCTGATTGTGTTACAGTGCAAGATTGGTTACGCCCCAAAATGTTTCTTCTTAAGCGGTAGACGTTTGTAGTATAGAAAAGTTATTGTATCCACAGGGAGGTGAAAATTTGTAACTCTGCAAATTGATAAAAATAAACGTTTAAAAAGGCAAGCGGTTTTTCAAGTCAAAATTTAAAATAAAAGAAATATTTTTATGGTTTTTTGTAATTCAATGTTTAAAACATAAAATTCAAACAGTGAAGTTTAGAGAATCTCTTGTATGTTTCGCAACTGGTATGAAATTTTAATTCTAATTAATAATTATCTACAACATTTGATTTATTATATCTTTTCTCGTTACTTGCAAGCACTTTTACTATTTTTATAAGTCAATCGAAAACGACAATATAGCAAGCCATAATGCAGTAAAGGTCTTCCTATAAAAGTAGCAAAATAATCATCTCTCACTAATGATATGATGCACTAATTATGAAAATTATAACCGCTGTCACTACAATTATAATTAGCATAATTTTAAGATAGAAAAGATAATAACAAACCAAAATTAATATATTTTTATGGAATAAATTATTGCATTTATTCCAGCAGCATCTCGTTTTATTAAATAGTTTAAGAATACACTATGCCATCCTCTATCTACAATAAATCAAGAATTACCAAGTATTTACTATGCCAGTTCATGTCTATAATATAGCAAAAACTTAACTTAATAAACGAGCATGACTTCAATATTATTAATATTAATTATGCAACACAATTAAATTACATAAAAAAAGTAGACTGAATTTATGCAAGAATTAAGCAACATAACAACATTAATAATAATTATTAAAAACATAGAAATATAATTTATTCCACAAAAATATAAGCATTTCAGCATAGTTGTAGAGATAAAATCCATACTAAGGTACTATGTATACAAAATCATCTTTTTGCCTCATAGACTATCTACATTAATTAAGATATTATTTTATTATTTTTATTTAAGGGAATACTGCTGAGCAGAAGGCTCAGCAAAAGAAAGGAACGAAGAAAGAAAAAGGCCAAAGGCCTTCAGAGGGGTGAGGAACCAAGGCTGAAGGCCTCGGTATTTTATAGTGTAATAAAAGCACTATTTATTAATTTTTTAAATATATTTTTTTACTATTAAAAATTTGAAAAACATGGATCAATTTGGAATTTTTAAATTTTTTCACTGTAGCATTCGTTGAAAATGCGGAGAGAATCTTAACATTTTTTCTCCACTTTTTTCCTTCTTTCTCCACGCGATTTAGCTCTCATCATTATACGAATCAAAGTTTGAAATCTGCTATTATGCGACGGCTGACGGCACTAAAATGGAACGATCGTGGCTGTTGGACATAGATCAAATGGCTAAGAATAGGTGGGGTCACATGGGCCTCAATTGCTAGCCGTTGGATTAGTCAGAGAGTGTAGATCAAATGGCTGAGAATCCGGCTACAGCTGGGCATGCCCTCACAAGATCCGACGAGTTTGCGATTCCCTTGACATGGCTACTGACTTTGTCAGCCCGTGTTATGCAAACGCGAATCAGATGCTGACATGTAGACTGCAATGGATGAATTTGAATCTCTTTTGACTCTTTAATGCATTTGTTGCCCGATTTCCCCCATTTTCATACCATTTTGCTCCATTTTTTCTTTAGATTTCAAATCTAAAATTCACAAACACACTAAAATTAATTATTTTTACAAGCAAAATATTTACAATAATTATTGAAAATATTTATTTTTCAATAAAACACACAAAAATTACTAAAAACTTCTAAAATTAACAAAGCTTAACAAATATGCTATTTAAGACTCGAGATTATTTTTAGAAATTACTAGCGACATAATAGAACATATTTACATACTCAAAACTTATTTATAAACATCACACAACATTATTTTTATGGTTTTAACTATTTACAAACTAAACATATATTTAACATATAGAAACGACTCTAAAAATTATCAAAAATATTATTACACATAAAAAACACACTAAAAATACATTTTTAAACATATTTTCACACTCAAACACAAACATACTTTAACTCAAAAATGCTATTAATTAGAGAATTTAATAAGAAATAAAAGCGTAAATAAATGATTTAAGCCTTAAAAAATGTATACTTTTATAGTGTCATCAAAGATATATATATATATATATATAATATTTTAAATGTATATGATTATACCCATAACACAATGATGTGGAACTCGTCCTATATTGTACAACAAGAGATATATTGATTTTGACATATGTTGTTGTAAATTGAGATGTATGGTTAGGAAAACTAAGTCTATAAATAATGAATGATTATAGAGGAATGGTAAGACGTGAAGATGGCGTCCTTGGGCATGAATACCCAAAAAGGTAAAATAGGAAAACTCATCCCCGAATGCACTGTACACGAATCAACTCGGTGAGGATTCGGGACTTAGTATCCCTTCACCGGAACACCCTTGATATGTTTAGAGGGTAGTCCAGTGCGCCCATTTGGGTTTCAATGAGTTGAGTGATGAATACTCTATGGTAACATGGATACCTAGGAACAATGATGAATTATAATATTTATATCTATGTATATGTATGAAACTCGGTAATGATTAACATATGGTATCTAAAGAATATAATCATAATGAATATCATAAATTGAATAATGATGATAACTAACTAACCACGCAGGTTTAATGTGGTAATAAATAAAACCTTAAGGTGAGTAATGATTTTCCTTACTAGACATGTCGATGCTCATCCCTTTTACATTTACATATCTCAAGTGGTCTCAGTGCAACTTGTCTGATGAGGAATAAGACAACACTATTGGTTACGTGTTGGCAGATCTTAGTTTTGTTTGTAACTTGTTTAAAACATGTAAGATTTGTAATACCTTTAGGGTGGCTGTGTTAAGTTATATATGTGATTAGGAATTGTACTATGGTGATAATGAATCTCATAAATTGGATAATGATGATAACTAACTAACCATGCAGTTTAATGTAGTAGTAAATAAAACCTTGAAATGAGTAATGGTTTTCCCTACTGGACATGTCAATGCTCATCCCTTGTACATTTACATCTCTTAGGTGGTACTTAGTACAACTTGTCTGACGAGGAATAGACGACAACACTATTGGTTACATGTTGGAAGATCTTAGTTTTGTTTGTAACTTGTTTAAAATATGTAAGATTCATAATACCTTTGGGGTGGCTGTGTTAAGTTATATATGTGATTGGGAATTGTACTATGATGATGATGACTGTATTTTAAATATTTGATGCTACACTAAAATTGTGGTTTGTATTTAAAGTTTATTCTTATTTTTGGTTTATTTCAAAGACCCATGGGCAAAGTTTTTTATTGTTTTAAAATGATGTGGTATTTAAATTTATCCTTATTTATTCAATACTGCTAACCTCCACATAAGGGCATTACACTAGCACATAAGAGGTGATATAGGGGTTGATGATAATTTTTGTTTTGTTTTGTTATTTTTCTATTTTATATTCAATTGTTCAAATAATTTTAGAGTTAACCAATTTTGGTACGTAGCTAGATTAACGCAATCTTCATGGGAACAATACTCTATTCACTCTTTATTAATTTTTTTCAATTATTAATAATTTATCTTAGTTAGCAAATTTCCTACATCTTTGTGGAAACTCTAAACTTACCAAGATTCATTAAGAACAAGAAATTCATAGTGTTACACAAGTCTCATAGATATCTCTATCCTATGATGATGTCATGGCATTCAATCATGGTCTAATTTAATTATCGCTTCTCAGCCTTAAATTAAATCACAAATCATGCAAAAGGTGCACAAACTTTTACAAGCATTAAGATCAGATTAAATACTTAGCATAGATAATGAATAAACATCGAATTGAATTAAATTAAATAAAAGTGAATATTCATAATTCGGCTACATCGTAGCCCTAGAATAGAGAAAATTAGTTCCTAATGAAACTAAAAACAATCCTAAATAAAATCTTAAACATGATGAGTGAAGGAAAAAATTATGTTTATAGATGCGAAGATGATTTCCGTCTCCGGGTTGACTGTTCTTCTTCTCCAAAGCAGTGAGTTCTCTCCTCTTGTTTGTAGTTTTTCCCTATTAAAATTCATGCTCCAACCCTTCATAATGTTCTATTTATAAGCTAAGGTTTAAAAGGGCAATTTTGGAATGAAATTACATTAGAATTTTGATCTCACATCTATTTACGCATTCTAAAATAACCCCAAGTATAAGGTTGTCTCAAGTAATATTCACTCGATGAATCTGAGGTCAAACCCACAGGGAAGGATTTATTCAGTTTCAGTACATATATTATGTTAACTTTTTCTTTTTATTTAAGCTGAAAAATTTGAGGATTAATATTTATTATTTACGGAATGTATTTACAATATTTACACATTTTTACAACATTTTTCATCTTTAAATTTTGATAATTTAGAACTTTAATAACAAGAAATGCAAATAATAACTTAAGCAGAGTAACAACAATAATAACGACAATTTAAAGAGGTAAAACAACAATAATAACAGGACTGAAGTTTAAAGGCTCTGTTCCGGCAATTATCTTCAATATATTTTAGTTTCTCTTTTATTTATTAGTTGGTTTAAGTATACACTATGCCATCCTATGTCGACAATAAATCAAGATTTACCAAGCATTTATTGTGCCATTCCATGTCTATAATGTAGCAAAAACACAAGTTAATAAATAAGTAGCATTTCAACATAACTTAACTAAAATAACAACCAAGATAGTAAGTTAAGCATTTACCGAGCCTTTCTCTGTCTAAGAGTAATCAAGGTCCTCCCAAGCATTATCCGTGCTAGTCTATGTAACGCCCCTATATGGGGGTTAACAGTTTTTAATGAGATAAAATAAAAATAAATAATAAAAGTAAAACCTTAAAAATAAAATTTGCCCGGGACTTAAATGAAAACTCTCAACTCAAAAATAAAAATATAAACGACAAATAAACCACAGTTTTAATGTAGCACCTTAAATTTAATAATATAAACTGTTGTCATCATCATTTTAACCCTCAACACATTGTAATACAGTCACAGAAAGTAACAATTGATGCTTACATTATCATGAAGAACATTCTCAACAATTGAAGCAGTCCCAATGTAATATAGCTACATCACTTCCTCAACTATATTTCTCGTAGCCACCTCACACTTAGTGAGTCCTGAAAAGATATAAACATAAGGGTATGAGCAACACTATGCTCAGTAGAGAAAGCCATTACCCACCTTTAGGTTTTTATTACCACATTAAAATCTGCATGGTTAGTAAGTCACATCATATTCCAGATTATGAGGTTTATTATGATCACATCTTATGGATACCGTAGTTAATCATTACCAAGTGTCATAATTACACATTTATACAAATATTACCAATCATCATTGTTCCTAGGTATCCATGTTAAATTGAGTATCACTCAACTCATCGAAACCCAAATGGGCGCACTTGATCACCCTATAAACATTCCAAGGGTGTTCCGGTGAGGGGACATCAAGCCCCGAGTCCTCACCAAATCGATTCCTGTACAGTGTGTTCTGGGACTTTCAACCCAAGGAAGCGTCATCACCTTCCCCCTATTTTACCTTTTAGGGTATTCATGCCCAAGGACGTAACCGTCGCCCTTTTCATGTCTCACAATTTCTCTATATTAAATCATTATTAATAGAGTTAATTTTCCTAACCATGCTTCTCAATTTATAACATGTGTCAATTCATTATGTTCCTCGTCGTACAATACAAGACGAGTCCATGTCACAGTTTCATATGTGATACACATATAATATCAGTTCAACATAGATATATATATATATTGCGGCAAAACAATCAATTTTAATTCTATAAAAACCTCACAAAAGATGAGTAATAGAATCCCTACCTTTTAAGCTTATCAACAGTCTCTTAATCCTGGAATCAATTAACGTTAGCTCCATACTCCCTTGATCCTAAGGCGTGCATAAGGACAATTAAAACTAAAGCACAACATACAACTACATTCATAAAATTTATTTTAATTTAATCTTAGAATTTCAAGAAATAACCACTGCCCATAGAGGTATTATAAAGTTTAACAATATAAATTTTCTGTCTAGGGCATATACACTTAGACTTCATACATATGCTCCAAAATAGCAACAAACGTATACTTAGGTTTAAGAACGCAAATTTGAATAATCCTTTAGTATAAAAGAAAATTTATAAATGAAAGACTAAATTTGTTCATAAGATTCTAACCTCGGATTATGGTTAGTTGGAAGCTTGAAATGGCTTCAAAACAGGTTCCTTTACTTCGGTATGACTGAAATTCTTGCTCAAATGGAGGTGATGGTGGCTGATTTTTATGGCTGCCTTGAAGAAGTTCTCTAAGTATTTTGCTTCAGCAAAGAAATGAGAAGAAGAGTGTGGGAACCGTGGAAGAGAAAGGAAGAAAAGATGAAGTCTTTGAAGAGAAGTGATGGAAACAATTATAGAGGAGACATGTTGAAGCATGTCACGGAGGAAATAAAGAAAATGAGGGTCAAGAGTAGTTGGAAAAGATATCCTTATGTCTCATCTAAAGACTTTAACACACATAATGCCAATATGACATTTTTGAGATTTATTAGAAGTTCTAAGGCTTTTTAGTAATCATACTAAATAAATATATGAGAATTTTAGAAAATTTAAAAATAGATAAAAATAAATATTATAAAATAAATTTAAATGAAGCAATTTTTTTTTATACATTAAAAATTAATTTAATTACCTCAATACCCGTTAGGAGAATAACGGGTGTCACAGCTCTACCCCCCTTAAAGAAATTTCGTCCTCGAAATTTCAATTCTAGCAATACTAGTAAAAATTTTGATTCCATTATGATTCCAATTCCGAGTCTAAACCGTTAATGTTGTTTATCTTCCAAAATTAAGTTATCGTATCTCCACTTATTTACTTGCATAATAAATCTTACTCCTAAATCCCTCAATGAGAGTATTTCTGACAAGTTTCAACTTATAACACCGTATAATAGTCTAAGAATCTGATCAGGCCTACATATTGACCATATCATGATTCCAGTCCTTCATTGTCCATGGACTGTGATTTACAATCACATTTAAGGAGATTGCCAGAGAAATTTTATATACTTCATCTTTAGGTTCCTTTTCCTTTTTGAGTAAGGAAAAGTCAAATATATTTGATTTCATACCTCAACTAATAAACTAAAACATAATCATAAAACATATATCACAAACACTTCTATTCAAAACCATACATTAAACTTATTCATAGAGATATTAAGCGGAATCTCTGGTTGCAAACATACCCGACATATTTTTCATTAAACAGCTATCCTCATGACACAAACATTCAACCCAAATAATATACTCATATTTCATATGGAATATCCCCATAACTGACTCTGGTACTTCCACATAATATTAACAGAATATTACACATTACAAACATAATACGGATACGTTTCGAGAGTACAAGGCACTCCGTATACCAGCTATCCATATCATGCATGCTTAGAGGATACAAAAACATCGATAAACAAAAGATCGGACCTTAAGAAGGATGCGTTTCGAGAGCATCAAGTACTCCGTATCCAGCCATCCCGGCATTAGGCTCAATGAATATAAAAGATTTAACAACGACGTACCACAAGAAACACAGAATACAAGGCAAACGGTTATTCGTAACACACGAAATACGGACACACATGCCTACATGCCAAAGATAAAACAAAAAGATTACAGATGGAGATTCAAATCAATTGGCCGCTCCCGGCTTTCCCTTTCCCATTCAAGCTTGGATGTTGCAGTGTCGGATTCTGGATGTATGATTTGCATTTTATCTATCAATTCCTCAGCTGTTGAAGCAGTGACAAAGATTTGTCTCTCCGATTCTGTAGTGATGTTTTCTTCCACAGCGTAATCTAGAAATTTTAAAAGACCGTCATAAAAACCCTTTACGTTCAGCAGTCCCAAAGGTTTGGAATAAAAGCCCAACAATTGCCCACAAGCAACTATAAATATTTCCTCAAGAGTACCTAGACCACCAGGTAATGCTATAAAAGCATCAGAATTATAGATTATGTCTTTAAAATTTTTAGGGATACTCCTGACTCCTTCTCCCTTACCTATGGCTTCCTTACAAAGGTTTCCTTCAACTGGAATATGAGGCCAAATTTTTACATCAGTAGCGTCGCTAGACCTAGCTGCTAGTGCCATATTTACCATCATTTTTATACTACCACCCCCATAGATTATGTTAATCTTCTTATGTGCTAGGACTTGCCCTAAGTGATTTGCAGCTTCTAAATAAGCTTTATCTTTTCCAAGGCTGGAACCACAAAAGACACAGACATTCTTTATTTTCTTCGTGGACTGGGAGGTAGACATATTTGGTTTATAGAAGTGGTTGTTTAATGTCTGCTCCACTTAGACTTCGGGTTCTATATGAGATTTTAAAGATGAGAAATATACAAAAAGGGCTAAAGAGATAGACGAGTAGGTAATGAAAAGGTAATCCAAAGATTTAAACAAAATCTTGTGCGGATAAGAAAGTAAGATAAGGTGATTGATAGTTTACAGAAAATTTGATTCACTTTTTGAAAAAGATTAGACTCTAATTGTATAACTTTTGACAATTGAGAACAATTTGACAGAAGACCCTCTTGACACAACTGTAGACTTTTTGACAAATATACACCAAGTCTAGAAATTTAATATAAACGACAAATACTGTAGAACTTTTAAAATTTGAGACACAAATCTTGAAATATCTGGATAAGCTTTTCAAAATTCAAACATATTACTGTACCGTATGTAACGTGTCTGATAAGATAATATATTTTATTATATATATATTTAAGAAAATCATAAATTAAATAAGATATTAGCACTTACTGTATCAATCTAATAATCACAATTATTTCAAACACAAAAGCAAATATTCTGAGTAAAAGAAAAACACAAACTGTTGAACATCAGCTAAAACTGCTTCAAATAAGTAAAGACTAAATAACCTTTATAGAGCGATAACTTATTCCCCATCCAGTTTTCTTATGGCTTGGCAAACAGGATCTAGAAATACCATATTCCTGAGGCGTTGTCTTTCTGTATAAAATTTAGGCCAGAGTTTAAAAATAGCTCCTTGAACATATCCACTAGGGTGACCGTGGAGAGGAGGATGGATGCTATCCAAGTTCTCCTTTGAAAGTCCATCCCTACAAAACCTTATTTTATCCTCTCTATTTGTAGACATATAACCAGGTGAAGTACATTTACCGTTACAATTTTGTCTTCCACATTTGTTACAAGTGACCACGATGGCACGAGCTCTTCTTTTCATTGCACTACGACTGGTACCTGTTCCTGGTAAACCGACATCTTGACTAAAGTCACTCGGACGGATTTTCCCCTCTATCAACATTCTCACATCACAAGGGATACCAAAACGCATAAGAATCCACAACCGAGTAATTCTAGCCTTGTATTTCTTTCTAAGAATCTTTTGGGAGAGTGATGGGAAATACTTTCTCATGTGTTGGTACTTTGGGTCCATGATGAGATGAAAGAAGAGTAAATAGAAAGGAAAAATTAAGATAGTAAATTGCAGAATCCTAGAATTCCTTCTTCTTTTAGAGGAAAAGAAGAATTTCTAATGAAAAAGAAGAGGATTTGCGATTTAGAGAGAAAATAACAAATTAAGAGAGAAAAAGTGAACTCGGAGAAATAAGCTCCTATGCACAGTAAACGTATTTGTAAACAATGATTAAACCACTGTATATGACACGTATAGAAACCACGTGGGAGAGACAGTGTGAATCAAACTGATTTAAGATTTGAACTAGGCCCAAATGTTCTTAGTTGAAAATGGTCAGGTTGTTTTGGGCCTTAACACATCTGGAACGAGTTAAATAACAAACATAAAATTGAAAACCAATTCGTATGAATCTTAAACCCAATTCAAAGCCCACTATAGATAAAGTTAACTATAAACAACAAATCTAATTTAACGACAACAAGGATCTTCCTGAATGATCCAGCAACTCAAATAATTTTGTTTTAATCAAAACCTTATTGAACAATGCATACACCCATATGTTATTCATAATACTTAACATCTATCAATGGATTCATCATCATTGCTACCAAGGGTTTAGAATGTGACTAACCTTGAAATCAATACGATTTACGTCTTTCAACGTAGACCATATCAACGAACAAAGACACTTGATGTTACTACTTAAGAACATCTACAATCCCCACAATTCTACTTATACAATATATAATTTCCTCATATAACAAAACCTTAGGTAACCAAAAGATTCACTGATACACTTAAATACAATGTACGTAACGAAATATTCCAATTTTGAGATTCATGCATTCTAGACTTTACACAGTCTCAACAGACCAAAAGTCTAACATTTATCTCTTTCAAGATTCAATACCATGATTCTCAACTTATATCATATTCCTCAAATAAATAGAACTTTTAAGAAAAGACATTGACACTTATGTGCTCCATCGAATCCACACATAATCATTACTTAGGTTTGAATCAATTACGAAAAATTTGGCATATCTATGCCAAACTTTAAAATCAATAAATCAAGCCTTATATTTTTTTTTTTATTGTTTTTCACGAGACAAAAGGCTCTTAAATCCTCGTATCTACACGAATTTCTCATCGTTTATACGAATTAGATATGCTTATAGATCCTAATATTATACGAATCTCTCATAAGCATTCTACTTATAAACTCATTTCATATAATTATCATTCCCTCATAACTATTAATACTTTCCTTCTATATAATTATTGTACTCATATAACTATTGATATTTTCATTCTATGGCCTTTCCATGTTACATCCTTCTAGACTGTATAAATCAATGTGAAGGTTCATTTTGATGATGACAATGAAAATTCAGCTTCAAAACCATCTCAAAAATATATTTTTAAAGTGGTGCTACACTCCCTAGGTTAACCGAACCTAGGCTCTGATACCAAAAATTCTGTAACGCCCCTATATGGGGGTTAACAGTTTTTAATGAGATAAAATAAAAATAAATAATAAAAGTAAAACCTTAAAAATAAAATTTGCCCGGGACTTAAATGAAAACTCTCAACTCAAAAATAAAAATATAAACGACAAATAAACCACAGTTTTAATGTAGCACCTTAAATTTAATAATATAAACTGTTGTCATCATCATTTTAACCCTCAACACATTGTAATACAGTCACAGAAAGTAACAATTGATGCTTACATTATCATGAAGAACATTCTCAACAATTGAAGCAGTCCCAATGTAATATAGCTACATCACTTCCTCAACTATATTTCTCGTAGCCACCTCACACTTAGTGAGTCCTGAAAAGATATAAACATAAGGGTATGAGCAACACTATGCTCAGTAGAGAAAGCCATTACCCACCTTTAGGTTTTTATTACCACATTAAAATCTGCATGGTTAGTAAGTCACATCATATTCCAGATTATGAGGTTTATTATGATCACATCTTATGGATACCGTAGTTAATCATTACCAAGTGTCATAATTACACATTTATACAAATATTACCAATCATCATTGTTCCTAGGTATCCATGTTAAATTGAGTATCACTCAACTCATCGAAACCCAAATGGGCGCACTTGATCACCCTATAAACATTCCAAGGGTGTTCCGGTGAGGGGACATCAAGCCCCGAGTCCTCACCAAATCGATTCCTGTACAGTGTGTTCTGGGACTTTCAACCCAAGGAAGCGTCATCACCTTCCCCCTATTTTACCTTTTAGGGTATTCATGCCCAAGGACGTAACCGTCGCCCTTTTCATGTCTCACAATTTCTCTATATTAAATCATTATTAATAGAGTTAATTTTCCTAACCATGCTTCTCAATTTATAACATGTGTCAATTCATTATGTTCCTCGTCGTACAATACAAGACGAGTCCATGTCACAGTTTCATATGTGATACACATATAATATCAGTTCAACATAGATATATATATATATTGCGGCAAAACAATCAATTTTAATTCTATAAAAACCTCACAAAAGATGAGTAATAGAATCCCTACCTTTTAAGCTTATCAACAGTCTCTTAATCCTGGAATCAATTAACGTTAGCTCCATACTCCCTTGATCCTAAGGCGTGCATAAGGACAATTAAAACTAAAGCACAACATACAACTACATTCATAAAATTTATTTTAATTTAATCTTAGAATTTCAAGAAATAACCACTGCCCATAGAGGTATTATAAAGTTTAACAATATAAATTTTCTGTCTAGGGCATATACACTTAGACTTCATACATATGCTCCAAAATAGCAACAAACGTATACTTAGGTTTAAGAACGCAAATTTGAATAATCCTTTAGTATAAAAGAAAATTTATAAATGAAAGACTAAATTTGTTCATAAGATTCTAACCTCGGATTATGGTTAGTTGGAAGCTTGAAATGGCTTCAAAACAGGTTCCTTTACTTCGGTATGACTGAAATTCTTGCTCAAATGGAGGTGATGGTGGCTGATTTTTATGGCTGCCTTGAAGAAGTTCTCTAAGTATTTTGCTTCAGCAAAGAAATGAGAAGAAGAGTGTGGGAACCGTGGAAGAGAAAGGAAGAAAAGATGAAGTCTTTGAAGAGAAGTGATGGAAACAATTATAGAGGAGACATGTTGAAGCATGTCACGGAGGAAATAAAGAAAATGAGGGTCAAGAGTAGTTGGAAAAGATATCCTTATGTCTCATCTAAAGACTTTAACACACATAATGCCAATATGACATTTTTGAGATTTATTAGAAGTTCTAAGGCTTTTTAGTAATCATACTAAATAAATATATGAGAATTTTAGAAAATTTAAAAATAGATAAAAATAAATATTATAAAATAAATTTAAATGAAGCAATTTTTTTTTATACATTAAAAATTAATTTAATTACCTCAATACCCGTTAGGAGAATAACGGGTGTCACAGTCTATGTCGCCGGTAAATCAGAACCGTAATTTTGGCAGCGTTTTAGCTAAGAAAATATTGAAATTCTAAGTTTTCTAAGAAAATATTTTGGCATTACAACAGCTTAAAAAACTAAGAAAAACTAAAAATATTTAAGATAATTTTGCCAGAATTTCCCCCTCTCCCCTCAGCTAAAAAGAAATTTAAAATGACATAATTAATAAAGTACTACTGATATTATTAGGCATAATTAACATAAACTAGAAAATATTTTACAAGAGACTAGACTGAAAACTAAAATAAAAACTAAACTATAACTATTACAACAGCATTCTCATACTGCAAGAGGGGGTGTTGAGACCCGAAGGATAGCTCGGTATTTATAGGCATGAAAGAGTTACTATTCTTCAATTATTTTTACTATTTAAGTGTTGAAAAACCAATTTCCTTCTCTTTCTTTGCGCTGAGACAGCTTGATGGACATGAGAATTCGTTTGTAATTCTCTGCTTCGCGGTAAACGGCAGCACTGAAACAGTGCAATCTAGTTCGTTCATTTCGCGATCCAACGGCTTCCAGATGCGAATGAGAATGGGCCCAGGTGGGACCAGTGGGATCGAGATTGAAGACCATTAGATTAGTTTTGGTCATCGCATCAGATGGCTAAAAAAGTGGGAGCATGTGGAGACGACCGCATGAGATTGGACACGGCCTGAGTTGCTCCTCTGACTTTCACTGCAACTTTGTCTGCGTGTGAATTACACGCGCCAATCAGAGAACGCCACGTGGACTGTACTCTGAGATTCGACTGACGCAAGGGATGATGCAATGACACGCGGACCTCGGTTGGACGGTTGAGATCAATTTCGCAGTGAATCCAACGACTCTCGTGACGCCACGTGTCTCCATTAAATTCAAATTTGAATTTTTAATTATTTTTGATGCATTTGATGTCTGATTTTATCCGTTTTTGCACCGTTTTACTCTATTTTTTCTCTAGATTTTAAATCTAAAATTCACAGACATACTAAAATTAATTATTTTACAAACATAATATTTACATTAACATTAAAAATATTTATTTTACATTAAAACATACAAAATTAATCAAAAACTTCTAAAATTTTCAGTCTTTTTCAGTTTAGCACAGATATGATTTTTTCGACTTGGAGATATTTTTAGAAATCACTAAAAAGATAATAGGACATATTTACAAACTTAAAGCACACTATCAAACACATTAAGACTTAAAATAAAATCACACAACATTATTTTTACGGTTTTAACTATTTAAACACTTATTTAACACACCAAACGACTCCAAAAATTACTAAAATATTATTGAACATAAAAACATACTAAAAACACATTTTTAAACACATTTGCATACTAAGACATTAAAACACTGTTTATCACTAAATTGCTATAATTAAGGAGTTTTATGAGAAATATTAATGCAAAATGCTTGATTTTTTTGTTAAGAAAAGTACATTTTCTAAGTCTTATCATACCCCCCAACCAACTTATTGCTAATCTCTACCAATTAAAGTGAAAAAACTTAAAACTGACAAAACTTGTGATTCCTCACTGATTTTCCTCAGGGATTATCTCATATGCATGCCTCAAAGTAAAGATGTAAATATTAATTAAGTTGTGATTCATTTCTAGAGTTCGTCAAGTATTTAAGATGAATTTTCCTCTGTGTGTGTGTGAATTTCTATTACTAATCAATGCATATTAACCGGATAAATTTACATTAATATATCTTAATTTATTTAAATAAATTCTTATAGATTTGTTTTTATCCCTCTCTCCACTAATGTAGAATAACACCTTGTTAAAGACCTTTAGGACTTTATTCGGCTTGTAATGTAAGGCTTGTGTTAAAGGTAGGATGGAAGATATATTTGAGGCTTAGTTCACCCATAAGACACTTACAAAAATCCCAAACCTTTAAAATGTACAATCCAATTCCCAAAGTTTACAATCCCGAACTCGAAATGAAATTTCCTTTGTCAACCACTTTTTTATTTAACTTTCTTCTCTTTTTTTAATTTTTTTTAATTTTTTTTTACTGAAATACAAAATAACTGAAGAGTTACAATAAACGTACATATTTTTTAGAGGTAACAGATATTCCTAACTCATCCTATCCTCATAAATCCGATTTCACTTGAAAGAACAAATGCCTTATGAGTGAAAGGTACAAGAAAAGGATTATGAATTTATTAAAAAGGCTAGGCTAAATATATGGGTAACAAAGAAAATAGAACATTAAGCAAAACGAGGTAACCAGGGATATAAAATGTAAACAGGTTAGCTTCAAAGACTCAAACGATCCAAAGATGGCCTAAATTATATCTATAACTTAGTGTTATCTAGGATTTCGCCTCAAAAGGGATTTAAACAAGTTATAAGATTTTATAAAAATAAACCAAATTATACTAACATAAACAGTCTCTAAATTAATATAACAAATCATAGTGCAAGATTAAGTGTTCAAATTTGGGGAAAATTTCATCCTAAACATATGGCAAACCAAAGAAACTAACATAAACTTAGATAATATTTAAAATTTACCTTAAGTCATGAAAATGCCATAATCTTGATGTCGTCATTGGACAGGAGACAAATCACTGAAAATATTTTTATATATTTTTTATTTTTTAATTAATAAATGCAATGCAAACACACAGTTTTTACAATCATGTAGAAACAAGTTTCAAGAATGCTAGTCACTCTATTACTCAGCTATTTCTACCAAGGTGAAGATGCGTTTCAAGAATATTAAATACTCCTTACCTCAGCCATCTTCAAACTTGCATGCTACAAAAGAAAGATGCAAAGATAAGAATTTACAAACACAAAGGACTTCATTTTCGGACCATTATTGAGACACGTTTCAAGACAAAACCTTCACTCAGCCATCTCGACCTATGAACACATGAATCTTAAAGTCTTACAAACAACACACTTTTTTTTTTTATTTTCAAGGTTTTTTTTGCTTGGTTTTTAAAACTAGTCTCAGATTCAATCACAAAAGAAACAAAATTGACACAACCTTCTCCCCCCAACCTAAATTGAACACTGTTCCCAATGTTTAACAAGATTAAGTAAGAAGAGTAACAACATATACTTACAAGAGCGGTTATTCAAAGACAAACACATAAACAAAGACAAAACCAATAATGTTGTAAGTAAAACTAAAAGAGGTAGAGTTTAGAGAGAAAGATCCCAATGTCGTTTGCGTTTTTCGTAGAACTTTGATGTTGCAGTGTCCGTTTCAGGATCAATGACGTGCATTTTTTTGAGCAATTCCTCTATAGTAGGGGCAGATATAAAAATCTTTCTTCCTGACTCCTCAAGAAACTTTTGTTCTATAGCATGATCTAAAAAACTAAGCAAACTATCAAAGTAACCATTTCTATTTAACAAACCAACAGGTTTAGAGTGTAGTCCTAACAATTTCCAACTAGCAATGGTAAAAAGTTCTTCTAGAGTTCCTAAACCTCCAGGTAAAGCAATGAAAGCATCAGAAGTAAACTCCATGTCTCTTATTCGCTCATGCACACCTGCAACTATTTTTTCAATACCAATGGTAGGACCACATAAACGACTTTGAGCGAGGACACCCGAAATAATACCTAAAGCTCCAGTACCTCCAAAACGTCTTCAAGTAGAGATAGTACCCATTAAACCTAGACTACCTCCTCCATAGACAAGGCTTATCTTTTTCTTAGCCAAGACATAGCCTAAATGAAATGCAGTTTCCATGTAATCAATGCCTTTTCCTGATTTAGAACCACAAAACATACATATATTGTTGAACTTTAAAGATGACTGGGACAAGGAATCCATGATAATTACTAAGACAAAGACTCTTTTTTTTTTTAACTGACTCTATCTTACAAATTCGCTCTGAGAAAAACTTAAGAACTAAAAGGATTTTATACACACCTAAAGAGAACGTTGGGTAAAATTAAGTAAAGATAGCTGTGATGACAGATAGGGACAGATAAATGTGACACACCTGTAGAATTTTTTTGACAACTTGTACCCTACAAAACTATTTATCTTTTGACAAACTAGACTTTACTGTACAACTTTTGACAAATGAGACTAAATTTTAAAATTCGAAGCAAAGCTTATCTTACACGACATACAAGATACCTACTGAAGAAAATTATGCATCTGACAAAAGAAGAAAAGTCAAGATATTATTATTATAAGATAGACAGTACAATCACAATTATTAAACAACAACTGTATAAATCACAAAAAAATAAAAATCTTTTTGTTGATGAAATTTTATTCGAGAATGAGTTAAAGAAAACTTTTGTTCATCAAAACGCATTTCCAAAAATTTTGTTACTCAGCCGTTTTGATGATTTTTCATTAAAACATGATCATATCTCGAATAAATTTTCAACTTTTTTTTTATTATATATATTTTTTATGATGATATATATATATATATATATATATATATATATATTAAGACAAACACACAAAGAAACAAAGAAAAATACTTTACATACCTTGTTCTGAAGTAAAAGGATCTTGAGTCTGTTTTCCATCTAACATTCTCGTAAACTGAACAGTTGGGTCTTTTAGTGTCAGATTCCCAAGACGTTCTTTTTCTACATGAAATTGAGGCCAGAGTTGTTTCATAGCCCCCCAAACGTATCCACTTGGATGGGACTCAAGAGAAACTCAGAGATCTTTTAAGTTTTCATTCCTAAGACCATTTTTACATAACTAAATTTTATCTTCCCTATTTCTAGATACGAAACCATGTGAGGGACATTTTCCAGAACAAGTTTGACGGGAACATTTATGACATTTTGACTCCATACGACGAGCTCTTCTTTTTCTAGCACACAGACTTGTACCCATACCAGGCAAACCTACATTATTTACATCACTTGAATGAACAAGACCTTCTATGTACATCTTAATATCAGTAGGAAGCTTAAAACGTGAAAGTACCCAAAGACGAGTGACTCTAGTTTTGTACTTCTTTCTGATTTCTCTTTGAGAAAGTGAAGGGAAATATTTCTTTAAGTGCTCATATTTCGGACCCATGATTGAGGAATTGAGATTCTTGAGAGTGAATTGAAAGCTTTAAGAGAGACTTTGAGAGAGAATTGTGAAGTTTTTTTTGTGGAAGCAGATGACAAGGAGATTGAAGATTTTCTAGAAACAGTGTTTGAAAGATTATAGAACTTTGAAAGAGTTTTGAAGAATTTCTTGGAATTTTAACGAGAAGACAGAGAGAATTCGAGAGAGAGAGAACAAGAAATTTAGAAAGAGAAAGAACAAAGATTTTTGAGCTTAGATGCACAGTAATAGATTTTATAGACAAGGGTGGATTTCTGTTTAGATACGGGGAAGACTATACAGACGCATGTGAGAATAATGGGCTAAACTAAAATGGGCTAAAGAAAAGTAACCTAACAGATTACTCAGAAATGAAAATATTTTTGTGTTTTTGAGTTTTTCAATTTTTTTTAAAGATCTAAAATTCAAAAAAATTCATTGAAAATAATTTCATTTAAAATGCATTTCGAGAGGCCATTGATACAAAAATACCAACTAATCGTGCTGATTATATCCTCCATAATTTCTGCCATTTTAATGAATTTTTGAAATTATTTTTCTGATTTTTAGTAAAAACAAAGAAAATAAAGATTCAACAAACAAATACAAAAACATAAATACAATAGAAACATTAATCTATAACTATGATTTCAGTTTCCGGTTCGGAGTCAGAATCATCAATGTTGATGACTGTTGGAAGAGTTGCTCTAAACCTTCCCAAAAGATAGCACTCCCAAAAAGTTAAGTTGCTAGCAGCTGCAAAGAATCTTTGCTGAAATTCTTCTTCATCCATGAGATCATACATGAGGTCATCCATAGTGTCACCCATCATCTCATCCTCAAGTTCTTCTTCAAAAACTTTATTTTCACATTCAGCTTCAAAACTTGAATTTTTAGCTTCAAGAGATTGGTAAAAAACATTCATAGGATGGTTATTAACTTTGGGTGGAACATTCGAATCAAAAGAATTAGCCAAATCAGCCGAAGGATCAACAAATATTCCAGAAGTACTGCTCTCAACAAAGTTCACTTCACACTTTCCAGAGGATGATTGTGCCATGTTAAAAACGTTGAATTCTAAAGTCATATTCCCAAAAGACAATTTTAGTATTCCATTTCTACAATTAATCAAAGCATTAGAAGTTGCAAGAAATGGATGACCTAAAATGACAAGAATTTGAACATTTGAATTTGTGACAGGTTGTGTATCCAGAACAATGAAATCTACTGAGTAGTAAAATTTATCAATTTGGACTAACACATCCTCGACAACACCTCTTGGAATTTTTACAGATCAATCAGCTAGTTGAAGTATGACAGAAGTTAGCTTTAGTTCACCTAAACCTAATTGCTAATAAACAAAATAAGGTAAGAGGTTGACACTAACACCAAGGTCTAACAAAGCATGTTCAATTTGAGTATTTCTGATAATACAAGAAATTGTGGGACAACTAGGATCTTTGTATTTTTATGATGAATCATGTTGAATGATGGAACTAACATTCTTAGCTAAAAATGCAGTTTTAGTCACATTATGCTTTCTTTTAATAGTACAACAATCTTTCAAAAGTTTAGCATAAGATAGGACTTGTTTGATTGCATCTAAAAGTGGAATGTTAATTTTGACTTGTTTGAGCAGTTCAAAAATTTCAGCATTTTTGTCAAACTTCTCTTTTGAAAGCAAAGCTTGAGGAAATGGAATCTTTGGAACAAATTTCTCTTTTGAAACACTCTTTTCTTTTTCAGAATTTTCCTCATCACTATTAATTTTATCACCACTTTTCAAAGTTGAATTAACTTTCTGATTTTTTAAAAGATTAGTCTTATCAACAGTTTTTCCACTTCGAAGAGTTGTAAGAAAATTAACAGTTTCTTGTTGTGACTGTGAACTAGAAAAGGCAATTTCATTTGCAGATGGATAATGTACAAGTTGAGCAGGAAATTTGCCTTTTTCTTGAATGCGAAGGGAAGAAGTGAGTTTAGAAATGGATTCTTTAATTTCATGAATGTCTTGAGAAGTGCGAGTGTTATGAACTTCCTGTTTTTGAATGAATGATTTTTGAGCTTGAATGAAAGTTTGCAAAGTGTCTTCAAGAGTTTTGACTCGAGATTGGAGATTTTCAGAAAAATTTTGTGGAGGCCTTTGAAAATTTTGAGAATTTGACGAAAATGTTAGACGGCCTTGAGAATTTTATGGTGGAAGTGGTGGTGGTGGTTGATATTGCTGTTGTGGTTGATCATTTCTCCAACTGAAATTGGGATGGTTTTTCCATTGTGAATTGTATATGTCATAATGTAGGGATGAAAATAGCTTTCTAGGTAGGTCCAATTGATTTGTGTAATTCACCTGTTCATGAGACTGTTCCTTAAAAATTGAGCATTCATAAGTTGAGGGTCCTAGAGTTTGGCAAACACTACACAAAATTTCAATTTTGGGTTCTTGGACATTCCTTTGTTCCATGGCTTCAATCTTTTTAGCCAAACATGCAATTCTAACACTTAGATCATTTTCTTGACTAAGTTGATGGACACCTCTTTGAGCATTAGCAAGATTAGATCTAATTGAGCCTTCAAAATTACTATATTGCTAGTATTGAGAGTTATCAGCCAAATCATCAAGAAAATCTAATGCTTCATCAGGTTCTATATCAAGGAATTCTCCATTACACATTGTTTCAACAAATTGATAGGTTTCAGGAGTTAAGCCTTCATAAAAAAAACTAATATAACGCCATTTTTCAAAACCATATTGTGGGCAAGAATTCAACAAATCTTTAAATCGTTCCCAGCATTGGAAATAAACTTCTTTTGCATTTTGGGAAAAATTTTGAATTTGTTTTTTTAAAGCATTAGTTTTATGTGTTGGAAAGAATTTTTTAAAAAACTCAGTTTGCATTTCTTGCCATGTACCTATTGACCTAGGTTTTAAAGAAGTAAGCCAAGTTTTAGCTTTGTCTTTTAAAGAAAAAGGAAAAAGCTTAAGCTTAACAATTTCATTTGAAACTTCCTGGTCAGTGAAGGTAGCATAAACATCTTCAAACTCTCTAAGGTGCAGATATGGATTTTCAGATTCTAAGCCATGAAAATTGGGAAGCAAGTTGATCATCCCAAGTTTAAACCTAAAGTGATGAGCATTGAGAGGAAAAACCAACCATGATTGAGTGGATTCACGAGGTGGTTGCAAATAATCTCTCATTAAGCGAACAACATGATTGATGATTTGTTGATTAACAATATTTTCATTATGAACACTTTCATCATCAGCCATTTTTGGTGAATTTGAAGACACAATAGAGACGAAAGGTGATTCTAAACTTTTCCTAACTAACCTACGACTATTAGACTCACGAAACCAAACTGGCATACAAATTATTTAAATATTTACAAAATTTTATAGACAAATACTAAGCTTTTCTCTACTCAGGAAGAGTAGGGTAGTGAATGAAAAGTATCCGCCTTATTGATTTTGTAAAGTTTATGAATTATATTTTTCAAGAATGTCCCCAGGAAAGATTGGTGGTGCTAAGGCTCCTTAAGAACTAATCTCCTTGACAGAACAACGTTCCAGGAATGACTGGTGTTGGGAGAATCTCCAAAAGTGAACCAATTGTGGGAAAGAATTCCGAACCAATATCAGTCCCCAAACAAAACTTTCTCAAAAAAATACTTTTCACAAAAACACAATTTGTTTATTAAGTATTATGGAAAACCTAATCTAAAACTTTATGAAGTTTTATTTATAAGGAAAAAACCTAAAACTAGCAAAATAAATATTTTACAAAAGAAATGAGAGCAAATAATTTTTTTAATGATTTTTGGATTTTTTTATATATATATTTTAATTTTTTTAATATTAAAATAGTGACATGAATAGTAACTGATACAAATAGTAACTTACAGAAAATGCATGCAGATTTCTACATGAACAGTACTTAATACCTGCAAAATAGAAGATATTAACAAAAGAAAAGTTAATAATATATAAAAGAAAAGGAAAAGGAAAAAGAAAAAGAAAATATATTATACAATATTATACTGCACTGAAAACAATACCGCTCCCGGGCAACGGCGCCAAAAACTTGATCTCATGTCTATTTACACATTCTAAAATAACCCCAAGTATAAGGTTGTCTCAAGTAATATTTACTCGGTGAATCCGAGATCGAACCCACAGGGAATGATTTATTCAGTTCCAGTACATATATTATGTTAACGTTTTCTTTTTATTTAAGCTGAAAAATTTGAGGATTAATATTTATTATTTACAGAATGTATTTACAATATTTACACATTTTTACAACATTTTTCATCTTTAAATTTTGATAATTTGGAACTTTAATAACAAGAAATGCAAATAATAACTTAAGCAGAGTAACAACAATAATAACGACAATTTAAAGAGGTAAAACAACAATAATAACAGGACTGAGGTTTAAAGGCTCTGTTCTGGCAATTATCTTCAATATATTTTAGTTTCTCTTTTATTTATTAGTTGGTTTAAGTATACACTATGCCATTCTATGTTGACAATAAATCAAGATTTACCAAGCATTTACTGTGTCATTCCATGTCTATAATATAACAAAAACACAAGTTAATAAATAAGTAGCATTTCAACATAACTTAACTAAAATAACAACCAAGATAGTAAGTTAAGCATTTACCGAGCCATTCTCTGTCTACGAGTAATCAAGGTCCTCCCAAGCATTATCCGTGCTAGTCTATGTCGTCGATAAATCAAAACTGTAATTTTAGCAGAGTTCTAGCTAAGAAAATATTGAAATTCTAAGTTTTCTAAGAAAATATTTTGGCATTACAACAACATAGAAAACTAAGAAAAACCAAAAATGTTTAAGATAATTTTGCCAGAATTTCCCCCTCTCTCCTCAGCTAAAAAGAAATTTAGAATGACATAATTAATAAAGTACTATCGATATTATTGAGCATAATTTTTACAACATAAACTAGAAAATATTTTACAAGAGACTAGACTGAAAACTAAAATAAAAACTAAACTATAACTATTACAGCAACATTCTCATACTGCAAGAGGGGGTGTTGAGACTCGAAGGATAGTTCAGTATTTATAGGCATGAAAGAGTTACTATTCTCTAATTATTTTTACTATTCAAGCGTTGAAAAACCAATTTCTTTCTCTTTCTTTGCGCTGAGATAGCTTGATGGACATGAGAATTCGTTTGTAATTCTCTGCTTCACAGAAAATCGCAGCATTTAAACAGTGCAATCTAGTTCGTTCATTTCGCGATCCAACGGCTTCTAGATGCTAATGAGAATGGGTCCAGGTGGGACCA
This sequence comes from Artocarpus heterophyllus, assembly GCA_025403435.1. Classification (NCBI taxonomy): domain Eukaryota; kingdom Viridiplantae; phylum Streptophyta; class Magnoliopsida; order Rosales; family Moraceae; genus Artocarpus; species Artocarpus heterophyllus. The sequence goes on along the minus strand of CM046340.1, from coordinate 13,724,606 downwards.
GTGGGATCGAGATTGAAGACCGTTAGATTAGTCTTGGTCATCGCATCAGATGGCTAAAAAAGTGGGAGCATGTGGAGAGGACCGCACGAGATTGGACACGGCCTGAGTTGCTCCTCTGACTTTCACTGCAGCTTTGTCTGTATGTGAATTACATGCGCCAATCAGAGAACGCCACGTGGACTGTACTCTAAGATTCGGCTAACGCAAGGGATGATGCAACGACACGTGGACCTCGGTTGGACAGTTGAGATCAATTTCGTAGTGAATCCAACGGCTCTCGTGATGCCACGTGTCTCCATTAAATTCAAATTCAAATTTTTAATTATTTTTGATGCATCTGATGTCTAATTTTATTTGTTTTTGTACCATTTTGCTCCATTTTTCCTCCAGATTTCAAATCTAAAATTCATAGACATACTAAAATTAACTATTTTACAAACATAATATTTACATTAACATTAAAAATATTTATTTTACATTAAAACACACAAAATTAATCAAAAACTTCTAAAATTTCTAATCTTTTTCGGTTTAGCACAGATATGATTTTTTTTGACTTGGAGATATTTTTAGAAATCACTAAAAAGATAATAAGACATATTTACAAACTTAAAGCACACTATCAAACACATTAAGACTTAAAATAAAATCACACAACATTATTTTTACGGTTTTAATTATTTAAACACTTATTTAACACACCGAAACGACTCCAAAAATTACTAAAAATATTATTGAACATAAAAACATACTAAAAACACATTTTTAAACACATTTGCATACTAAGACATTAAAACATTATTTATCACTAAATTGCTATATTTGAGGAGTTTTATGAGAAATATTAATGCAAAATGCTTGATTTTTTTGTTAAGAAAAGTGCATTTTCTAAGTCTCATCAAATTTGAATTGGGATTGCAATGGCGCCCAGGCTTGATTTCTGGCACCTAGGCTTCACAATGGCGCCTACACGCCAGGATTGTAGTGCCTAGGGCCTGTAGAGATATTTTTGAACTAGCGCCTAGGCGCTATTACTACGGCACCTAGGCTTCGAAGTAACGCCTAGGTGCTACACTGGTCCTTCCAAATGGTGCCTAGGCGCCCAAATTATGGCGCCTAGATGCTATGCTATCGGGTTTTTTGTGTGAGACTTTATCCAAAGAGCGTCGAGGTGCCTATAAGCTGGCGTCTAGGCTCCATTTTGTCCCCGAGTTTAATTTCACTCATTTTTTGATCCGTTTTGTCCCACACTTAGCGAATATGCATCATTTTCCTCAAAACCTACAAAAGAGCATAAAACACTATCAAATTCTTATAAATTGCTCAAAACTAACAAAAATATTAAGTGAAAATCATCTAATTAATTAGCCTAAAACTAACTTATCAAATACCCCCAAACTTAAGATTTTGCTAGTCCTCGAGCAAAAGACACAAAAAAAAAAAAAAACAAAGAACAAGACAAAAAGACAGGACTGACACTAACACATGACATAGTTTGAGCATTAATTTAATTTTTCATTATACTTTGCCTCAAAAATTGCATAAAGTTTATGACTCAAAGGAAACTCTAACCATTGTGATCATGTAAAAAAAATCAATTCAAATCTCAAGTTTACCATACTCATAATTCTTTGAGTGTGTGTGTGATGCCTCTAGCACTTATGTACCTACACTCGGATTAGTTTATGTCAACAAGCTTATTATGAAAGATCTCTAGATTAGTAAACTTTATGAACTTCATAGGCCTATTTTTCAAACCCACTCTCCACTAATGTAGACTATCGCAACATCAAAGATCATTAGGACTTTATTCGGCTTGTAATATGTAGGTAAGGTAAATAGGTGAGATAAATGATATAATGTGGCTCAAAATTCACCTATAAACACACAATTTGTCTCAGGACCTCATGAGAGTATCATTTATTTTTTTTAAGTATACCCCCAAACTTATGTTGCACTCTCAATACACCCTCAAACTTATGTTACACTCTCTCTGTCATTCATATTTATTTTATGTATGTATTTTTTTTATTTTTTTTCTTTTCTTCTTTTTTTTTTCTTTTTTTTGTTTTTGTTTTGTTTTTGTGGTTTTTTTTTTTTGACAATGAATAAACATGAATACATAATCCCTTGATAACAATATTCAAAACTACAAACATGAATACATAATCTCTTGATAACAATACTCAAAACTCCACCCATGAATGAATAATAGGAAAACATATTTCCTTGATAACCTCAAAACTCCACCCATCCTCCCGTAATGCTAGCTACCTTCAAATAATTTCCTAGACAAATTAGTCACGTTTAAGGGTGAAGGACTAAGTAGGATAAAATTATTCAAAGGCTAGGCTAATTATGTAGGTAGCAAAGAAAATGGATAATAAGGCTCAATGGGGTAACTAGCGATTAAATGATGTTAATGGTAGGCTTGAAAGGCTCAAACGGTCCAAAAATGGCCTAAATCATGTCCTTAATGTTGTGTAGCCTAGGATCTTGCCTCGAGCGGTTATCAAATAGGTTCTAGCATTCATTTGAGATCAAAAATATCACTTAATCAATATAAAATTCCTCTAAGTGTAGAATACTTAGGTGATCAAGGCGTGAGTGCTCAAAGTGCTCAATGAATCAGTAGCCATGAAAAATCTCCCCCATCTCTTCGTGTAAATTCCAAGCTCCTCTCTTTATCTCAACACTCCTACGAACACCAAGACACCAAGGCTACTTTAATTTCCATTAGCCAAACTTTGGCCATTTTTTTCCTTACCTTCTGTCTCTAAGTCTACACCATTCAGACTGAGGAGTCTGCATTCAAGTTTGCACCCTTTTGGTCCTCATTGCTGTTAGAGATTTTCTAATAGGTTTACGCCCTTCGGATTATAACTGCTCTGAGAGTCCTTCTAAGATCTCCTCTAGGATGCACTGCAAGGTCTAGCCTTTCAAACATGCGGATTCTTGGAAATCAGTTCCTTGGACCCCTGGAATATATCTCTAGCCTTTTCCTCTAAGAGATAGCCATACCTGATATCCCTTTAAGACACTACTAGCCATATTAATAGCCTTAAATGCTCAAGAGTAGCTTTGCTCTAGGAGACATTTTCGTCTGTTTTTTACTTATTTCTCCTACCATATCTCACTCATGTGCAAGTCTACTTTCTTCTTTTGGTCACACTTTGGCAAGAATAGGAACAAAGTGGATCTTAGGAGTTGTTCTCCTTTATATCACTTTTGACTTAGCCATCTTATCATTCCATTAAAGGTCCTATTGCTTTATTGCTATGAGCTTTTCAATGACCTTTGATTTTGTAAGAACCGCTACTGACGAATCAAAGACATACACATGTACAACCCTCGACATGTCATACCCTCCAGATCTACCGAACCTAATAGGAGTTTTTATGCAGATAGATACAATATCAAGGTTCATAGTCTAAATTATATATAGTTCGTAGTCTATGTATATAGTTGGGCACGTTATACATGTAATGAGGATCTATAAGCAGGCAATTAGTCTAAGTCGTGAAGCAGATTAACTCTATGGTAGACACATTGGTGTAGTATACCTAAAGTTAATTGTATATTGTGTGACACCCGAGCCTTTCTAGTACATTATAAATGCAATAATTAAAAGATTATGTTAAGCAAAATACGTATCAAAGGGATTATTGTTTTAATCCAATCTTTATGGTAAATTCTATAAAGTGAAAAAAGATTTCAAAGGGTAAAAATCATGCTATAGTCTTATACAAAAACGAAAGGATATGAAAATTAGCTGAAAAGCTTAATTGTTGTAAAATGTATTGTAACAAATGTTAAGACAAAAAAACAGTTTAAGAAAAATATTGTATAGAAATATTGAAAATTATACAGCATTAGAATAATGTAGTGTTAGGATTATACTGATAAAGTAATGCAGCGTGAAGAATTACACTGATAATGTTATGCAGTATCGAAATTATACTACAAAAGTAATGTAATATAAGGAATTGCGATGATAAAGTTAAGTAGTACGGAAATTATACTACAAAAGTAATACAGTATAAAAATTAGACTGTATAAAGTTAAGCAGTATAGGAATTATACAATGTGAAGGATATGGATGAGTAAGGAATACTATGAAAGTTATTGTAGTATATAAAAATTGTACCAGTAGTATAAAAAACATACTGTCAGTATAATTTAGACTATTAAAAGGATGACGTGGGGCCCACTTGGTGACACTCCTAAGGTAAAGATTTTTCCACAACTTTCCCCACTTGAAATTCGATTTAATGAGCCAATGTAGTGTAAGTTTTAATTTGCAATTTAGCCTCCAAAACTAAGTTAATTTGCAATAATAATTAAAGACAAAGTGACATTTGTATGAAGAAAAGAAGGCCACACCCTCCTCCTAGGTGGTCCAATTTTGGCCATAGTATTTAAGCTATATTTTTTTTATTCCAATTTAGTCTAAAATGATGACTAAGCCAATGATCATCACAATTGAAAAAAAAAAATCTTCTTTTGTTGTCACATATACATGAACCATGAAGAAAACTTTCTTTCTTACCTCTAACGAAAAATTGGTTACCCTCCCTTTCATTCTCTCAAAAAGTTTTCAAGAATACAACTCATAATCCATCCATGAAGCAAATTCAAGCATGGAAGATTAAGGATAAACAATTTTGGAGGTAAAAACCTAAAGTTTTACTATAGGTTTTTAGTGTTTTTCCTTGAGTTTTTGGATGGCTTTTTATGGGTTATGGTATAAATATTATCAAAGAGGGTTTGCAAGGTTTAAGGCATTAAAGAAGAGGATCAAAAGTCTTGGTACAAGCGTGGGTAAATTTTTAAACCCCAATCTAGAAAATATGTTATTTTCATGAGTTAAGATTATGGTTTGCAATATTTTAGACTAAGGCATATATAAAAGACTCTATGGTATGATTAAATACCATATTAAGAGGATGATGATGATGATGATGGAATGATAAATATCTAAGGTTTAAGGTTAAAGGAAAAAGTGTGACAAACTTTATCATAAACAATAAGTTTAAGCAAACTAAGTGTTTGTTAAAATGATTTTGAGTCATGGCATGAAAAGCAAACATTATAGCATGTTTTGTTATGTAATAAGTACTTGATTAAATGATTGGAAAGGTTTAAATTAGATTAAACCTTAGAAAATCAAGTTAAGGTTCAAAAATATGTGTTTAACGGAATTTTTGAAAGAATTTTATGTTTGGGGCCCATAGAGGCCAAGTAATTCTCTAGGTTCAACACATGATTTGTTGAAAATGTCAAGTTGGAAAACTTTTGTGAAGAACTCCCACTCGAATTCTGATCAGTGCAAGCCGAAAAAATATTGATTTCGTTACTGCCTTATCAAGAACGCCATTAAGATGCATGGTTTTGAAAAAAATTAAAACATAAAAGTTGTAGATCTCATTGAAATGGTTAAGACTATCGATGGTTTGTAAAAATTCTATATCAATTTTAAACTATAAATTTTATGAAATTTCAAACACAAAATTTCATGAAAAGAAAAACATTATTAAATGTCTTGAATTTGACCAAGGAACTTTTGTAAGTTTTAATCCTTGTAAAGAATTGAACGTTTTGGTATAAAACGGTCATCTTTGGTCCTTGGAACAAAAATATCAATATTTAGTGTTTTGAGCCAAAATCATAAAATTGTGTCAAACTGTGTTTTTCCACTGTGAAGTGTTGATTTTCTACACTGCAATAGGCGGTGAGTAACCATGAATGTTAAACTTAAAATAATTTAAAGCTTTTATCAAATGAAGAATAAGAAGTACATTAAGGGTGAAAATGTCAGGATTTTCATATTATAGGTCAAACCGTAAAGTTTTAAAGAAATCACTAAAATGGAGCCAAGCCCTTTGAATTAACGAGATTCCCTTAGATAAAAAATGTTCTTGAATATGTTAGGCAACGAAACCATCAAGTAAGATAGAAAGTTTAACTAAGAGACGTTCAAGATAAATAAGGGAAAAGTAAACCGATAGAATGCAAAGTTAAGTAAAAAAAGAATGAATGTTTAATTTTTAAGTTCTATTATCAATCGAGTGGATTGATAGTAAGAAAGGGTAGCTAATAATTAGGTGTCATTTGAATAGGACATAGAAGCCGACTAATTGGAGGGAAAAGGAATGAAATGGGAATGCTAGAACATCATTTAGGTAAGTTTCAAATCTCACCTAAGGCATGAAGAAAATGAATTTCAAATGCTTTGAAGATGTTGTATGTGTGCATTTTTTATGCATAAAGTTTTAAAGCTCAAGTCAAGATTTGCAATATATTTACAGCTATTATGTTTAAAGTATGTTTGCATTTGTTATGCATAAAGTTTTAAAGATCAAGTCATATTTTACAACATGGTTGCATTTGTTATATGTTTGCATGTGTAATACATAATGTTTTAAAGTTTAAGTTATGATTTGCAATATGTTTACATATGATGTGTTAGCATTTAATATGCTCACTAAAGTTAACAAGAAGGTAAAGCAAAGATGATAAGCAAGTGTTGTACTAGCCTCCTTAATATGAGGTTTACAAATTAAGTTAAAGTTATGATCTCAGTGTTTGGTGGTCTTAAGCCTTCCATAAGGGAAGCATTATGTTTATATTCTCATGATTGATGATGTTGCTACGAACACTAATGTTCACATGATAAGGAAAGTTATGAACGATGACAAGATGTTTAAGTAAGTAATGAACAATATTAAGAAGCTCATAATTGAAAGTTCATAATTAACCATAAATGGAATCACGCATTATGTTATTGCTTGCATGCCTTTTAAATATTTTTTTTATGAAATACGTTTTATGAAAAAAGTTTAAGAAATATTTTATAAGAAACGTTTATGAAAAACATTTTAGGAGAAAGGTTTCTAAGAGAAAAGTTTAATGAAAGGAAGTTTTAAATATTTTGTGAGATTATGTTTGACTTACTGAGAGAAAGCTCATTACAAGTTCTTTCATAGGTAGTCTCACAGGAGACCAGTAAGACTGGTAGAAGAGCTCGGTGTTGCGATGGACAGATGCGAAGGTTGGATATGGATACTAGTATGGCGGTTTTCTGCTGCAAAAAGGAAAAGTTTTTACTGTTTTTGAAAAGCTGTTTTAAGAAAGTTTTTAAGAAAGTAAATGTTTTTAATAAGTTCTAAGAAACATTTTGAATGGTTTTAATGTCAAGTTTTAAACCATGTCTCAATTTGTGTTGCAACAAAAGTCGCAACAGTTTTAAAGTATGTTTAAGAAAAAAAATTACCTAGTATTTTCTTACTAAGTAAGTCTGATCAAATGATAAGAAATGATGTTTAAGAAAGTTAAGTGACAGTCCAAAAAGGCAGGCGTTACATATCGGACTAGACCTAAAGTGTAATTGACTTAATAATAATTCAATTTCACTTAAATCAATTCGCTTTTACAATCACCTATATATAATCTTAATTCTGAAGTGAATTTGTGACTCTATTGTTGGTATGCCGGAGATACAATCTATATTCAATAAGAGTATATAAAATTCACAAATATACAATTCATAACTCTCTAACAAAGAGTCAATTATATCCTCCCAAAGGCATTATTTGGTAAATTATAAAAGAACAAGGCCTCGGTCATATGAATACATATGGTTACCGAATGATTTTTTATTTGTATTTGTTACTAATAAAAGTTTTCAAATAAGTAAAATAATAGAACTTCGAGATAAAATTATTAGAAGGTAATATGAAACTAAGTTCTTTATTTGATTATGGATAACTTATAGGGATACATGTATCATAAGAGGCCATGTACAAGACTAATAATTGTCTGAAGTCTCATAATACGGTATATTATCAAGAGTTTAGCTTTGGGCCTTTGGTGGAGAAACACCAAAGTTAATAATTAAATGTATAACTAATAAGGATTTAATTTATTAGTTATTATTGGGGTTTGATAATATATATCTATTGGGTCCCAATGTTAGCCCACTAATTTCTTGATAAGCTAGGCAAATGCAGTTCATAACAGGTAGTACAAAAAGTTACATAGTACTGGCCATTGGGCCTATTAGTGTGTATGGTTACATTCCAATTTGATGGTATGGCACTAGGCAGAGTCCATCTGGACTCTAGGCACCAGCTTCAGCTGGAGATACATGATAATCAATTGTCTAATTAATTTTAGGAAAATATTTATTCAAATTAATAATTAGGATTTGGAATAGTTAATCATTTAAACTTATATTTGAATAATTATTTTAAGTCCTAATTGTATTTGAAGTTGAATAAAAGATAATTAATCCTAAAAAATATTTGTGAAACAAAAAAAAAATATATATATATATATATATCATTATCAACATGTATATGAATGATAATTTAATTAAGGATTAATTTCAAACATTCCATCTCAACTACAACCTTGTAACAGTGTGCCTCTAAACTTCAAAATATATTAAGCGTTCTTCTCGATCTATGAAATATGAATAAAAATAGCTCCTTTTGATAATTTTTAAGAAAAATTGGTGCATAATTAAAATTTGATATATAATATATGAGTTTTTGATTACTCTATCATGTATTAAACTAATTTAAATTTAAAAGTTGGTATAACGTAAAAATTTTCAAGGAACTACGCTGAAAGTGTTTAAAATTTTTTGCTCAAAAAACGTCCAAACACATTTCTAAAAACTCCCAAAACAATACCAAATGTAATGTTTGCCGCACTACATTTTGTTAATTTTTCATCATTCTTATCTTTTCGTTTAGTCATCAATCTTCACAATATTAAGTCTCTAATCCGGAAAAACAAGCTTAATTCGTTATTGTAGAGCCAATGTGGTATGTCTTGTGACGTGTAAGCTCAACATCGGAGATTTCTTAAAGGAAGAGTGGTTTTTTTTTTTTTTTTTAATGGTACGTGAGGGGAGAGGGGAATATGTTAGCTGATGTTAAAAGCCTGATATATAGAATATTATTTATGTGATAGAAATAATTTTCGTGATAGAATTTTTGCTTGAATTTGTATGTGTGACAAATTCGATTTTGATTTTGTTCATGGGCTGAGGACACCCATTGGGTTTTTGTATTTCCGATTTTTTCCCCATTTTTTAAGGAATTTATATTTTGGGTATTAGATGCATTAAGTTGGATGGAGAAAATGAAAATTGAGTTTATGTTACATGTTGGATTAACAAGTTATGCTTGAATAAATAGTAGGACCGAAGGCTGAGTGTTAAATACAATTGTTAGATGCAAGTTCACATTTTGGAAATGAGGCATTTTTGTGTTCACTGGTTGGAAGCTTAATTTTGGGGCAGCCAAAAAATCCTCCCTCTGATGTTTAAGGTTTGAGTTGTTTGTACATAGAGCAGGTTGAGATTTCAGAAGCTTCTGTAATCAGAAATTCTGACTAAGCTCCTTCTTAGAGTTGCCATTTTCACAAGCTGAGCTACAGAGTTTGTGCTTCATATCAGTGGCTTTGAACCTGGCCTAGGATGATAACCCATTTTATGTCCTACTCAAACTTGGCATGGCTTATATAAAAACGTGCAGTTTCATTTCCCCTAGAACTAGACAGTGATAATAACATATTTTTGGCAGGATCTAAACTATGGCCAGGAGAAATCATATGCCTTGGCATCCTGATGATTTCCGGGGTTTCCATGATGGCCCTCGGCCTATGATAAACCGAGGACCAGGACCCCTGCCTGTTCATCCTGCAGCCTTGGAAGAAGAACTTGAAGTACAACGTAGAGAAATACGGAGGATAGTGATAAGAATCAGCACGTGATTGATGAGAATACACTTCTTCGAAAGGAATTGACAGTTGAAAAGGATGAGATTCGCAAATCGGGTCGGCTCATACCGACTCTACGGGCTGAGAAAGAGGCACAAAAAAGAGTTTTGATGGAGAGAGGATTGAAGCTAGAAGCAGAATTCCGTGCCACCAGGCATTTAAGGGCAGAGGTCGTTGAGTCAAGAACTGAAGTTCCAAAACTAAATGCTTCACGACAGGACTTGTCTTCCCGAGTCCAGGGCCTCTAGAAAGACATTAATCGGTTGAAAGCTGAGAATCACCTACTCATTTCCATGGGAACTGACATTCACGGGTTGCGTAAGGCGCTTGTTGAGGCCAGGTTTGACATTGTGTCACTTCTTTATTACTTTCCTGTCTATTTTGGATAGTTTCCATTTTATTATAGGGACTTTAGCACGTACTATTCAAGGACAGAGTGATTGCCCATAACGTGCAAAAAGCTTTGCCTTTCCTCATAGTTAAAAGTGCCAATCCCCGTGTATTTTAGGGGGTTCATGAGTATGAGAAAAAAAGCCAACGAAGAACTAGTTGAGTAGAGGCAAGCAATGGAAACGAACCTTGTTTTCATGGCTCACGAAAGGGAGAAGTTCTGAGCACAGCGGCCTAATGCAGAGGAAAAACCCGGGGTGCCAGGTAGTCTCTCTTTCCGTCTCTCATCTGAACCTCATGCATAAATTGAGATCTTTTATACTTTCAGAAAGTGTTTTTCAGACTCTTTTTTGGTCTTATACATCTAGGTTTTGGGGGCTATGAGATGTTCAATGGAAGCCTTGTAACGAGATATCCAGGTAGCGCATTTGGGGGTTCCTATGACAGTGCTTGGGGTCATCACGACAAGCACGTCCCTTGACGGCGAAAAAATGCCCTGAAACATTCCTGCATTGGCTTTCTGTTTGCGGATCTACCTTCTTGTTTACTTAGAATATGGGGATTCAACTGTTAAATATATCACGCACTACGTAATTACAGCGAAGAGATACATATAGAATGTCTATATTTTTATTACATGTTTATAGCTTTTAACGTTTGCAACCAAATGGCTTTAAGCGACAAGTTACTTTGATCATCTTTAATAGAGATATATTGCGACTGACTTTCTGCAAACACAGTTTTGTAACATCAGTAACAGTTGCGTTCTTTATGTATATGGGTCTTTGTTGTCTTTCTAAACCATGTACTGCTCTGAGTTCATTTTTGTTTTAATTTTTCTATTGTATTACATAGAGTTCACGTTTTTTAGTGTTAAATATGTGCATTGCAAAAGTCAAGAATGTAAGTTGCAGGCATAGCCTAACAATAAACGTATACGTGAGCTTGAGGTGTAGAGGTTGAATCCCCACACCTCTAAAGTTCAATTTATTTTATGTATATGAATATATTTGCGGTGAAAAATCTTACTAGAAACTATATCCAAGGCAGATAAGCAACAGGACAGAACTACATTTTCCTTGGATACGTCAAACTCCCTGATAGTTGATACAAATAAATGAACTTTTATTATTCCTTTCCAAATAACTATCGAGCTAGCGTTTTTGCTAGCAAGGGTACAGGATAAATATAGCAATCTGCAAAATAATGTTGCACTTGATTTGAAACCACGTTGAATCGTCTCTATAGCAGTCTTGGATGACGTAAATTACATGTAGCAGCTATTGGTTTGACAAAGGAATTAAGTACTATCTCTTCAGGTTGGCAATGACTGAAGACTGATATTAAGAGCTTTCTTTCAAAGCCTTTGAAATGGCTTGAACAGTGGAAGGCGTTGTCCGACAACACCCTCCAATCAGTTTGGCTCCAGCAGCACGCCATCTTGTTGCGAAACATTCAAAGTTGTCTCGTTGAAACACTCCAATGGCTGTCATTCCAAACCGTTATTGAATCGGTTAATACAAGAAATACCAATATTTTATAGAGAGAGAGATCTCAAAATCACCAACTTACCAGCCATCTCTTGGCTCTGCCATCATCCCACACTTCACCGCTATTCGGGTAGACAACTATGGCTATGTCTGTAAACTGGGGAGAAATTTTCATGTTGAAAATTAAACAAAGTACTTCTTTTTGGCCTAATATGGTCAAACTAATACCAGTTGAAAGATTTATTCCCACTGCATTATCTTTCACTTTAGTTTATAATGTTAAGGCAGTCCTTGAAACTCTCTCCTGATGGGGCATTCTTACCATCTACAGAGCTTAAGCAGATCCAAGATGGTATTTGCATTTTTTCTTCTTCAAGCAACTCTATACAAGCCTAGTAGATGGTTTCAACTTTCAAGTTGGTGAACTAATTTTCTGGTGTCTGGTCTATGAATTATTCATGAAAATGATGGATCGCCAGAGTTGGAGAAAGAACTGATCAACAAACCTGTGCCTCTAACTTATGAGGAATGGCCTTGAATGCGAGTAAATCGGCACCGGCTTCCATAAGAATTTGCGGTCTTCGTCTGTGGAAGTCTTTCAGCTTATCCAAACCGACATTTGGTCCATAACATCCACTGAACAAAATAGGTTGAAAAAGACATTCGAATGGAATGGAAGTGAAACGTGAATGAAGGTGCTTTCATTCTTCGGTGTGATGAATGGGGACGGGAATGCAATTCAGGTTCTTTTCCTGCAACTTTGAATACCCCAAGAAAATCGATCAAAATGTAAAAAAAAAAAAAAAAAAAAAAAAAGCAAAAGAGGAAGAAAAAATTAAAAAAAAAGGCTTTTGGGCTCTATTAAGTCCAGTTGATGAATTGGTTTGGTAGTCCTAGATTTTGGTGGCTAAACAAACAAAAGAAGGGGTTTGGATTATTTATTACAATCCGAAAGAGAAGGCCTAGTCACGGAAAACCGTGTTTGTCGGGGAACACTGGAGGATCACAACCAACTTCACCATCCGTGTGTGTTTGTGTGTGTGTGTATATATATATATATATATATATTTTATTTGTTTCCTAGCAAGCAAATAAATAAATAAATACAACAAAAATAGATAAATATATAAATAAAATAAATGACATATGAGTACTTTGGGGTGGTTGTGAATATCTGTGACAGCCAACACTTGTATACAGAAAAATGATAAATTAATAAATTAAAAGGAGGAGAATTTCATGGTATAATATAAAAATGGCTTGTCCATGGTCTTGGCGAGTCTAATTCAAGGCACCAATTTCAATTCGTTTCATTTTTCAATTCCAATGTTCAAAGTTTACAAGTAAATTGTATCAAGCTCAGTAGCAATCGTAAATTCACAAGTAATTGCAACTAATTCATGAGTAATTATACCAATCAGTCTCCCAACATAGTAAAAAGTCACCGTAAAATGTTCTATCATTTTGCTGTAATTATGAACCGTTAAATATTTATTAAGTATTATATGTTTCTTATTCATATATTATTTGATACAAGTTGATAATTGAAAGCTATATGTTCTCCTTTTTTTTTTAATTATTGGACTTTCTTTTAATTTTTCCAATTACGACCGCTCACAATAGTATATGGTCAAGCTAAATAGGGCAAGAACTTTTTTAATAAAATTATAAGAAAGTGAAAGAGTCATGAGAAAGGAAAAAATATCAATTGAGATATACTCATATCTTTGATAGATGGAGTAAATCAGGCAATTTACTCTCTTCAACTAGTGAGAGAAATTTTGCCCTTATATGTTGTTTTCCCCCTTTTTCTCCAAAAAAAAAAAAAAAAAGTTATAAATATGTGCATAGCTAAGCACATATGGGGTTGTATTACCTTTTCTTTGTTTTTTTTTCTTTAAGAAAAAAGGATTAGGTAGTATTTCTTACGTCTCCACACCCTTCAACATATTTGCAATCGGAATAAGTGAAAAGGGTCCACTAAGTTTTCACATATAAGACCTCAAACCTTCTTGGTGTTCATGACACTGAGTATCGAATCTCAGCCCGCGTACACCAATGATTACCAAGGTGCAAGTGAATCCCCACCCCTTCCCCCCAGCTTTGACTGATATCTGTTTAGAGATTTGACCCAACACAATCGTAGACACTGCCGACATCAATATTCTAACATAAATTCTCCTTAAAAAGAGCTTTTCAGGAAATTAGGTAGAGCTAGGGTAGAAAATTGGAATTCCCCTGGGAGACAAGTATTCTGTTCCCTTCTTCTAATGGAAGACACTTGAATAAAATAAAATAAAATAACACAACTATGACAAGACAAGGCTTCTTGTTCCGTCCCTCACTCTCTTTTTGTGGTGCTGTAAAACCACAATTATAAGTTGCCACGTGTATTAACTTTAGTATGGTATCATGGTTTGACCACCGGTTGTGTCCTGTTTTGAGCAGCTTTTTCATGTTTTTTTTATTATTGAGATGGGTGAGGTTGTAATTATAGTCCGTTGGAGTAATGCTGGAAGGGCAAAGTTGACAATGAACTCCGTGCAAGGACAGAAAATGAAGGGCATAATAATAAATTGATTAGAGGAATTTATTATTTTAAAGGAATAATGATCATAATAACTTTATTCTGCGACATAACTAGCGAGCGGAGAGCTATAATACTAGTAATGTCGTTTTATTTCTCTATTTCATATATAATATAAGAATACGTATCTTAATTTCTCAAAAAAAAAAAAAAAAAGAAGAATCTTATACATTAGTATTTAGTAGTTCTAAAGTCATTAGTATCTTTTTTTTTTTTTTTTGGGTTAAAGGTTAGTCCTAAGTAGTAAGTCTGGCTCATTGATCTGTACCACTTCCAGTCACTAATCAATTGTAAAATCATTAGTTGTAAGTCTAGTACACTAATAATAACCTCTTATCAAAAGTTAATATAAAGTCAATAGTAGCACGTCTAAAACATTAGTTTTGACCACTAGTCATTAACAGTTTCTAAAATCATTAGTTATAAGTTTAGTACATTAATAATAATTTCCAATAAGTATATAGTATAAAATCATTAGTTGTAGGTCTAGTATATTAATCTTGACTACTAATTACTAACTAGTCTAGTATATCAATAATAACCACTAATCAGTAGCTAGTATAAAGTCATTCGTTGTAGGTCTAGTATATTAGTCTTAACCATTAATCACTAATTAGTTCTAAAATCATTAGTTGTAAGCGTATTACACCAATAATAACCACTAATAACTTATTAGTATAAAGTCATTAGCATTAAGTCTAGTACATTAATCTTGACCACTAATCACTAATTAGTTCTTACGATATTATTAGTTTTCTTTTCAGTGCTAACAGTAAAATCATTAGTGGTGAGTCTAGTATATTAGTATTGACCACTAATCACTAACTAGTGTTAAAGTCTGTAGCAGTAAATCTAGTACGTTACTCTTGACCATTAATCATTAACTAGTTCTAAAATCATTATAAGTAGTAAGTCCAGTACATTAGTCTTTACAACTATTCACTAACCAATTCAAAAGTCATAAGTTGTTTGTCTAATTTTTATTTTTTGCTAAAGGTAAAGTCATTAGTGGTAAGTTTACTTCATTAGTCTTCACCCCTAGTTAACAACGATTTCTAAAATCAGTAGTAGTTTTGTTTTGTTTCTGCTCTTTTATTGCTAAGGTAAAATCATTATTTGTAAGCCAAAAACCAATATTGAACACTTAACCATAACTAGTTCTAAAATCATTATTTTTTAAAGGGCCGACAATACGGGTTGCGACACGACGACACGACACGAATCCGACACGATTTTTTGCGGGTTAGTGTCGGAAAATTTGACCACGGGTCATTTTAGTGTCGACCCGAAACTGACCCGTCAAAAAACGGGTTGTGTTCGGGTCAACCCGTCTGACACGAAAATGACCCGTTTCTGATCCGTATTTAATTAATTAGCTTTTAAAAAATTAATATTATTTCATATATAATATAAGCTATTAAAATATCAAACCTTACCTCTCTTATCACTCATCTTCTTGTTGAAGTGGTATGAAACTCTTCTAATTTTATTTTTTTTTAATATTTTATATATTAATGTGGGCGGGTTAGAGGCGGGTTGCAGGTCCTAATCGGGTTACGGGTCAAAATCGGGTCACGGGTTATTATTTTTTGACACTGTGCATAAGAAACGGGTTGACACGGGTCGGGTTAGTGTCAACCCGTGTCAAAACTGGTCGGGTTATGGTTGAGAATTCTCAACCCGTTCGGGTCACGGGTCGGGTTAGTGTCAACCTAATTTTGTAAAAATTAACTCCAACCCGACACGAACTCGACCCGCCAACCCGTTTTGCCACCCCTAATTTTTTAGTTGTTGTTGTTATTATTATTATTATTATTATTTTGGCTGAAGATATAATCATTAGTAATAACTTTGGTACATGAAGATCTACCGCTAATCAATAGCAGCGCTCAAGCCATTTGATAGGGACACGTGCTCTCACTCAAGTTTTTAAAAATTAATTTTTAATTTTTAATTTCTAAAAAATATTAGTTATGGCCAGATCAAATTTTAAGAATTAAATTTTAGCTCTAAAATCTTATAAATATTACTTGTACTTCTGCTCAAAATTTAAAAAATTGAGTTTTAACCTTGCATTTTTACCACTTGAATTTACATTTAATATACAAATGTGTACCGTTTCTCGGTGAACACAACATTTTGACCCAAAAAAGGCTTTTTAATTCCAAAGAACCCTTACAAAGACTAGTTAAGCATGGATGGGCATTATATATTGAGGTTAATTTTTTTTTTTCATTGTCTCAATCAAATTGATGTGTTGACCAAGATATGGTATATATTTGCGTATTAAATGCAAACTCAAGTTATAGAAATGTAATATTGAAAAATATAAGATATAATTTTAAATAAAAATAAAATACAATGTATATAAACATAAATAACCCTTTCTAATATATATTTATTAATAATAAACTTTATTAATTAAGTAATTTTATTCTTTTTTTTTTGGTTGAGGGATTAATAACCTCAAGTCTCTAATGTTCTTTTAACATAATTTTCCCTAATCATTCCACATAAAATATCAAAACAAGATTTAACACATTTCAATACAATTGAAAATAAATTTTAAGAAAAAACTATATTTTTATAAAGATAAGTGAAAATAAAAAAGTGAAAAGTAAAGTCGAAGAGAAAGAACAACTTGAATGGGAAGCCAAAATCTATATATGACTAAATTAGATTTTAGTTTTTGAAATTAATTTGACGGGCTGAAATTGCAAGAAGAAACTGGAAATATATAGGAGGATTAACAAGATGAGAGGAGGCACATGGGGGAAAACAAACATATAAAAGCTTCTTCTATCAACCAAACACATATAAAAGCTTCTTCTATCAACCAAACATAAAAAAGCTGCTTCTTTTTTCCACCCCCAACTGGAAGGGAGGCCCCACGGGCCCACTTATGAAGAAAATATTACTATATTCAACAGGCTGCCGGGGACGTACCCTTGACTGCCCTTATTTGCACCTATTAATTCCAACTGTTCGATGAAATGGCAATAACATAATATGTGTAACGCCTCGAAATTTATTTAACGTTAATGCAATGTAAATGATGAATTAATGTGCCATAATTTATTTTTTAACATTTATTAGATTATTTGGTTGGATTTTGAATTTTTGGTTGTTTTGTTAAATTGATGTATTCAAATGATTTCTTATTGTTTTAAAATGATGTTTTGAGTTTTAAAAGACAACAATTTGTAAAATGTTAAAAATACTCCGTTTTGCAAAACCGTGGGCGACACATGGTTTTCATACAGTAAAACCACCCACTGATTTTCTCTATATATTCCCTTTCTCTCCCTCTCTCTCCTCACTCTCACGGTCATCTCTCTCTCTCTCTATCTCTCTCAAATTTTTTGAACTCCATTTCGAATCCAAGTTTCGGGATAGCAAGGAGGAGGCTTGGGGACGTGATTCAGCAACCGAGAACGCGGATTGAAGCTTCGATTCGAGGTTAGATTTGAAATTTCTAAACTTTTTACAAAATTTTCAATTTTGTGCATTTTTGAAATCTAGGTTTGTTTAAGCTTAGAAAACCGTGGATTTGAGTTAAATGAACTTAGAACAACTAGAATCTAAGCTTAGATTGAAGAAAAAAGGATTGGATTCAAGATTTTACATTTTTCCTCATTTTTCCTATTTTTGGATTTTTGGGATTTTCGAGTTTAAATCTTGTTTAAATGAGTCCAAACATGTTCTAGTATGTTTTTCTATCAACTATGATTGTTTTTCATGCTTGGGATTTGAGAAAAACAGGTTAGAATCAAGATTTGAATTTTGGGGATCGAGAAACCCGTGGCTGAGATTTCTGGATTTTCCCAGTTCGACAGGCCGAATTGTGTGTTTGGCAGGCCGGAGTGATGATCGGCAGGCCGGTGTTCTTCCAACCGACAGGCCGAACCTGGGGAAGTGTTCGGCCAACCGAACTTTGCTTCCTGTAGGCCGAACTGTGCAGTTCGGCCGGCCGAAGCAAGGAGTCCGGCAGGCCGACCGAGGCATGGTAATTTTTGTGATTTTTACCCGTTTTCACTGTTTTGAACCCTGATTTAAATCCCAACCTTATAGAATGATTTTAAAGGTACAAATGGCACACTAGGACATCATAAACTGGTTTAGTAACATAGAATGTCTCGAACTAGATATTGATCGACTTAGTTTGTATCTAGGATCGATCGTGGTTCCGTGGAGCTGACGTATAGCGAACCGGGATTACGGTGTGGGGTACCGACATGAGTATTGAGGTAGGACGTCTATCCTTTTTCTTTGGTAGCCTGGTTTTTGAAATGATTTGGCTTCGAAAAGGATTTCTATCAAAATGTTTTCAACGGTTGTTTGAAAATGGTTGTATCGGTTATATTTTAATATACCGTGATTATGAAATGAACTTCATAATAAATGTAATTGACAACACTCGGTAATTGGGTTTTGAATGATAATGATAATATACACATAGGCATGATGCCATATCAGAGATCGGGTCGTGTAGCGATCGACCTTGGGGGCAGGTCCTGAAACCCAGCTGGGCCACTACGGTGGTGATATCATGGTTTGCCTAGGTAAAAAGAAAAATGGTGTTTTTGATTGTGTGAGTAGACTGTTCTGTGTCAGGACGGCCTTACTCAAATTATTTATTTATTTATTTATTTATTTACTTATTTATTTAAAGATTTCTTTTGAGTACTCCTAACAATGAAATGTTTCTTTAAATTAAATTATTTATAAAACATAGTCCTACTGAGCCTTTCGCTCACGTTTTATTGTTTTAAATTTCCCCCCCTCTAGGTGGTTTCCCATTTAGGTTTGGAAATGATTCTTCGGACTGAACTCAGGAGCAATAGGAGGATTGATTTATATTTTGTATTATTTAATCAAGGCATGTAAGATTTTAACTTTATTTGTACCTGGACTGTAATTGTATTTATGATATTGTCAGAACCATGTGTGTGCATAAGTTGTGGGTTATGGAACCCATACTCGCGGTTATTTATTAAATTTTATTATTTGCTTACTACTTTATAAATTCTTTTATAAAAATGTGGTGAAAATCTTCTTATTTCTCACTTAATTTGATCCTTAAACCATTGGTTTTAATTAAATTCTCTTTTAATTAATTTAAACAATCCGCCACGTCACCTCCTGTACTCCGGGGCGTGACAATATGACAACTCACTGTAAATACAGTTTGGATTATCCATGGGAGCATTCCACATTTTAAGGAAGTGTGGTTCTGAATAAGAACCCAAAAAAGAAAATCTAAGTTATCTGCAAAAGAGTACTCTTAAAAGAAAATAGTAATAATCCTGCTAGAGAATTGGAAAATGTTCTACCGAATACGTCAATAGTCAAAAGCACTGCACTTAAAAAATTGAGACTACTTAAAGTTTCTGATTAGAAATTAATCTTCCTTAGTATGGATACGGCAGTGGCAGGTCTTTTACGCCACTTTGGTTTCACCAAAAGTCAAAGTGTTCCATTGTTTAGCTTAGAAAGTTAACCATACAATCGTCTTTTGTGTGAAAAAGAAAAAAGTGTTTTGCACAAGGAATTCGAGAGACAAGGAGAGTAGTTTCCACTTTTAATTGTCTTCTGTTCTTTAATTTCTTTATAAACTACATCTTGATGCAAGTTAATCCCTCTTCAGAATTAAAAAGAAGAAAAAGAAATACCGAGAAAAATAGTTTTGAGTGGAGACATTTGTTTAAACTGCTTCATTCATGAGAATCAATCACATGCCTTCAATAGGAGTATCTTTGATCTCAACACACATACACATATATGTTGATGTAATTTTTTTTTTTTAGTTTTTAAGTATCGTATAAGAAATTGATGAAAAAGGGAGAAAGGGATCTAGGGGTTGGTGAAGGGTGTACAGGTGCTTTCACTACATGACTGCATCATCTTCACCAACCACACTAACCTGATCTCTTCACACCTTTTGTTTTTTTTTTCCCCTTTTTTTGGAGACAAAATTTAAAAGAGGACAAATATACTAGCCTTATTCCTTCTTCTAGTTATTATAATGGTTAAATTAACTTTTTAACGATATGATTTACGGTAAAAAAAAATTCCACGTTATATGTTACAAATTTTTGATACAAACAGTTATAGATTGGACAATTAGAAAATTAGTTTAACGATTAAAGAAACAAGATGTATTAATATGGCTAAAATGCTTACTCTAGCTTAAGAGCTACTTTTTTATGGGCCGGAAACTTTTTCACGCAAATCATAGAGGCATTGGGACTAAATCGTGAACCCGGCTAGCTTATACCAAGGGTCTGCCGCGTGAGGCATTGTCTCTAGATTTGGTCAAAGTCAATGCCAATTGAAATCGTCGGTTTTGTCATGATGATTGATCAAGAGTGCAAACTGGATTTGACTTTCTACAAAGAATTTTTCCAATTAGTTATTTCTGCTCGACCTGGATCCATGCAATCGCCACGTCCTCTTTGCAGTTGTCAGGGAAACTAACGTGGACTGTCTGCAATCACAATATTAATGGAAAATTGCTGGTTTTCGTGGCATAAAATTTTCAAGATCTGCTGATTCATCATTAATTGCATATGAGGACACTAATTAAGTGTTTGTCCTTGTCCATATCTTTATCCATATCCTTAAGACCATAGATTGCATTAGTATTAATTATTAGTAGATCCTAATTATAGAAAAATAAGATAAAAAAGCAGAATAGGGAAGAAGAAGAAGATTTAATATGATTTGGCGGTGTGCCTACGTCTATAGACTAAGAAAAAATGATTCATTGGTAAGGAGCATTATGAATAGGCTTCATATAAATACTCCTTAGAAAACAGTAATTAGATAAGTCATCCAAAACTAAAACAAGATATTTTTTAATATAAAAATAAATACAAATAAAGTAGTATTTTTCCTAATATATCCTGGCAAGATGGAGCTTCATTAGAAGAATTCAATTTTGTAAGAGTTCTTCTCTTCCCTTTTTTTTTTTCTGGGTTCTTTTTGATAATTTTTTTATGAAAATAAAGACAAAAGGCAAATAGTTGCATAAGGATGACAATTAGATCTTCTTTTCATAAGGAGCACTATAAGTTAGACTCCATGTAAATATATATTGCAAAGCATATAAATTGGTAAGTTATTGAAAACTAAAAGCAATACATTTTTAATATAAATTTAGAGAGAAATAAAGTCAAAACTATTATTAAAGATACTTTTCCTAACATGTCATTGAAAGATAAAGCTCCAATAGGAGATTCCAATCTTATAAGGTTTTTTTTTCTCTTTTTGCTTTTTTTCTTTTGCTTTTTTTTTTAAAAAAAAAAAAGACAAAAGAAAATAGTTGCATAAGGATGACAATTGCGGAGGGCGCATGGGCGCTACAAAGGGACGTCAAATATTAAGAGCGCAAGAGTGCAGAGAACTGGTGAAAAGGTGCACAGAAGATTGCAAGAAAACTGTTAGAGGCGTATGACTTGAAGGATTGATGGTGCACAGCCTTAAGAAAGGGAGGTACATGTCTTCTGGATTGGAGGTCCAATGTTTGGAGGTTTAAAAAGTCATAGAACCAAATAAAGCTCAAGTTTAGGAGGTGTAGCATCTATTTATATTTATATATATATAAATATAAAGAATAAAGTAAGAAATCATAAACAAAACTATTCGGAGTTTCGTAATTTGGTATATAACAAAGGGTTCATGTAACGTCCCGAAATTTATTTAATATTAATGTAATGTAAATGATGAATTAGTGTGCCATAATTAAAGTTTTAACTTTAATTAGATTATTTGGTTGGATTTTTAGTTTTGGTTGTTTTGTTAAAATTGATGTGTTCAAAAGATTTCTTATTGATTTAAAATGATGTTTTGAGTTTTAAAACACAACGATTTGTAAAATGTTAAAAATACTCTGTTTTACAAAACCGTGGGCGGCACATGGTTTTCGCACAGTAAAACCGCCCACCGATTTTCTCTCTTTATTTCTCTTTCTTCCCTCTCTCTCCTCACTTCCACGCCAATCTCTCTCTCTCTCTCTCTCTTCCTCTTGATACCTCTCGGCAGCCTCTCTCTCTCTCAATCTCTCTCAAAAAAATTTTGAAACCACATTCGAATCCAAGCTTCGGAACAGCAAGGAGGAAGCTCGGGGACGTGATTCGGCGACCGAGAACGCGGATTGAAGCTTCGATTCGAGGTTAGATTCGAAATTTCTAAACTTTTTACAAAATTTTCGATTTTGTGTGTTTTTGAAATCTAAGTTTGTTTTAGCTTAGAAAACCGTGGATTTGTGTTAAATGAACTTAAAACACTAGAATCTAAGCCTAGATTGAAGAAAAACGGATTGAATTCAAGATTTTCATTTTTCTCCTCTTTTTCTCATTTTCAGATTTTTGAGGATTTCGAGTTTAAATGTTGTTTAAATGATCCCAAACATGTTTTAGAATGTTTTTCTATCAATTATAGTTGTTTTTCATGCCTGGGATTTGAGAAAAACAGGTTAGAAACAAGATTTGGATTTTGGGGATCGAGAAACCCGTGGCTGGGATTTCTGGATCTTCCCAGTTCGGCAGGCCGAAGTTCATGTTCGGCAGGCCGGAGTGATGATCGGCAGGCCGGTGTTCTTCCGACCGGCAGGCCGAATCTGGAGAAATGTTCGGCAGGCCGAACTTTGCTTCCGGCAGGCCGAACTGTGCAGTTCGGCAGGCCGAAGCAGGGCGTCCGGCAGGCCGACCGAGGCATGGAAAATTTTATGATTTTTACCCGATTTCATTGTTTTGAACCCTGATTTAAATCTCAACCTTATAGGATGATTTTAATGATACAAATGGCACACTAGGACATCATGAAATGATTTAGTAACATAGAATGTCTCGAACTAGATATTGATCGACTTAGTTTGTATCTAGGATTGTTCGTGGTTCCGTGGAGCTAACGTATAGCGGATCGGGATTATGGTGTGGGGTACCGGCACGAGTACTGAGGTAGGACTTCTATCCTATTTCTTTGGTAGCCTGGTTTTGAAATGATTTGGCTTTAAAAAGGATTTCTATCAAAATGTTTTCAACGGTTGTTTGAAAATGGTTTTATCGGTTATATTTTTATATACCGTGACATGAAATGAATTTCATAATGAATGTAATTGACAACACTCGGTAATTGGGTTTTGAATGATAATGATAATAAACACATGGGCATGATGCCATATCAGAGATCGGATCGTGATCGACCTTGGGGCAGGTCCCGAAACCCAGCTGGGCCACTACGGTGGTGATATCATGGTTTGCCTAGGTAAAAGTAAACTGGTGTTTTGATTTGACGAGTAGACTGTTCTGTGTCAGAACGGTTCTACTCAATTTATTTATTTATTTATTCAAGTTCCCTTTCTGTATAACTCCTGATAATGCTATGTTTCTTTGCATTAAATTATTTTATAAAACTTAGTCCTACTGAGCCTTTCGCTCACGTTTTATCTGTTTTAAATTCCCCCCCCTTCTAGGTGGTTTCCCATTTAGGTTTGGAGAAGATTCTTCGGACCGAACTCAGGAGCAATAGGAGAATTCATTTACATTCTGTATTTATTAATCAAGGCATGTAAGACTTAACTTTATTTGTACTTGGACTGTAATTGTATTTATGATATTGTCAGGACCATGTGTGTGCACAAGTTGTGGGTTGTGGAACCCATATTCGCGGTTTTTATTCAATTATTGTTATTTGTTTAATGATTTTAAATTCTTTATCAAATGTGGTGGAAAAATCTCTTTATTTCTTGCTTAATTGGATTTTTGTAAACTCTTAATTTCTATTAAATTCTCTTTTAATTAATCTAAATATTCCGCCACGTCACCTCCCGTACTCCGGGGCGTGACAGTTCAACTTCAAGCTAGTAGTGGAGTATTGTCGAAAGTTAATAATTAAAAAAATAATTAATTAGGGACTAAATGTCTGGTATTATATAGTTTGATTTATATATGTTTATGGAATCTTTAAACAAGCTCACAAAATTCCTGTTAAACAAATCGGGCTACTTTTAGAGAGAATCCATATGATAGAATTACGCGTGAGTCAAGGGGTAACATTCCTAGTAAAGATTTACTATAAATTATTTTAAGAATGCCTGGTGAGACGTCTGGTTTCCTCTCTTCATGAGGTATGCATTACAAAATTTTTTTTTTTATATGGTACCGACTTAACCTATATGCAGGTTAAGCGGATGCTTTATGCCCCCATTTTAGGAAGGTCCTCAAATTTTTATTTATGTCTTTGCTAATATGTTGTTTAGTTTTTTTTTTCTCAAAAAAAAAAAAAAAACAATTGTTCTCTATTTTTTGAGGAACTCAAAAACGTGGTGGTTGTTTCAAACGGAAGGGGGGAAAAACGTGGGTGGTATCCTTAAATATAGGGAGATCAAGAATAAATTTGGTAATCTTGAATTTTATAAAAAGAAAAAGGGATAAGAAAGGCCAATTTCCAAACAAAAATAATTAGAAATGTCAACAAAATATCCTTCGCTAAATAATAAGGATGAACTCAATTATTAAGCAATGTTCAATTTTTTTTTAAGAATACGGTTACATTTTCTGTTATGCAAAAAAACCCCCTTAAAAAAAGAAAAATAAATGTGCCTTCTTTCTTTTTTATTTAGAAAATTATGTTTTCATTTCTTCTTCTTCTTCTTCTTCTTCTTCTTCTTGTTTTTCCACAGTATTTGTGCTCTCTCTCTCACAACACTAGCTTCTCTCTCTAAAATCTCTAGACTACTCAAAACTGCACTCCTATTCTCTTCTCAAAATTTTTTTAGGTTTCCAAGTTATACTTTTTTAGTTCTTACTTCTTTTTTTTTTATCTCCTTGTTGATTATCACTTTTTGAGTTTTGCACTACGTATTTTTTTTTTTAGTAGGATTGTTGCTTTGACCTTAATGTAATTTTATTTTGTTGTTATTTATTTTTCTTCGTTCAATATAGTAGAATATTTTATCATTTTTTGATGTTATAATAGGACATTAAATTTCTTTTTCATTTCAAATATACATAATATTATATATATATATATATATTGTAAAGGTCTTTTTTTAAAAAATTTCGCTAAGGCCCTAATCTATATCAAGCCGGCCCTATTTTCATTAAAAAAATTAAATAAAATTTTTAAAACTATTACTTTGTCATTGGATTAATATTTTTTTCAACAAAAAGTATTTGTAGAAAATGACGCATCACACATTTAGAATAGGAATCTTGGTAATTTTACAAAATTATAATAGTCATCTTGATACATAACAAATATTTAGAATAATTCAAAAATAAAAAATTAAAACCATTAAAATAAGTACAATGTATTTTGTAGTATAAAATGTGAATAGCATTACAATAAATACTATAAAATTTTGCTATTTCTAAAATATTTCAAAAAATTACTATAAATCAACCTCACCCTCAAAAATTTGCTATGCAGTGTATAATTTACTTACTTTAAGAAATACCAAAATATAACCCTAATAGAATCATACCAAGATACCAAAAGTAGCCACCAATGACCGCAAGTAACCCATTTGTAATATGAAAATTTTTTGCAACAAGTGGTAGCCGGCCAATTACCATTGATTTCCTACCGTCATACTTTACTGCGACTGGCCGATGACTACTGGTATCTTACCATAATACTTTGCAGTAGTTGATATCCTGCCTTTATTCTTACTGGTAGTTCCTCATGATGCTAAAAATTTCAACAGAAAATCATGTAAGAGTGACTTAAAAATTATATCCTTTCTTTTAGTCATTACCTGTATAAATAAATAAATAAATGACTAAAGAAGTCTAAAAAACTAAAATGATTATAACACCAAAAAGCCTGAGAATGGTTATAGCTGAATTCAAAAGCTGGACTAAGCCTCCGTTTGCAACATTAGTTAACACTGATGTGAGAATCAATATTGTTGGAACCAATAAAATAAGTTTCAACCATGATTTTTATTTATAACCAATGTTTGAAAGTTTATTAAGATGTTGGTTTGAATCAAAAGTAGTTGAAACCATTGTTTGAAGTTTGAACAAAAAATTTAAGTTTGAACTATAATTTGTTAGTTTGAACTAAAAATATATATATTTAAACTAAAAATATTGGTTGAAACTGAAATTAATGGGTCAAACGTAAATTTGAGTTTCAACTTAAAACAAACATTCTCACTAATGTTTCAAATGGAGGCTAAAGCTTATTGGCCTATATGGCGAATGGTTAGCCTAGCCTTTAGCTAAGAAACGTAATTGGGCTAAATAACAATGTAGGATATAATGGGTCTGTTTGATAGAGTTTTTAAAATGAGTGTAAATAGCTTTGTTTTGAAAAATGAAAATTTTTAAGAAATTATGCTGAGAGTGTTTTTAAACTTTTTATCTCAAAAAGCATACAAAAACATTTCAAACAATTCTGAAAACAATAACAAATGGGGCTGATATGTGATGCCTTTGACCCTGGTCATCTATATGCATGTTTGGTAATTGCTCTTTTGTCAAATGGATAAGTCTCAATCGTTGGCCGTTAGCTTTCTGTTCCCACTTGATATTGGCCTTTCTCCGTCGCAATTTGTCTAAATATTGCTATCTGGTTAATAGGTCAATCCATCACTCTAAGAGATGTAGTCTTTTGGTGTCGGCAAATTTAATTAACGCCACCAATGTCAGTTGACAACTGGTATTTTAACGTTTAAGGTTTACAATATTATATCAGTTTTTTCACAAGTAATCCACGACATCAAACACTGAACAACTGAAACGGATATTTGGCTGGTTGGTTCTAACTACAAACAATACACAGTAAAAAGCAACATATTCTTATGATATTAAGCTCTTACATTTTCAATTATGGGTTTTAACTACACTTTTTAGATATCCTAAAAATCTTTAAGGTCGTCTTATTTGGCAATTCGATTGTTGAATATTTAGAGTTGCTTTGATACTTGGATTCTTGTCGACATAGTAGAATAATCCCATCCAAGAATAGATAGGCGCTATGCGTTACTGAACTATATTAGTATTGTGGTGATTTAGTCTTGAACTTTTTTTTGGTAGATAATTTTGAACTTATTTTTTGCAATTTCGGTACCTAAACTTTAATTATATTTAAGACTAGTTATGGGTATCTTTTTCTTACATCCATGTTTTTTCTATCCAAAAAATCTGCAATGGGTAAAATTGTACTTTCTAAAAATTAAAGAATGCTTTTGTACTTTTAAAATAGAGGAATAAATAAAAAAATAATTAAAACTATGAGGTATAATTATTAAGATAGATACTTTCAAAGCATATAATGTTTTATAAAGGATATACTTATAAATAAATAAAGTGAACTTTTAATATATGTGTATGTATGTATGTATTTTGAATACATTATGAATATTATTAAAATTTCATTATTATCTATGTGACCTTAAATATTATATATAAGTGTTATATATAAGAGGATAAAATTTAAGGGTGATAATTAAAATGGCAGGTAATATATAATTAATTATTTAATTAAAGTATAGAATCTTTATTATTGAGTATTACTAGTGTAGGTCATTTCTATTGAGAATAAAACGGTCTTATCTAAACTGCTAATATAGTGAGTTATTAATGAGTGCATTATGCATGATAAAATTATGTAGGACTAGAACATTATGTGATGTAAATAGCTAATAGTTTTTATTAAATATAACAAGCTCTAAACACATCGGGTCATATATAAGATTATCTTAATCTTGAGTTATTAGCGAATTCCTATTTATGGATTTATGTCTCTTGATTTACTCGGTACAGATTTGAGAATTTAATCCTATTCCTTATAGTTTGAAAGCATAACAAAGTAAATAGTCGAGAATATTAATATTACAAGATGAAATCCATTCCTTCTTTAACGAGAAGCAAGTAAATAAGTCTCTTGAGTGTTGGGTCTTGAATAATTTGAATGCTCAATTCGTTATTAAGTTTATGAATTTGTATTATTTATTAGAGAACCAGTGGCACTCAAGGAGAAAGAAGTAATTAGAAAGGTTAATGAATTTTACTTATCTTTAATTATGAATTATTTATGAAAGATCAATTTATAAGTAATGAATATATCAAATGAACGATTCTAAGAAATGAGTAACTATATCTATAATTTCATGGGTGCAATTTCAAGTATTTACTTGAGTTACATTGGAAGTAATAAAAAATAATATATTAATTAAAGAGTTTAATTAATATATTGGTTTATTTGAGTTTGAAATTATGGGTCTATTAGTCCCCTGCCATCGCTGTAAATACTATTTGGAAAGTAAAATTATTGATTTAATTAATTAATTTAGAATAAAGAATTCTAAATCGAATGTCACTCAAAATAAGTTAAATATGAATTAATTTATTATTATTAAATAATTAATAATTATTCTTAGAAGACATACAGTAGGTGAGTCACATTGTGGTTGGTGCACACTACTAGAGGGAAAAAATTTCCTATATAGTTCAAAACTTGTCCACCAAGTTTCCATATTTAGATTTTCTATTTTTGGATATATGTGATTTAATCCAAATTTAAAAAATTAAATTTGGAAACAAATGAGATTGGGTAACAAACACATTTTCTGTCTCTTTTCTCCCCTCATTGGCACGACACACATATATATGGTATCTGTGTATGGCACCTATTATAACATAAGGAAAGAGAATGTTTTCTCTATTATTTTAATTAAATATTGGATATTTAAAATTAAATTTAAAATAAATGATGGTTTCAGAATTAAAAAGGGTCTCCTATTCTCTATAATTAAAGGCCTCCTCTATTCATCTTACACATAATTAAGAGTCTTGCTAGATAGAAAATTTTGTCGGAGAGTATAGCAGCAGGCGTATAGAGAGAGAAAGAGAAAAGAAGAAGTGATCTTCATCTCAAAACCTACTTTGCTAATGTGTTAAAACTAATAGGTAACAAAAGAAAGCTAGTAATCTTTTAGAAGCCTGTAATTTCTTCTATGCCCACACATTCGTCCATCCATGCCAAGGACTAGCAAGGAAGACGATGGTTTCACCCTTTTAAGAATGTCCTTCCCGTTACAAGAAGTGTGATTAACTCTCTCCATCTTAGTAAGAAAAATTATATATATTTATTTAGCGTTAGATCAATGTAATATGTAGAATTTTTTACAAAAGTTTTGAAAGTTTTTTATATACTTTCTGTGCCTTTACCACGTTTTCGATATTTTTGTGAAAATTGTTTTCAAAATCTAACAGTAATTATGTAATTAACCTTTTTTAAAATTTGTATGCTACATTTTCACCAAACCTTTTGAAAACAAAATAGCTTCAGGTGGGTTCCAAAGTGCAATAAAGACTAAAAGAGTCACCAAAAAATAAATAAATAAATACAAAAACAAAATGGTAGGAAATGTCATTTTTTTCAGAATTA
Source organism: Artocarpus heterophyllus (assembly GCA_025403435.1). Lineage (NCBI taxonomy): Eukaryota > Viridiplantae > Streptophyta > Magnoliopsida > Rosales > Moraceae > Artocarpus > Artocarpus heterophyllus. The sequence goes on along the minus strand of CM046340.1, from coordinate 13,694,948 downwards.
ATTGTAGTAACTAAAGTATTTTGAAAATATTTATAGTTAATGTCAAATTTCTAGTTTAAATAATTTATGTACTCTTTTATTTACAGTTTAAATAATTCTTTTTTACGCAATAAATTCATTTATAGTGCAAATAATGTACATATCCTCTTGTTTATAATGTAAATATTTCTTATCTATATAGGCAATTGTGATTTATATCATAAATCTGTTATTCACTATAAATATTTTCAAAATCCAATATTTACTTTAAAAAATTTAAAAACTATGACATTTCTCTCATTTTTTCTATTAAAAAAAAGAAGAAGCTCTGTGGCCAAACAAAACAAAAATATTAATTATTCAGATTGACAGATCAGAAGACATCCCATGTTTGCAATATATATATATATATATATATATATGCATATATATGGATACAGACATATATATGCTACTGCAAGCTTATGTATGCAACTATCCATATATGTTTTTTTTTTTTTTTTTTTTTGTTCAATGCTTCGCGAATGTGAATCCTATTTTTCTCGCAAATGTGAATCCTATAGTAACTATAAAAAAGAACTAACAGTAACTTTTATTTAGTGGTATACGTTCCTCTTTTTTATGAAGTATTAACTTGCGTACGTTGCCACATAAAAAACTCCGCAAAAATCTGCGGACTTCACCACGTGTTTTCTTATTTTTTTTGTTACAAAAAAAAATAATCGGCCATTTTTATCAAGCATTAATATATAGCAGGGAAATAATTTAAATTAGCCAGTAGTAGAGATTCTGCAAATTAAAAGAGGAGCATTTTTTTACAGATCTACATATAGGTTTAAGATATGGGCAATACTATCTGTTTTTATAGGACTACAAACCCACCTTTTCACAATAAATGAATCTTAATTGTAGGGTTTATCTTGATCTTACAGGCGAGGTCCGCCTCTCATGAGAGAGTGTGTTATAACCCATAGCTTATACAACATTTTTCTTAAGATATATATGTGAAATACCTTGCATCTGTTGGACAATAGATCGGTGACTTCATCTATATAACACATACCAATTCCAAAAAGTGCACTTCAAGTGGCTAGAGATCAACTTAACGTCACAATAGCATATCAAACCCACCACGTGCATATATAGTGCATGCACATTTATAATTACACCAGAAGAATCAGGAAAAGGGCCTAGTCATGGCACATACAATACATGATGGACGTAAAATGAGCATCGGTCAGAGCCAATATTGGTGGAAATTCCTAACTGCAGACCCCATTAAGAGTGAAAAAGAACCGATTAAATTCAAACCGAACAATCAAAATCTAGAGTTATGAGCATGCAATACTTACAGATACCATTAATTGCATGAATACAGATATGCCGTGTAAGACTCGAATAAATAATGGCGTGGCCATAATAAATGTGAGCAGTATAAGCATTTCTTGCTCTTCCATGTGGTCAGCTATTTGATCTGAAGTCCTCTGTTGGCTTTCTTTTTAATAAAACAGCTAAGCCGATGAGGGGCTTTTTTTTATTTTTGGTATTGGGCGAAGAAGCAGGTATGTGCAGAGCCATTTATTAGCTTGGGTTGCTGTCTCAGTCGACCCTAGCTAGCTTATAATAAATTTTTGACAGTTCAAGAACGGTCAGTATTGTTTCTGTTGCGTTCTCAGCCACCGATGGATCCAAGTTATTACCTGGAGACACTTCAGCATCCCCAGATTATTGGTTCTCATATAGATACAAATACTATATATAAACAGACACTCCGAACACACACACACACATTCATATTATGTGTCTCAGTGTTTTTTTTTTTTTTTCTTTCGCAGGAAAACGACTTCTTTTTTCTTCTTCTTGTTGTTTTTTTTTAATTTCCCTTCTTTTTCTGAATAATTAACAATAGTATATTATTTTTCATCCAACAAAAAGAGCAGGACAAATGTGCATGAGATTTTGTGTGGTCTTTTAAGGGTTCTTGTCTTTCGTTTTCTTTTTTATTTGAGAAATGATTTGATATGGTTAAAGCTATATTCATTATGCATATAGTCATCCCTCAATCGTCATCAACATCTTATATATATCCATAGAAGTTGAATGTATACATAACTCGTTCAAGATCCTCTACTACTTGGAGACCTTTCAAGCGACATGGAAAGCTATTGACGATAGTTAAGAAATTGACGTCTATGTAAGGGACATTGTAAGTCTCTAAGCTATTGAGGTCGCTTTAAAAGCTATGTAAAATTTTTTTCACATCGTTTAATATACAACTGATGTTAAGGATTGCTTAAAAATTAAAAAAAGAAATTACATGATTTGTGCCTTTTTTTTTTTTATCTCTTTCACGTCTTTTCCCAAAAACCATCAATTAAAAAATAACCACATTAATAGGGAATAAACCTCCTCATTTTCATGCCTCAGATCAAGAATAAACATAGCAGTGATTAGGAACAATTAGAAAAACAAAGCAAAAAATTAAAAAACAAATCCTGAAAATTTAAATGAGTAGCATTCAATTTGTTAAACTGTACATCAAAAATGGAATAAGATAACTCATAACAATCATAAACCCAAAAAAACTTATAATAAAAAAAGGGAAACATAATCCCAAAAAAAGAACATTAGAAATCTAAATTAAAAAAGAATATAAAAAATCCAAACCACCTCTCAAGCCATAAATCTAGCCAGCAAGCCTTCATAGATTTGATTGTGACACTCTAGCCGGAAGTCCCAGATCTCGGCAATCAATTCTTACATACAAATCGTGTCCCATCCCTTGGCTCGCTCATATTCTTAGATGACAACCATATATGCTTTGTTGCGTCTTCATATCAGACGTCTAAAGGCACTAGCAAAAGACTCTCCTACCATAGAGAACCTATTCATAAGTCAAATAAGGACTTTTAGGTATTTTATTTGCAAAGTAAAAAAGGTCAACAAAATAATAAATGATATAATCAAGTTTCTAACTTTGATTAAACAAAAGCTAATATATATTTTATATGGACGATACCCAGAAAATCCACACGGCTCAGTTCATGAATGAAGAAGCAAGTAGGGGAAAAAGAAAGGGGGAGGGAGAAATATCTGACTAAACAAGATGAGGATGAAACCAAGAAAGTGGTTATATTGACTTCGTGAAAAGCAACAGAGAAATGAGGCAAAAAAAAGGTAAAAAAAAGAATAATGGGAAGATAATTATTTCAAATTTCAAATTTTAAAACCAAACATATAAAGTAAGTGAAATCTCAACTCGCAGGGCAGTCAAAAAAATAGCTTTTGACTTCGATTGACTTTCAAGTGTTGTTAAAGGCATAAAAATATATCTTTCATGTCTATTGAAAAATAATCGATGTTAAAGGTTAAAAAATCTTACAAAGCATTTCATGTCACTTAAACGTATTGGTAGACGTGAAATGGGCAATGTGGAATCTATTTTTTGTAGTAGTGATCATAACTAAATAACATGGCATAATATTCTCTCTGATCTCATTATATATCATACCAAATTTGTGAAGACCAAGGCTGTGTTTGCTAGCTAGCTTACATTGTGTATTATAAGCCTTATTATATATATTGTCTTCTATAGACGCAATACAATCAATATTTTGTGTTATCACACATTAGAAAGTTAATAACCCCTAATGAAAAACTAGGTGCACCTTCATACTATATTGTATTGCATTCTATTAATCATTTCAAAACCGACCCCGATCTCAATCTTGATGCCCGAGCACCTCTAACTCCCATCCAGACTTGATATGCCCAACTCAGCCTCGACATCGATCTCAATTCGATCTTAGGCTAACTTGACCCCTGATCTCACCTGGGACCCTCATCTTAGACCGACCCCACCTTGCACTACTACAAACAACGTCTTTGCGATGATAAAAAGTCGTCGCAAAATATTTTTTACGACGACATGTCGTCGCCAATACATTGTCGCTAACAACTAGTCGCAAATAATATTTTTGCGGCGACGACGTCATCGCAATATTATTTGCAATGAAAAATAGTCGCAAAAAAATCACTGCAATTATGTCTTCACGATCGTCGTCAAATATGACATTGCTTCAGTTTTTAACGACGACAATTTTGAAAAATGTCGTCACAACAACGTGTTCTGATGCTGACCTAGACCTAAATATATGCGATGACTTTCTGAAAAAAGTTGTCATAAATATCTTAATGTTTTGCAACAACAATGTCGTCACAATTTATTTTATTTTTAATATTTAATATATTTAAATATTAATATACTGTCAATATTTAATATATTTTTTAATACTATTTATCAAATTTTTAATATTTTTTAAATAGGAATAATCAACTTATAGTAAATAAAAATAAAAATTTAATATAAAAAGGATAGTTGATAACATTTAATATAAAAAGATAGTTGGTAACACATTATTCTAATAAGAAAATAAAAATCATACAGTGTCAAAATTTTGAACAAAGAAAAAAATACAATATAATCTCCTAAATTTGCAGCATCGTAGGTGCCATCGTTGTTGTCTCAGCCGCGTCTGGAAGAGGCGGAGGACCGGGTCAAACAAAAGTTGGTGGAGTCATCATTGGCAGGCGTTGGGCTCCAGGTACCAACTGGCCCACGAACTCAACCAACGACGTGTAGCTTTGGTACAAAGTCATGTTGTACTAGGCCGATCTCCATAGAAATCTTCTAGATGCGAGTCAACAAGTGTCAAAGATGTTCTGTCTGATCGGGAGCTAGACGATGAACCATCACTCACACGAGATTAAATCCTATGCGGGAGTGTAGGGCCTAGTCCACTTTTGTGTCCTCTATGTCTGCCTAGGACATGCTCCAATATTACTTCCTCGTTAAGTGTAGTTGTCGTTAAGGAGGAAGCAGACTGTGTCATAGGGGTTTGTCTCTCTTGCTCCATCATATGCCACACAAATAACTTTTTACACATGTTAGAAATACATAGAGTAATTTGAATAAGAGATGATAGTATTAAAATTTTAAAGTACTTACAAAAGTCTATTTTGCTTGGGGGTTGGCCCAAGTCTCCCTGTGATGATGAATGTCTGCCTAGTTGTCTATGGCAGACATTAGCTATTGGGTCACTATGTTGGCCTGTCCAACAATTTAAATGTGTTAGAATAATGTGTTCTTTGATAAGTTTTAAGACTGCTTGCAATTAAATAAATTTACTAGCCTTCTTGTTGTGGTACTAGGAGATGGATATTCAACCATGCAAACTTGATCACTTTTGGTTGCCACAATTGTTTTTATTCATCGCTGATTTTTTTTGTTTATTATAGTTTTTAGCATTAGCAATATTGAAATTATAGTTTTCTCCACTATCACTTTTTCTGTTTATTATAGTTATTAGTTTTTGGTTGCCTCCTTTGTTGGTCCTCAAAGTGCTTTAAAGTGTTCGTGGAGATCGCTCTTCCAATCCTTGTAGCATTGGGTTGCCTCCCTATCAACCACGCCATAGAGGATACCGTCTAGCCTTTCATAATCCAATGTAAACCAATCTTGTAACACATTCAAGATGATGATAGTTACTTTTATTATGTTCTATAAAAATTATGTACTATACATATTATGTTCTCTAAGGATGAAGTTGAATACATATTAGCATTGTATCTGTCTCTTATGCTAGGCATCAACATCTTTCCAAGTATCGTGGTATGGCTTACATGCATCCTGAGTGTGGATGCCTACGACACTTTTGAACCACGACCCGAACCGCCCAAGAGCCTTCCAAGTACCACTGGTCTCGTCAAATATGACTGGAACCTTTCCATACTTCTCTATATATGCTACAATCCCATGCCCTTTTGTCTTTCCTTGACCGGTACAATGGCAAGTTGTGGCATCTAGTGCTATAAACATCAAGAAACATTTCAAATTAAAAATAGTTGACCAAAAAAACTATACAAATTTGCAATTGGGTTGTAACATACACGACTAACAGTGTGACGACACTCTATATGGGTTGGGTAGAGGTTGTGCTCCACCTATAGAGCCAGCATATGTAGCAACTTGTCCAGACATATCCAATTGTTGTCAAATAATAGGCTTAATGTCATTATTATGTACAATAATAATTATCTTCCACTAATATTCTAATTTAGTACTATAAAAACAAGGACATCTATACATAATATCTATTCTTTATTACTGCTAATGTCTTGAATTTTGCCACCATCATTAACTATGTCATCGTCTTCAGAGTCATCATCTTTGACTTCAATTTACTCCTTTAAAGTTTCATCCTCCTCTTCTTGTAAATCCAAATCTACATCTTTTTTAGGAGACTTGTCTTTTAACATTGCATCAACATCTGATGATACATTAGGGAGAGATTCCATGTTAAGGTGTCAATCTCTGGTAGTTCCACTACCAATTCAATTTTTGTAGACTTTGTATCTTGAACCACCTGTCACATCGTTCACATCATGCTTCGAGAAGATCCCATATATGTTGATGTCTAAATTGTCCAATAACTTTCCAATTTGGACTATTAGACAAATCATCTACATAAAACACTTGTTCTGCTTGAGAAGCAAGTATGAATGGTTCATTCTCATACCACGAGTCCTTAACAAAGATGCTTGTTCTATTTTTGTATTATTGAACTCTCTTCTTTTTTGGGAGAGTGTCGAACCATTTACACTTGACAAGAATAACAGAATTGGCATTTATATATGACAATTCAGAAATCTCCTCACAGACCTCGTAATATTTTTGATTATCTAGTCCACAAACATAGATACCGAAATTCTGGGTAGTTTGATTGATATCCTGATTATGTGTTAGATGCTTGACTCCATTCACTACACAACCAAGATAGCTTTTAATAGAGAAGCTTGAACCAAATGAAAGCGAAACTAATTGATTGGTTAACTCTAGTACATTCTACTCTCGAAGATTAAACACTTACCAATCGTAAAGAATTATTACAAATTAAGAATTTGCAATCATCGTGGATTTCCAATTCTACTATGTATAATTTAAATCAAAATTATACCTTATTTTGAAACCATTTTGGGAACTCTATCGCTTGAAGATCCTCCAATGATCCGGTTCGTCCGCTATCTTCCAACTCCTTCATTTGCTCACTGTCATATTATGAAATTTGAGTGATACCATTTGAGACAACCATAATTACATGGAAATGTAGGGTGATACTTACTCGATGTATTGCTAAATTTCTAAACTAGTTGTGTAGTATGTACCACTCGGCTTTATTCTACAACTATTTATCTAATATGATCGAAGTCATCTTCCCAATTGGACGACAATGAGTATCGAAGACAGAAATCTTGTTGTTACCTAACTACATCATCATCTACCCAATTTCTCTCAAGTCTATTAAATCTTGTCTCTATCCCAGTTAGATACATCGAACAAACGTTAGAGCTTCATTGACAATATACGCTTCAACAATTGATCCCTCTGGTCATGCACAATTTCTAACATGCTTTTTTAATGATCCAAGGAATTTTTCAAATGGATACATCCATCTTAAATGAACTGGACCTCCCCTGATCGCTTCTTTTAGCAAGTGCATTACTAAATGCTCCATAAGATCAAAAAAGGCCGGTGGAAAAATTGTTTTTAACTTGCATAAAATAAGTACAATATCCTTTTGCGCTTTCTCTAAATCACTTATCCTCAATGTCCTCGAATATATCAACTGGAAGAAGTTGCTTAATTCTATTACTGCATCCAACAATCTCTTTCTTCATGAATGGTAGAATCCTAATTGGCAATAATCGTTGCATTATGACATGATAATCATGTTATTTAAACCCAGTGATTTTGTTATTCCCCTCTATCACATTTTTCCTAAGTTTTGAAGCAAACCTATTAGGGAAATGTATTGATTTTAAATACTCACAAAAATTTTTATTGTCATCTAGGGGTCAATATGTACATGGCATGTGGTTTCATCCAACGATCACCTTCCTTATACAAATGCAACTCCTTAGCACACCCCCATGTTTTGCAAGTCGATCCTCTCCTTGTCTGTATCCTTACTTTTTTCCATCAATGTTTAAAATTGTGCCCAACAAGCTGTCACACACATTCTTCTTGATATGCATGACATCTAAGTTGTGACGCAATGACACTGAACTCTAGTAAGATAATTCCCAAGAAAATACTCTTTTTTGTCCAATTAAGCTCCATTGGATGCCTCTTTCACTTCTTACCCTCATAATTCTCATGTTTACCAGGCAATCTAGGGTACAACCTTTTGTAGCTGAGCTAATATTTGTTGAACAGAGTTTTGGTATAAGGAGGTCATCGATAAACCCTACCATCAAAGCTTTTTGTTATTCAGTATCTTATGAGTAATAGGAAGCCATCGTCGATGCCCAATAAAACAAATTTTGCTCGTTATCTGCTTTGATAGGGTTGCATTGTTGTAGGGTGGACATTCCGAATACCTTTGAACACTCAAACCAGATAAACTACTATGAGCAGCAAAGTTGTTAACTATCATAAGCAACGCAACCTGCATCAAAAAGACCTTTTCGAAGCAACATCGCACAACAAATCAACAAGGTCAACATCTTGTATGGCTCCTTGATGCATAACCATAAAGGTAAATTATAAGCAGTCATAACCACTGGCCACATACTGTATAAGAGACTCCTGTTCCCGAAAGGATTGAAACCATCAGTAGCTAAACCCAATCGAACGTTTCTCGGATCATGGGCAAAATTAGGGTATTTTTCATCAAATTCCTTCCACTCTTTACCATCAACTGGATGACGCTTTAAGTTTTCATCCTTCAATCACCCGCGTTGGTGCCACATCATTTCCTTAGCGGTGTGATGGGAAGCATACAAACGCTTCAATCAATCCTACAAAGGAAAGTAATGTAGTACTTTCCACAAAACTTTTTTTCCCTTCTTACTTCCAATGACTTGTGTTACAAACAGGACACGCCTATAGATCAACATTTTCCTTCCAAAACAAAGCACAATTATACTTACAGATATGAATTGTCTCGTAGCTAGGCCTAGCTGACTCAATAACTTCTTCGACTCATCATGTGTTTCAAGTAACTTTTTCCCATCAGGGAGTGCATCTTTTAATAACTTCAACATAGCATCCATGCATTCATTAGGCCACTTATATAGCAGTTTTAGATGCATCAATTTCACTAAGAAATTCAATTATGAATCTTAGTGCAACCTGGATACAATCCCACTTGGAGCTTAGATAAGAGATCCTTGAATTCATCATCTTAGGTATCTTCAATATTCACTTCTGTCTCACCCAACATATCATGATCATTATTAATGCCAGCAACATCTTCAATGATTGCAAGCACCCTAGTCTACCTATTCACTTACAACTTGGCCAGTACTTAAAACCTCCTCTACCTCCTCTACTTCACCATGGTAAATCTTTTTGTGTACAATGTATCAAAACCAAAGCAATTTATGTGCGCTTTCACTCTTTCAACTGGCCGTATGTCATGTTTTTTACACTTCACACAAGGACAACTGATATTTCTAAATGAATTTGCATTATTCTTTTCGACTTTAATAAAAGTAGACAACCCATCCCAATACTTATCTAACAACCAATTCCTCAAATATATCTAACTATTATCAATCAGCATTTAAACTATACACAATAACAAACACATTGAGTAATATGAACTAGTAAATGTATGTATGTATGCATGCAATTCTACACATCTCATTTACTTTAAACCTACAACGCAAGGGCCTATCTCATTTAGTATTATAATTTACATATTGTGTCACTGATTCTACAACACCCTTTTTCTGTTGAAATTTTGACAGCATCTCCCTTTAGTTTTCCCAAGTGTGCTATTTGGCATACACCTGGAGAACAAAGGAAGATGTACTGAAACCTCTACCAAAGGTGCGAAGTGAAAATAAATAACAAACATGTAAATTACAATATCAAACTATCCAAACAGGACAATTCAAGTATCAGTATTACTACTATACCGATCCTTGAATGGGTCTAAGGTAAACTCATGCAAGCATATGCAAAATAAAATAAATAAATTTGTACCCCCGTATGTTGTTTTTTTGTGACACTAAAGTCATATATCTAAACTTACTACCTCCAAAAAAAGATACTGATTTTATTAAATTTAATGCAGTCTTGTCAAATTTTATGATAATTTTATGCAATTTTATCAAATTTTATAATAATTTTACGCAATTTTATCAAATTTTATGATAATTTTATTATTTTTAAAATAAAATTATAATCTTAATAAACAATATTGCTATTATAGTTAATTAATTAGTTCATTAATTGTTAATTGAAAATTATTATTTTTATTTTTTAATTTCTAATTAAAATTTCAATTTTTTTATTTTTTAATTTATTATTATTAATAACTTCGACATTTGTTCTATCAAGTTTTTAATTACTTTAGTGCATTAACAATAATTTTATACTATATTATCAAATTTTATGATAATTAATCCTTAACAATGATATTATAATTACTAAACTATATTGCTCACTAATTAATAATAACGATTTAGTATATTATTTTACTTTATACTTAATAAATTAATTAATTAGTTCATTAATTGTTAATTAAGAATTATCATTTTCTTATTTTTAAATTTTAAATTGTAATTAAAATTTACAATTTTTAAATTTTATAATTCATTATTATTATAACTTCGGCATTTATTCTTTCAATTTTTTACTATAACGCATTAACAATAATTTTACAATCCTAAAATTCTAATTCTACAAAATCCCAAAAATTCAATTCTACAACAATCCACATTAAAACAATTCACAATTCCAACAAAATCACAATCACAATTCATAATTTAACAACAAATCACTATCCAAATAACATATTTATAATTCCAAAAATTCAATTCACAATACAATTCCAAAAATATTCCAAATACTAAAAATTTAAAAGCTTACAGAGTCTAAAACTCACTAAGAACGAAGGTTAGAAAATGAGGATAGCAGCAAAAACTTCAATGGTAGATAACTGAAAAACAATCAAAAGCTCCAAAAACTCAACCGAGAAAAGTTTAGGGATTTCCTAATTTAGGGAGATTTCTATGGTCAATGTTTGATCATATGAGTTTTTACAATATAAAACTCATGAATCTATGAATTTCTAGAAGTTTTGGTAAGATTTAAGGTGGAATAGGGTGGAGAAACAAATAGAAATCACCGAGGAAGAACTTGCCTAAAAAAATGGGGGAAAGGGAGCTCTCGATTTCGTTTATACGCAGACAATTTTTGACGACTTTTTGTCATCACAAATAATTAAAAAAGTCGTCACAAAAGGTCATCAAAATGACATCATCCCACTTAATCTGGGAAAAAATATTGAGGAAGTAATCTTTTGCGACTACAGTTAAAAAACATCGTTGCAAATAATTTTCATTAAAACGCCCTTTTCTCCACCAAAATTTTTGTGAAAAATTAAATTTTCACTTTTTGCAATGACATATTTCATCGCAAATAATCTTACCGCTATTGTGACTGATAGCATGAGATAGCTGTTAACCATTAGTATTTGTGAAGACATGTAGTTGCAAAAAAAAAAAGAAAAGCAAATTGTCATAGCAAAAAAGACCTCTGGAACTATGACTAAGAGTGCAAGACAGCTATAAACCATTGCTATTTGCGACGATAATGTTGTCACAAAAAAATCTGTAATTCCTGCCATGTGTACAAAGTGTTATCGCCACTTATAAGGAATGGTATTTGTGACGCTTTCGTCATCACAAATACCTAGCATATTTTGCACCAGCCCTCTAGCGTCATATATTCTTGGCACCAAATAACTAATTGCAACGACACATCATGGCAAATATGAATAGTTATGTGCTTTCTTTTTTGCGATGACATGTCGACGCGTATAAGTTTTATATGTGATGATATTTTGTTGCAAAAATGTTCCTCAATTGCGACATTTTGTCATTGCAAAAAATAAAATATTGTCATCTAAAAAATAGAATATTGTAGTAGTGTTGGCAGCTACGACCCTAGTCCTTGACCGACTCTAACCCCAGTCCTAGCTAGAAGCTAGACCCTAGTCCCAACCTAACCCAACTTCAGTCTCAGTTCTGACTCTAACCCCTACCCTGATTGCGAACTAAAATTTGAAGGTAACAATGTAGTTTTATAAAAATAAGGGATCAAAATATAATTTTCTAAAAATTAGAAGCTTAAAATGCATTTTTTTAAGGATTGAGAAGTCAAAATGTAATTTCTAAAAAATTTATAAAAATGTAGATTTAAAAAAAATTAAAGAGTCAAAATGTGATTTTCTAAGATTTAAAGAGTTAAATGTGTTGGGATTAGTGCTTTTAGAGCAAGTCATTTTATTCCAATTAGACATTTTGAGGCATAAAGTATATTGCATTATTAATAAATACTATTCCTTGATGTTCTCTATGATATATATGCTGATATATATGTTTATGCAAATATCATAAAAGTTTTAATACTTATAAAAGTCTATAATCATGTATACAAAGTATTCATGATGCAAAGGACATGATTATGTATACTTAGTATAAATTTTGGTTTACAATCAGAAGATAAAGCTAGAAACTTTATCTTGTTTATGATTATGATGTTGTCTATTCCTAACTTGATGGAATAATTTTATCTAGATTATAGTAATGATATGATTATTGGATAGAGACATCAGTGTGTTTATAATACATTAAACCTGGACAAAGATAAACTTAATTTCTTGTGTAATTCTATAGTGAGAAATTAGAGTTCTATCATTATTGATCATTTTATGAATCATATCTTAATTCTAAGGTGATTTTTAAACTTCTATCTGTTTATTATGTCTTTTGATTGCCAATAGGTGAAATCTATAAATAAATAATCAAAAACTCGATATATTGGAGGCACGGTAATATAGATAGCTAGGAACATTACTCATAAATATAGAATTTACAACTCCTACTAGTTAGGAAGTTAGGATAATATTCAAATAAGTATTAATTCAGAAAACATGGATGTAGAAATCTCATTATTTATATGGAATATTAAACATCATCCAAAATACCCACCTATAATGTGACACTCGAGTATTTCCTATGTATTATAAATGCAATTATCAAGGGATTATGCTACATAAATTAAGTACAAATTTTATGAGGTAAAGTTTATGCTTGAAAATTTGTTAATTATTTTAAGAGAGTGAAGAGTATCATAAGGATTATTGTTTAAATCTGATTTTTATGATAAATTCTATAAAAGTGAAAATGGGATTTATAAGGATAAAAAACATGCCATAGTCTTATACAAGAAAGGAAGGATATGAAAATAAGCTTTCCAGCTTAATTATTGCAAAATAAATTACAGCAAATGTTAAGACAAAAATATAATTTAAGGAAAATACTGCATAGAAATATGAGAATTATACAATATAAAAATTAGCTATACAAAAATTATGCAGTATGAGGATTATACTAATAAAGTAATGCAGTGCAAGGAATTATACTATTAAGTTATGCTGTATAAAAATTATACTATAAAAGTAATGCAGTATAAAAATTAGACTATATAAAGCTAAGCAGTATAGGAATTATACTACATGGAGGAAATGGATAAGTATAGAAGGTTGTGGAATCTTATAAATTATATAAAAAAGAATACTGATAATATAAGAAATACACTGACAGTATTGGAAAAATACTGTCAGTGTAAACTTAGACTGTGTAAAAATAAATGGGGGCCACAACGTGACACCCAAATGATGGAAAATGTGCCATATCTTCCTCTTGTAGAATCTGGTTGTGGCCATAGATTTGGAGCAATTTTTTTTATCATAATTTAGTCCTTAAAGTGATGTTTTGAGTGGATAAGGGTTTGGTTAAAAAAAATATCTTTTTGTCCTTCACTTTTTGCTCCCTAAAAGCCTTGAGGGAACCATATTCCCACCCTAAAAACCGGCCATGATCACCTGCCTTCCTTTTAAATATTTTTCAAGTTCAAGAAGCAAGAACAAGTGTTCTTGAGGAGGATTAAGGGGTTTTCAAAGTAAAACTCTAATTTTACCTAGTGTGTTCTAGGGGTTTCTTCTCAAGTTTTGTAAAAGATTTTTATGGAATATTATGGATCTATTTTTAAGGTTTTTTTTTTAAGCTTTCAAGAATCAAAAGGAAGTGAAAAACACTTTGGATGCTCCAAGTAAATCCTTGGTCTCACAAACTATGTTAAAGTTTATACTTTTTATGCATACCAAGTATTTGTTGTAAATAATAGACTATGGTCTTCTAGCAAACCAACAACTAGTATCAGAGCCAACTCATAATTATGTTATATATAATTATTGTCTCCTCCAATCATTTTTATTATATATATGTGATGTATATGTGTTTATTTGCATGATACAATTATTTAGAGAGATGGCACTCTAGGTTCTTATGTAATAATAAAATATGCATAAGATGTGTGTTTTGATGTTATTAACCATTATTTAAATCAATTGTTGATATTTATTGTAATTATGTTGGCTATGGTTCCTTTAAAGTTTTAGTTGTATCATTGTTATTACGTGTAATGTGCTAGAGGAAAGATCTATCATCACCATAATTTCCTTACTAGATGTTTATTGTTTTCATAGAATTATTTTTAAGCTGCAAATGGTATATAATCTTTCTATGTAATTATCTTTGAAAATGGAGGCACTTGAAGGTTCAACATGATTGTGAAATGCTCAATATGCTTGATTTTAATTAATTCTAGTTTTTAGTAATTATTGTGGTTTTAATTTGATTTCTTGTTTTAAAAGGAATCGACCTAGAGTTTTGGAAACCCTAGCAGCACCACATGGCTACATCCTCGTGTGCAGCCAGCGGCCAGTCCGCACGCCATAAGAGCGGACTGAAGGATTGCATCTTGCCTCTTGCATATGACAAACAGCAAACGAACTGAAGGGTTGTATCGCTGAAGCAACATGCCCCAATGGGCCTTGCAGAGCTGCTTCCTTGTACATGAAACCTGGCCAAGGCTGAGCCCAGTGCAGGCAGTAAGCCCATGTGTACCAGTAGCCACGTCTGCCTTTGCCCTTTTGCCTCCACATGTAGTGGTTGTACTTCCTCCACCACCTGATGTGCCTTAAATTTAAAGTGTTTAAAATTTGTTGATTTTTAAAATTTAAACTAATTGAAGATCAATTTTTTATATCTCCAAATAATTGATAATATTTTCCAAATTTAAAAGAGTATTCAAATTATCCAAATAAAATCTTGAAGTTTTAAATTAGATTATGGAAAGATTTTAAGATCTTATTAAGATCTTAGAATCTTTTAATTAATCTAATCCTACATTAGTAGGAGGAATTTAACAAATAGATAAATTTTATATATTATTAAATTTTTTGTTAATTAAAATAAAATTAATTTAAAATCAATTTGAAAGAGTTTCAAAATAAATAATCTTATTGGGATCACCTATCTAGAATTAAGATTAAAATTAATGAAATTAAAGTTTTAAAAGAGTTTTATTACTTAGGAAATTTCAATAAAACTTATGGTAGTGTAAAGGGATAACAAAATCAAACACAATCGAAGGAGGACTGCAACAAAGAAGATGACGACTTAAAGATCACACAATTTTCTTTTAGTTTTATTTCTTTTCTAAGGGAAACCATAGTATTACGGTTACGATAATTTATGTGCATTTTTGTTATGTTTGATAACATACTTGATATGCTTTGATTGCTATATTCATAATTATCGATAACATGCCATATACAATAGTGAGAGCCACCCATAATAACATGTTCATGCATCATATAGTTTTAGGAATCTAATATGATTAGTTGCCTTAACAATGCAGATTAAATTTATTTAAGAGTTACTAATAAATTTAAGAAACTTAAAACTTAAAAAATTAAGTGGGTGCAAGAATCTCATAATGAAAGGTTCTACTGGGTGAGTCTTTAATGCGAGAATCCTACTATGACCTCCATTGCTAGTATAAGAAGAGTGATGTGTGTCTTGCTTCCTAAAGGAGCTGTGTTTTCCAAGCTTTATCTACCTCCCTAAAGGATAGTTTCCCTAACTGGTTATTAGCTTACGACTGACCTGACTCTATGGTGGCCCTCAATGGGTGAAATTTACTAGGTTACGAAACGATGGTTGTATGCTCAACAGGAACCTATTTGCATACTGGCATAATGAGTTCCTATTGATTAAGGTTATGGACCAAAGATACAGTAGTTGATTTAGCTAAATATGAGATATTACGTGAATAAGATCAATTAGGAATGACCTGCCATGGTAAGTGCGCTACAATATTGCCTATAGTGACTCGTATCCCATGGTTATTGGTTTTAGCTGATGTAATAATGTATTTTCTTAGGTTTCATACATCCATGCATTTTTGTTTTACTTGTTTTTATATACGTTTTACTAAATTATTATTGTTTCATATGATATTTGCAATCTTTATTAATTATGTTTGTAATACTTTGTTTGCAGTCATAATGTCTTTCAACTTCTATTTGTTATCTTAAGTCAAAACAAATTGACTAGCGAAAACTTCATCGAGTGGAAACGCAACTTGAACATTGTGCTTACTGTCGAAAAGCAGAAATTTGTGCTGTTAGAAGAGTGCCTGCCTTAGCTTGGGCCAAAGGCTTCTAAGAATGCTAAGGTTGTATATGATAAGTGGATCCAATATGATGACATATATGAACAAGTATAGAAGTTATAGTAAGAAAGATCGAGGGGGTCGAGAAGCTTGTGGACACAATAGATTTATTATCGCCAACCAAGTATGAACAACTGTATTGAATGTTTCTTTTATATAGCATTATGAGCTGAATCCTGAATGTTTTAAAGATACTTAAAAAAACTATTCTGAGGCATAAATATTTTTCGTGGTTATTTTGTAAACCCTAACTCACCCATAGCTACAACTATTTTTCATGTGTTATATTTAATCGTTGATTGTAATTTCATAAGTAAAGCTAGGTTATAGATTATGATTAACCGCCCTGAGTATATCTTTGATAACAAAATCTATTAATCTTTTAATGAATAATTTATTCATTAATCTTATCGTAAATATAAAATAAAAAATGAGTTTGAGATCTTATTTACGCAAGTACTGCATTAAATTCATTAGAATATGATTACTCTTGTTAATGAAGTCGTGGATATATACGTGCGAAATATTGTTTTCAACTATCTATAATATCATATTTTCAAGTTATCAAGCCTTTGATAGGTAAAAATTAGTATTACTCACACCGGCAAACCAAAAATCATGATAAATAGATGTTAGTCTATTATTTCCTCTATTAATAGTCAACATAATTAGAATTTAGTTGTCATTATGAAATTACGAAATAGTGATAATTTTAATATAACGTCCATGTATTTTATGATTAGGAACAATAAATATATAATCATTATTACTAAAACAGTACCTTGTTTTTCATAATTTCATGAAAGAATCACAAAGACATGCTTTATAAGCATAATTTTAATGAATGAAATTTTGTTAAATTCTCTCCAAATTAATTTGATAAAAAATATTAGAGTGCTCTATTTGAGTGTCACATCGATGCTCCAATTTTAATTGTTTATTTCGTAGAGTTTAGGCGTTCATATTACTTTCTTGGTTAAAGTGTGTGTCTGAATAGACTAAGGCTTTGTGAGAAGCAAGTTGGAACTTTTAAGTTCCAACTTGGTATAGTATAAAGCTCTTATATATGCTATAGTAGTTTGCTACAGTATAAAGATCTCATATATTACAGTGTTTAAGTTTTAATATTTAGTTCTAACATACTTTCCAAACTAAGATTAAAAGTTCAAGGACTTGGTTTTAGTGTTGGTTGAAATTTTGTACCAAAATGATCAAATTTTGACTTTAAGCATTACATGTACACTGGCCAAAAAGTTTATATATATGTTTTAGTATTAATAAATATACATAGAGTAGCCAATACTAAAAACTTAATGCAAACTGTAACGCCCTGAAATTAATTTAATGTTATTGTAATGTAAAATGATGAATTAGTATGCCATAATTAATGTTTTAACATTAATTTGATCATTTGGTTAAATTTTGAATTTTAGGTTGTTTTGTTAATTTAATAAATCTTAATGATTCCTTATTATTTTAAAATATTATTTCGAGTTTTTTAAAACACAACAGTTTGTGAAATGTTAAAAATATTCCATTTTACAAAGCCGTAGGCGGCACATGATTTTCGCATAGTAAAACCGCCCACCATTTCTCTCTCTCACTCTCTTCCTCTCACTCTCTCTGATATCTCTCTCTCTCTCACCCATGAGTCTCTCTCACTCTCTCCCTCTCGGTCTCTCCTCTTCTCTCTCAATTTTTCCTCAAATTTTTGAATCAAAATTTGAATCCAAGCTTTGGGTTAGCAAGAAGGAAGCTCGGGGACGTGATTTGGCAACCAAGAACGTGGATTGAAGCTTGAATTCGACGTTAGTTTTAAAATTTCTAAACTTTTTCTAAATTTTTAATTTTCATGCATTTTTAAAATCTCAGTTTGTTTGAGCTTAGAAAACCCTTGATTTGAGTTAAAGGAACTTAGAACACCTAGAATCTAAGCTTGGATTGAAGAAAAATGGATTAGATTCAAGGTTTTTCATTTGTCCTCATTTTCTCCCATTTTAGATTTTTGGGATTTTTGTGTTTAAATCATGTTTAAATGAGTTCAAAAGTGTTCTATTATGTTTTTCTATCATCTATGAATGTTTTCCATGCCTGAGATTTGAGAAAAACAGGTTAAAATCAAGATTTAGATTTTGGGAGAATGAAAACCCGTGGCTGGGATTTCTGGGTTTCTCCAGTTCGGCAAGCCGAACTACGTGTTCGGCAGGCCAGATTCAAAGGATCGATAGGTCGGACTCATCCGTTCGGTAGGCCAAACCTAGAAAATATCCGGCCGACTGGACCTGATTTTCAGTAGGCCAAACTGCACAGTTCGACCAGCTGAAGCAGGGCATCCGGCAGGCCGACAGAGCATGAAAAATTTTATGATTTTTCACCTGTTTTCACTGTTTTGAACCCCGATTGAAATTCCAACCTTGTAAAATTATTTTAAAGATACAAATGGCACACTAGGACATCATGAAATGGTTTAGTAACATAGAATCTCTCAAACTAGATATTGATCGACTTAGTGTGTATCTAGGATCATTCGTGGTTTCGCAGAGCTAACGTATAGTGGACCGGGATTACAGTGTGGGGCATCGAGACAAGTATCGAGGTAGGACTTCTACCCTATCTTTGGTAACCCAGTTTCAAAATGATTTGGCTTTGAAAAGGGTTTCTATAAAAATGTTTTCAACGATTGATTGAAAAATGAGATTTTATCGGTTATTTTTATAAACCGTGAATTGAAGTGAACTTCATAATGAACTTCATAATTAATATTAATGAGAATATCTAGTAAATGGACTTGTATGATAATAGAAATGAATATAAGGGCATGATGCCATATCAGAGATCGGGTCGTGTAGCGATCGACCTTGGGGGTTGGTCTCGAAACCCAGCCGGGCCACTACGGTGGTGATATCCTTATGGTTTGCCTAGGAAAAGAAAATAATGCATTTCTGATCGACCGAATAAACTGTTTTGGGTAAGAACGATTTTATTTAAGTTTATTTATTTATTCAAGGTTTCTTTTAAATAATTCCCTGAATAATGAGATTTTTCTTTAAGTTAAATGATTTATCAAAATATAGTCTTACTGAGCCTTTCGCTCACATTTTTTTTGTTTTTCCTAAATTTCCCCCTCTAGGTGGATTCCCACTTAGGTTCAGAGAGGACTCTATGAACCGAACTCAGGAGCAGTAGGAAGACTAGTGGATTACTTGTATTAATTGAACAAGGCATGTAATGTTTTTAATTTTCTTTATGCTTGGACTATGGTTGTATTATTATATTGTCAGTACTATGTGTGTGCACAAGTTGTGGGTCAGTGGGACCCATACTTGCGGTTCTTTATTATTTTTATTATTCGCTTAATGATTTCACCTGCTTAATGTTTATGAATTCTTTTTATAAAATGTTGTTTTGAAAATTTCATATTTTTATTATTTAATTTAACCCCTAAAATTCTTGATTTTAATTAAATTTCTCTTTTAATTAATTTAAATAATCCGCTACGTCGCCTCCCGTACTCCGAGGCGTGACAGAATGGTATCAGAGCTCAAGGTTATGAACCTTGGGAATTGTGCACGTATATGTATGACAATGAAATACCTCTGACAGTCCAAAATTTTGCTTTCAGAAGTGAGAGAATGGCACCTAGACGTCTTTCGATAGCTGACGCCGAGTTCAAAAATGATGAGGGTATGATGAGGTCTATGTTTGCGGCTTTTCGGCAGATGGCAGCTAGAGCTAGACCAGAGGATTCTGATGTTGGTCGTCGGCATACGTATTTTAAGAAATTTCAGCGTGCGTCTATTCTGACTTTTGATGGTAATGGGGAGCCGCAGTTGGTAGAATATTGGTTAGACTCGATTGTGAAGCATTTGGATACCCTTGGTGTGCCTGATGAGTACCGTGTGGAATTTGTTGCATATAAGCTCGAGGGTGGTACTAATGCTTGGTGGAAACAAGCTAAGCATTTGGAACGCGGTGGCAATATCAGTTGGGACAGATTCGAGGAGCTGTTCTATGATTGGTATTTTTTGTAGGGGTATAGAGATCAGAAGGCAACTGAGTTCTACAGGTTGTAACATGGTGATTTGTCAGTTCGAGAATATGAGGCAAGATTTAATGAGTTGGCCAGGTTTGCTCCATCAGCAGTGGCATCAGAACGCGAGAGGTGCATTAAGTTTCAGGAATGGCTCAAGGCTCCTATTCGGCAACAGGTGGTTACTCTGCGATTTAGGAGTTTTGGAGAGCTTGTGTCGTCAGCAATATTAGTGGAAAATGATTATACACAGTATTATGAGGATCGAGCAAAGGCTTCAAGAGATCATAGAGGAGCGGTAGGAAGAGCACCAGTAGCCGTCTGACTCCGAGAAAGAACAAGCAGGGTGGCACGAGCAGTGGTAGCAGTAGTTCATCTAGTAGTGGGCGCAGCAATCCCTACAGCTTCCATTGTCATTTTTGTCAATAGCCAGGACACATCAAGAGGAATTGCCCAATCAGGAGTGCCTGTCTTGGATCTTAGACCGGAGAAGATGCCAGTCCTTAGTCTCAGCCGCAGACCTTACCTCAGCCTTAGCAGTATCCGTAGTTGTAATATCCTTAGTTCTCTCCTCAGCAATTTTCATATCCGGCACGAGGGCAGTAGCCGCAGCATTTCCAGCGTAGCGTCCCTCAATATCGAGCGCCGAGTACAGCTAGTGTGCAGTCGTCTCTGTCTCAGCAGTATTGGTAGAATAATCCAGGACCCAACAATGTTGGTAGAGGAAAAGGGAAGGCACTAGTGCAGGTTCATGCAATGACATCTGGAGGTTTAGATTCTCAGACCAGTAACACGATTGTCGATGGTATGATCTTAGTTTCTCAATCTTTAGCTCGCGTTGTATTTGATACAGGTGCCTCTCATTCTCTCATTTCGAGTTCTTTTGTACATGCCTTGGGATTAGATATAGAAGAGTTTAATGAACCCCTAGTCATAACTTCTCCCCTAGGGCGGGTGTGTGTGAATTGTGTATGTAAATCTTGTAAAATAAAGATTAGGGATAGATTTTGAAAAGTGATTTAATTATACTCCCCATGAGCTCATATGATGTAATTCTAGGGATGGACTGGTTGTCCAGGTATAATGCAGTTGTAGACTGTCAACTTAGGAAAGTAACCCTAGTGTCTGATAGGGGGACGATGATCACCTACCAGGGTGGTGGTGATTGGTTAATGAGCGAGTGTCTCATAAAGTCCTGTCTAGGAGGGCGAAGAAATTTGGTTTGTTGTGCTTTTCTTGCGAATCTAGAGTGCGAGCCCTATGCTTTGAGAGAAAGTGTAGTGATTTCGGTGGTTGATGAGTTCGAGGATGTCTTCCCTGATGAGTTGCCAGGATTACTACCGCATAGAAAAATTGAGTTTGGTATTGAGTTGTTTATGGGGACAGCACCGATTTATATAGCACCTTATCGGATGGCGCCGGCAGAAATGAAAGAATTGAGGAAGCAACTTCAGGAGCTTGTTGATAAAGGGTATATTCGGAGTAGCACATCTCCGTGGGGAGCATCGATTTTGTTTGCTAAGAAACATGATGGGACTCTCAGGTCGTGTGTAGATTATCGACAGCTGAATCGTGTTATAGTGAAGAATAAGTATCCCTTGCCTAGGATCGACGAGTTGTTTGATCAGTTGGGAAGTTCGCGGTATTTCTCAAAGATTGATTTGCAGTTGGGTTACCATCAACTCAGGATTAAGGAAGAGGATATTCCCAAGACAGCTTTTAGGACTCGATATAGGCATTTTGAGTTTTTGGTTATGTCGTTTGGGTTGACGAATGCTCCGACAGCTTTCATGGATTTGATGAACAGGATATTTAGGCCGTATCTAGATCAATTCATGATCGTGTTCATCGATGACATTCTAGTGTATTCTAAGATTTGGGAGGAGCATGAACAGCATCTCCGGATTGTGCTTCAGACTCTGCGGGAGCACCAGTTATATGCCAAGAGGGAAAAGTGCAAGTTTTGGTTGACTGAGGTCAAATTTCTAGGTCATGTCATCTCTGAGCATGGTATTTCTATGGATCCGTCCAAGATTGAAGCCATAGTGGAATGGAAACGACCAAGGAATGTAGCAAAAATTCGCAGCTTCTTGGGTCTTGCTAGTTAATACAAGAAATTTGTAAAGGATTTTTCAAAGATTGCAGCTCCGTTGACGAGATTGATCAAGAAAAATGTCAGGCTTGAGTGGGGTGAAGAATGTGAGCTTACTTTTCAAGAATTGAAGAACCGGTTGACTTCAGCCCCAGTGTTGGTTATTCCTAGCAGTGACGAGCCGTATAAGGTTTACGCAGATGCTTTAGGGCACGGACTTGGATGCGTGTTGATGCAGCATGGACGAGTGGTTACGTACTGATCGAGACAGTTACGACCTCATGAGCAAAATTATCCTACTCATGACTTGGAGCTCGCGACAGTGATTCACGCGCTGAAGATTTGGAGGTGTTATTTATATGGAGCGACATTTCAGGTCTTCTCCAATCATAAGAGTTTGAGGTATCTGTTCACTCAGAGGGATCTTAATTTGAGGCAGCAGAGATTGATAGAGTATATGGAGGATTATGATTTTACGTTGCAGTATCATCCTGGGAAAGCTAATGTGGTCACGGATGCGCTTAGTAGGAAGTTTTTAGGGATTCTTGCTTGTTTGGCTTTTGAGGACTAGAGCAGGGATACCACAGTAAACGAGTATGGGCTACGGTATCATGAAAATGATGATCGAGTTTCGGTATATCATGTGGAGACGACCCTAGCTCTTGTTCAGATGGTGAAGCAAAATCAGTGGCAGGATCAGCATTTGTAGGGGATTTGGAAGCAGATTTAGAATGGAGAGCAGTTTAAAGAATGGAGAGTTCATGCAGATGGATCGTTGTATTTTTGGGAGCGTCTCGCAGTTCCAGCTATCATCGAGGTGACGAAAGTCGTTATGGACGAAGCTCATAGGTCTCAGTTCGTCATTCATCAGGGGAGCACAAAGATGCATCGTGATTTGAAGAGGCAATATTGGTAGAGAGGCATGAAGAAAGATGTTCGAGAGTACGTGGCCAAGTGTATGACGTGTCTTTAGGTGAAAGCCGAGCATCAGAAGCCCGCAAGTCAGCTTCAGCCGCTTCTTATTCCAAGGTGAAAATGGGAGCATGTGACGATGGATTTTCTCACAGGTTTGCCAAAGACGGAGCAGCGACATGATGCAGTTTGGGTCATAGTCGACAGGTTGACAAAATTGACGCATTTCATTCTGTTCAGGTCAACATGTTCGAGGAGGATTCTTAGGGATTTGGATCTGCAGAACATAGTGAGGTTGCATGGAGTTCCTTTGTCCATCACTTTTGATCGAGACACCAGGTTTAATGCTAAGTACTGGAGGAGTTTTCAGGAGGCTTTAGGTATGGATTTAAACTTCAGTACGGTGTTTTATCCTCAGACTGATGGGCAATCTGAGCAGGTTATTCAAATTCTCAAGAATATGTTGCGTGCCTATGCGTTAGACTTCGGTGGGAATTGGAAGAAATATTTGCATCTAGCGGAGTTCGCGTACAACAATAGCTATCAGGCGAGTATTGGTATGGCATCGTTTGAGGCGTTGTATGGGCAACCATGTCAGTCACTGGTGTGTTGGGCAGAGCCAGAAGACAGGGTTATTCTTGGGCCGGATATGATATGTGATAGCAACGAGAAAGTCGCTGTGATTCGAGGTCGATTGAGGGCAGCTCAGAGTCGACAGAAGAGTTATGCAGATAGAAGACGTGGACCCTTAGAGTTTACGGTAGGAGATTTTGTTCTCTTGAAGGTATCGCCTCGTAAAGGAACTATGCGATTTGGAGTGAGTGGAACGCTTGCACCGAGGTATATTGGACCGTTCGAGATCATTCAGCGTATTGGTGTGGTTGCTTATCGGCTCGACCGTCTGTCCGAACTCTCTCATGTTCACGATGTGTTTCATGTGTCGATGCTTAGAAAGTGTCCGCCTGAGCAGGGTAAGATAGTTTCATTTCGCGATGTGTAGGTTCGGGAAGATACGACGTACGAGGAGGTGCCGATTCAGATCATCGATCGGAAAGTGATCAGTTTACGTCATCGTGAGATACCGTTGGTAAAGGTCGTGTGGCAGCATCACGGGGTTGATGAAGCCACTTGGGAACTAGAGTCGAGTATGCTGGAATTGTATCCATATTTGTTTTGTTTCTAAATTGAGTTGCAAATTTCGATGGTGAAATTTCTTTTAGGGGTGGAGAGTTGTAACGCCCCGAAATTAATTTAATGTTATTGTAATGTAAAATGATGAATTAGTGTGCCATAATTAATGTTTTAACGTTAATTTGATCATTTGGATAAATTTTGAATTTTATGTTGTTTTGTTAATTTAATAAATCCCAATGATTCCTTATTATTTTAAAATGTTATTTTGAGTTTTTTAAAACACAACAGTTTGTAAAATGTTAAAAATATTCCGTTTGACAAAGCCGTGGGTGGCACATGGTTTTCGCACAGTAAAACCGCCCACTATTTCTCTCTATTTATTCTCTCTCTCACCCCCTTCCTCTCACTCTCTTTGATCTCTCTCTCTCTCTCACCCGTGAGTCTCTCTCACTCTCTCCCTCTCGGTCTCTCCTCTTCTCTCTCAATTTTTCCTCAAATTTTTTAATCAAAATTCGAATCCAAGCTTCGGGTTAGCAAGAAGGAAGCTCGGGGATGTGATTTGGCAACCAAGAATGTGGATTGAAGCTTGAATTCGAGGTTAGTTTTAAAATTCTTAAACTTTTTCTAAATTTTCAATTTTCATGCATTTTTGAAATCTAAGTTTGTTTGAGCTTAGAAAACCCTTGATTTGAGTTAAAGGAACATAGAACACGTAGAATCTAAGCTTGGATTGAAGAAAAACAGATTAGATTCAAGGTTTTTCATTTTTCCTCATTTTCTCCCATTTTTAGATTTTTGGGATTTTTGTGTTTAAATCTTGTTTAAATGAGTTCAAAGGTGTTCTATTATGTTTTTCTATCATCTATGAATGTTTTTCATGCCTGAAATTTGAGAAAAACAGGTTAAAATCAAGATTTGGATTTTGGGAGAACGAAAACCCGTGGCTGGGATTTCTGGGTTTCTCCAGTACGGCATGCCGAACTACGTGTTCAGCAGGCCAGATTCAAAGGATCAGCAGATCGACCGACCGGACCTGATTTTCGACAGGCCAAACTGCACAATTCAGCCGGCCGAAGCAAGGCGTCTGGCAGGCCGGCAGAGCATGGAAAATTTTGTAATTTTTCACCCGTTTTCACTGTTTTAACCCCGATTGAAATTCCAACCTTGTAAAATGATTTTAAAGATACAAATGGCACACTAGGACATCATGAAATGGTTTAGTAACATAGAATGTCTCAAACTAGATATTGATCGACTTAGTGTGTATCTAGGATCGTTCGTGGTTCCGCGGAGCTAACGTATAGCGGACCAGGATTACGGTGTGGGGCACCGGCACGAGTATTGAGGTAGGACTTCTACCCTATCTTTGGTAACCCAGTTTCAAAATGATTTGGCTTTGAAAAGGGTCTCTATAAAAATATTTTCAACGATTGATTGAAAAATGAGATTTTATCGGTTATTTTTATAAACCGTAAATTGAAGTGAACTTCATAATGAATATTAATGAGAATATCTGGTAAATGGACTTGTATGATAATAGAAATGAATATAAGGGCATGATGCCATATCAGAGATTGGGTCGTGTAGCGATCGACCTTGGGGGCAGGTCCCGAAACCCAACTGGGCCACTACGGTGGTGATATCCTTATGGTTTTCCTAGGAAAAGAAAATAATGCATTTCTGGTAGACCGAATAAACTGTTTTGGGTAAGAACGGTTTTATTTAAGTTTATTTATTTATTCAAGGTTTCTTTTAAATAATTCCCTGAATAATGATATTTTTCTTTAAGTTAAATGATTTATCAAAATATAGTCTTATTGAGCCTTTCGCTCACATTTTTTTTGTTTTTCCTAAATTTCCCCCTCTAGGTGGATTCCAACTTAGGTTCGGAGAGGACTCTATGGACCAAACTCAGGAGCAGTAGGAGGACTAGTGGATTACTTGTATTAATTGAACAAGGCATGTAATGTTTTTAATTTTCTTTATGCTTGAATTGTGGTTGTATTATTATATTGTCAGTACTCTGTGTGTGCACAAGGTGTGGGTCAATGGGACCCATACTCGTAGTTCTTTATTATTTTTATTATTCGCTTAATGATTTCACCTGCTTAATGTTTATGAATTCTTTTATAAAATGTTGTTTTAAAACTTTCACATTTTTATTATTTAATTTAACCCCTAAAATTCTTGATTTTAATTAAATTTCTCTTTTAATTAATTTAAATAATCCACCACGTCACCTCTCGTGCTCCGGGGCGTGACACAAACTTATTTGCATTGACACATAAGTGTTTTAGTACTAATTATTATTAGATTAACTTTAATTAAATCTAATAAATTTTTACAATATTTTAATGCTTTTGTTAACTAATTTTTTATATAGGTTATTATTTTTTTAAGAGTAAATTAACTCCAATCTAACATTTGTTAATTATACATAAATTTACAAAAAAAAAGAAAAGAAAGAAATCATCCTACTACACATATATATTCTTCCTACGTATATCTATAATTCAAATCATGTAGAAAAAAATTAAGTATACAACACATATTCATATGGGTCTCGCGTCTATTTACGCATTTTAAACTAACTTCAAGTATAAAGTTGTCTCAAATAATATTTTCTTGGTGAATCCGAGGTCGAACCCACAAGGAAGGATTTATTTAGTTCCAGTACATGTATTATATTAACTTTTTCCTTTTATTTAAACTGAAAAATTTGAGGATTAATATTTATTATTCACATAATGTATTTACAATATTTACACATTTTCTTACAACATTTTTCATCTTTAAATTTTGATAATTTGAAACTTTAATAACAAGAAATACAAATAATAATTTAAGCAGAGTAACAACAATAATAACGACAATTTAAGGAAGTAAAACAACAATAATAACAGGGTTGAGGTTCAAAGGTTCTGTTCTGACAATTATCTTTAATATATTTTAGTTTCTCTTTTTATTTATTAGTTGGTTTAAGTATACACTATGCCATCCTATGTCGACAATAAATCAAGATTTACCAAGCATTTACTGTGCCATTTCATGTCTATAATGCAGCAAAAACACAACTTAATAAATAAGCAGCATTTCAACATAACTTAACTAAAATAACAACCAAGATAGTAAGTTAAGCATTTACCGAGCCATTCTCTGTCTACGAATAATCAAGGTCCTCCCAAGCATTATCTGTGCCAGTCTATGTCATCAATAAATCAGAACCGTAATTTTGGCAGAGTTCTAGCTAAGAAAATATTGAAATTCTAGGTTTTCTAAGAGAATATTTTGGCATTACAACAACTTAGAAAACTAAGAAAAATAAAACATATTTAAGAGAATTTTGCCAGAATTTCCCCCTCTCCCCTCAGCTAAAAAGAAATTTAGAAAGACATAATTAATAAAGTACTATTGATATTATTAAGCATAATTTTTACAACATAAACTAGAAAATATTTTACAAGAAACTAGACTGAAAGCTAAAATAAAAACTAGACTATAATTATTACAATAGCATTTTCATGCTGCAAGGAGGCTCTCTCAACTGAGGCAAATGCCTCGGTATTTATAGCGAATTAGTTTTGCAAACGTCCACTTATAATTAATGTCATTTCCTGTTGAAAGTTGACGATTTTGAATTATTTCCTTCTTCTTTCATGCTGATCCGTGTTCGTGAGAGTGCAAATCTGTCTTTGAGATTCTCTGCCTCGTGGTACACGGCAACACTTAAACGGACTGATCATGGTCGTTAATCGCACGATCCAACGGCTGTCAGACGCTCGCAAATTGGGCCAGGTGGGACGAAGATTTAAAGCCGATGGATGAGTCAAAGTATTCAGATCTAACGGTTCAGAGAACGGATGCATGTGGACACGACCGCACTCGATCGGACACACTTGCTGCACCCTCTGGGACACGCTCAGCTTTGTCTGCGGGTGTAAAGCACGTGCCAATCATATCCCAACACGTGGATCACACTTTGAGATTTCGTTGATGCATCGAATGACGCGTTGACACGCGTCTCTTCCTCGGACGGCTGAGATTGATTTGGCAGGTGATCGAACGGTTCTCATGATGCCACGTGTCCCATTTAATTTAAATTTGAATTTCCTTTATCTTTTTGATGTATTTGATGTCCGATTTTATCTATTTTGGTGCCGTTTTTTCTCCAGATTTCAAATCTAAAAATCACAAACACACTAATATTATTATTTTACAAACATAATATTTATTAAAAATATTTATTTTACAATAAAACACATAAAAATAGATAAAAACTCCTAAAATTTCCAATCTCTTGTGGTTGAGTACAGATATAATTTTTATGACTTGGAAATATTTTTAAAAATTACTAAAAATATAATAAGGCATATTTATAAACTTAAAACACACTACCAAACACACTAAAACTCAAAATAAAATAACCGCATTACTTTTATGATTTTGACTATTTACAGACTAGACATTTATTTATCACACCAAAATGACTCCAACAATTACTTAAAACATAAAAACACACTAAAAACGTATTTTTAAACATATTTTCATACCAAGACATAAAAATACTTATTAACACAAAATGCTATTAATTAGAGGATTTAATGAGAAATAAAAGCGTAAACAAATGATTTAAATCTTAAAAAATGTACACTTTTATAGTCTCATCACATATATAAACATATACCAATTAACCAAAATAGCAAATCCAACCTAACTAACAAAACAAAAACAGCAAAACACAACAACAGCAAATCCAATACAACCACAAACATAAAAATAAATAAATAAATAAATAAAAACTTCCAATCATGAATTCCATACAAATATAAAAAAATTATGGTCTAATATTGTAACACCCTGAAATTAATTAAGTGATATTAGTGTATAAAATAATGAATTAGTATGCCATGATGTATTTTTAAACTTAATCTGACTATTTTGTGATATTTCTAAATTAATGTTATTTCTAATTATTTTGATCATTTTTAATTACTTTTGATTATTTTATTTGTTATTTTAAATTTTAAAATAAAATAATTTGTCAAATAACTAACACGTCCCATTTTGGAAAATCACGTGCAGGACATGGTTTTCATTCTAAAAACTACTCTCTCCTCCCCTCTATTTATCTCTCCTCTCCCTCTCTCTTTCACTCACTCTCATTCTCTCTCTCAGATCACTCTTTCACTCTCTCGTCTCTCTCACTCAATGCCTCTCTCTTTCTCTCTTCTCTCTCTTTTAATTCAAAAACTTTTGAGTTCAAACTTCAATCCTTCATTGAATTGGAAGCTTGGGGACATGATTGAGCAACCACAAACTCGATTCAAAGATTAAATCAAGGTTAGCTTTTAAAATTTCAAACTTTTTCTAAATTTTTCTATTCTCTTTGCATTTTGAAATCTGAGCTTCTTTGACCTTAGGAAACCTTGAATCTAAGTTAGTGGAACCCAAAACATTTAGAATCTAGACTTGGTTTGATGAAAAATGGACTTGATCAAGTTTTTCTATTTTCTCTCTATTCTTCTATTTTTGGATTTTCTTTAATTTTTCTATGCAAATCTTGTTTAAACCAATTTAAAGGTGTTCTATTTTGTTCTTTATCATGTATGAGTGTTTTCTATACTTGGAAATTGAGAAAATAGGTCAACAATGAGGATTTGAGCTCGGGGAGGCCGAGGTTCGAATTCTAAAAAATTCTAGAACTTAACAGTTCGACAGGCCGGATTCATGAGTCCAGCAGGCTGAACCTAGGAATAGTTCGCCAGGCCGGTCTTAATTTGCTGGTAGGCCGAACTAGGGGAACCGGCAGGCCAATCGGGCTTTGCAAAAATTTGTTGTTTTCACCCGTTTTTGCTGTTTTAAACCCTGATAGAGATTTTAATCTTGCAATATGATTTTATGGACTTAAATGGCACACTAGGACACCATGGGATAATTTAGCAACATAGGATATCTTAAGCTAGAAACTGATAAACTTAGTTATATTTAAGGTTGTTCATGGTTCCGTGGAGCTAACGTATAGCGGATAGGAACTATGGTGTTAGAATCGGCACGGATATTGAGGTATGACTTCTACCCCCTTCCTTGGTAGCTAATTTTTTAAAATGATTTTTGGCCTCAAAATGATTTCTTTCAAAATATTTTTCAATGATTGATTGAAAAAGGTTTTTATTAGTCATTTTCATAAACAGTAGAATGAGGTGATTTTCATAATAAACCGCATAATGAATGTAAGTGAATATACTTGGTAAAATGGGATTTTAATAATTAAAGAAATGTATAAATGGGCATGATGCCATACTCAGAGATCAAGTCGTGTAGAGTGTGACCTTAGGGGCAGGTCTCGAAACCCAGTTGGGCCACTATGATGGTGATAATTATAGTTTGCCCAAGAAAGATAAAAAGGTACTTTCTGGACGAATTGATTTTGATAAGATTAATTTAAAGGAATTTATCTATTTAATTTTGTTTTCTAATTATTTTCTTGAAAGATAAGATTTATATTTAAATTATTTATATGTTTTAAAGCATAGTCCTACAGAGCCTTTCGGTCACTTTTTATGTGTTTTTAAACCCTTTCCCGCTAGGTGGAATCTAGCTTAGGATCGACGGAGACTCCACTGACCAAACTCGCAAGCAGTAGAAGACCCTGAGTAGGTTATTTGTATAATTTAAAAAAGGCATGTATTATTCTAACTTCTTTTTCTATATTGGACTATGGTTGTAATTTAATTTATATCATTACTATATGTGTGCACAAGTTATGGGCTCTGTGGGACCTAACTCGTACTTCCTTTTCTTTATTTTATTTTTTATTTTTCACCTGTCTATTTTATTATAATAATAATCATTTTAAAAAGTTTTAAATTGTTATGTTTTTCATAATTAAATTAAATTCTTTAATTCATGTTTTAATTAAAATTTGACTTAATTAACCTAATTATTCCGCCACGTCACCTCCCATACCTTGGGGCGTGACAAATATTGATTAATTTTTATAATGATTGATCAAAGAAACACATTCTGGAAGAACCATAGTAGCTTAGGACGAGATAGTACCATCGCTTAGTGGTTGATAGGCAGTTTACAGAGGAGATCACATCATGTTGAAGAAAGAGGCAGTGAAGATTAGAGAAGGAGAGGAAGGGAGAGATGGAGAGGGTTGGCGGTGGAGTGGCGGGAGATTGAGAGAAAGAGAAGCAGACAAATTAGAAAAACATTGAGGAGATTGGGGGAGAGCGTAACGTGAGAAATTCTCATGTGAGATTGTTTAAAAGTAAAGACTAAAACTTCACCATAATAAGTGAGCACGTTATGTGACATGTATGAAGGTATCCTTCAAAATTCTAGCATCTTTTATCGATTGGTCCACTATAAGAAAAACTTTCTTTATATGTTGTCGCTAAAAATTACTTTTGAGCAATGGTACGTTGTCGCTAAAACTTTTAGACCACATTTGTAATTTTTGATGGTATGATCCACTTTTTAATGATGACTTGAGTCTTAAAAGGAATTTCTTTTCTAAAGGAAAAATTTAGTAACAAAATAGAAATTTTGGAAGAATTTTACCAATGACATGAGCTTAGGGGAAATTTTTGGCTACAATTTAGTGGGAGAATGATAATTTTGGCAAATTCTCAAAACTTTTAGTGACGACGAAGTCAAATTGAAATTTTCCAGAAATGTTTGAAAAACATTTAATGGTGACATATGTTGTCGCTAAAAGTTTTAAGGGTTTCTCTTTTTTTTAATAAAATGACGTCATCTTTTTGACAAATGGCAACAACAGATGGACTTTTAGGAATGACAACTAGCGCCTCGAGCTCCTCCTTCCCATATCTCTTTGTCTTTCCCCCTCTCCACTTTGAGCACCGCCTACCACCCCTTCCCTTCCTTACCTACCAAACGCCCCCATTTAGTTCCCAAAGTGACCAAAATCCACCCAAAACCCATTCCCTTCTCTCCTTCTTAAAATTCAAGTGAGCAAAACTCCTCCACCCATGCCTCCCTAGAAGTCTACCCTCCACTACCGCTATTTGCCATCGTCCTTCCTCTCTCTTAGTTACCACATTTCAATGGTGGTTTGTGGTAAGTTTGGTTTATTTAGTTATTTTTTTCTTAAAATCTTTTGTTCATAAGGAAAAAAATAACGATGATAATGATTATGGTGAAGATGATTATGATAACGAGTAATGTGTGGTTAGTGTGTGAACCGGAATGGTGTTTTGAAAACTCTATGAATTTTTATTGTAACATGTAAACATATGTGTTTTATTTATTTTTTTATAATTTGCATTGTTGATTAAAATCAAAAGGTTTGGGTAATTGTTGCTTAGAATTAATTTGTTTATATTTCTTTTATTTATGATGATTATGATGATGATGATGAATAATTAACATGTTTAGATAATTGTTTATTAGAATGAATTTGTTTATATTTTTTAATTTGTGATAATTATGATGATGATAAATGATTAAAAAGTTTGGTTGATATATGAGTTTGAATATGCATAATGTTATGTTGGTAATGAGATATTTTTGTACTAATATAATCAATTTACTATTATTGAGATTTGGATATCGCTATTATAGTTAGATTAATTAGGATGTTTATATTAATAAGTAGGATGTATAAATTAAATAATTAAAAAATTAAACTTTGACTTTTTAAGTTCCATATTAAGTAATTAAGAATTAAAGATATTTAAGGTCATAATATTTAATGGATATCAAGTCATGCCTAATAGTCAATAATATTTAAAAATATTATTTATTTAATAAGTACTTATTAAATATAATAGTCACTACTAAAAATATTTCAAACATTTTTTTTCTTATGTCCTAACACTAACACTAACACTATTTTTTTTCTTTTATTATATAGGCCAAGTCGGTGACAAATGTAACGCATCATGCAAGCTCTAAGTGGTCAAGCTATCAGGCGCAATCATCTTATGCCTAACTAGTGATGTTAATTTGGGTAGGGCCAAACAGGCTGGCCCATAGCCCATTTCTTTCTAGGCTAGATTGGGCCAAAGATTTAGGCCCAAACTAGAAGAGGGCCTACCAGATTTAATATTTTTTTATTTTTTAATATTCCCTTATAAAAATTCAGGTAACCTAGCCCAGCCTTAGGCCCATGCAAGTTTTGGGAGGTTAGGCCTCCTTTTTCATTAAGAAGGATAGCCTAATTTTTTCTTTTTGTTCTGTATGGGCCGGGTGGGCTAAATTGACATCTCTATACCTAACATAGGCACAAGAAGGTATGCCATGTTATTCTTTAGTTTGAAATTTTAACTCATTCCTTTATCTTATTTTAATTCTAGACTCAGATGGTTGAGGAAAGGCAAACTCAACTTGCACAGTCTACTGGAAGCTTGTCTACCCCTTGTTAGAATTGTATGCCTTAAGGAGTAAAAATGTAATATGTTTTTGAAAACATTTTTATCAATAAAGAGTTTATTTATCATTTATATACCAAATTGTTGTCCACTTTACGTTCATGTTTGTTGAATGTATGATAAGCAAACAAAAGTCTTAGACTGTCGATCTATACCTTTAGAATCAGGCATATGATGGACAGATTATATGGAAGACATGATTCTAAAAGTGATGGTCTAAATCATAAGATCTGCAATTAAGGGAATACAGTTGGGTGCTTTATTCATGTAAAGACTGTTATATTGTTTGTATCCCTAATGGGAGATGGTTTATCTTGGCCGTCGGAGGTGGACTCCGCGACATTGGTGCATTGTCATCGGTGATGATGTATTGGATCGGGACATAAAGTGTAATTGATTTGGATTAATAATTTTGTCTTGGTAAATCAATTCACTTTAGACAACCGTATGTGCTGTATCTTAATCCTAAGATGAATAGTGGGCCCGTTGTCCTGACTTATGTCTTTTAATGTATCAAAGGGTGACATCCACAATTTATGTTGGTACACATGTCGGTACGTTAGAGACATGACTCTTGATAGCGTAGACCTATTATTCATATATACGGAATCTAGATCTCCTCTTTAGAAGTCGATGATATCCTTTTATATGCGTCATCCTGTAATTAGAAAACTAGAGAGTTCAACCATTTGGATACATAGGTGTAACCGAATGGTATACTGTCTTTAGATGGTAAGTTTTTCGATAGTGAGATAATGGAACGTAAAAGAAAAATAATCACAAAGGTAAAATAGAATTTATCCTTAAGCCGATTATGGATATCCTATAGAGATACGATACATGATGATATGTCATAAAGACTTAGCTATTCAGGCTTCGTAATTCTATATAGTTCGAGAGTGTAGCTCTAAGCTTTTAGTGGAGTAGCGTGAGAGTTTATAATTATGAAATGTATATCTAGGATATTGGGTTTTATAATTATCGAGAGCTTGAACTATATAGGTCTATCAGGTCCCCTTTGCTAGCTCATAATAAAACCTGTAACGATACAACGTGCTTTTCTAATAAATTGATTACTTATGTTAAATTATTAGATTGGCTTAAATTCGATAGGATTAGATAATTCATGTCTATTTATCGGTTGAATTAATTTTGTGAAAAATTAATTCAAGATAAACTTGTTAAAATATAGGGAATATTTATTTTCCTATAGATTATCTAGATATAGTTTTTTTAATCAAATAACTTTTCTATTAGGTTATTTGAATTAAAACTAATACTTTATCCAAAGAATCTCGGGTGAAAAGTAAAAGATTCACAGGGATCATTTATCGTAAGTTCGGCCTACAGACCAAATGATAATTTAATCACGTGTTTTTATGCGATTTAATCATATATTGATCTAGATTCGAATTTTTGAGGCCTTATCTGATAATGACTAACCCTAGGGTCCAACCTCTATAAATAAGGAGTGAAACTCATAAGTTATTTAGATCGATTGAGAAATCAAGAGTGAGCACTCTAGTCTGAAGAGCTATTATTCATAAATCATGAACAATAGTTCTTGGTATTTCTCAATCGGTTAGAAGGAGAGTCACTGGAGAAGAGCTATATAATGTGCACCCACATGCCTCTGATCGTGGATAGAAAATAACAAAGAAGACCAATTGGTTGAGGCTCTTTTAAAATGCCCTTCTCTTCATCAATTGCAAAAGCTCTTTGACACACGAAGTTAGTAAGATTTGGTTAATTTATGCATATAGCATGTCAAACTTATGTTTTAAAAAATACTCTAGTATACAAATTTTAAAATTTTTGCTGCGTACTATTTTTTCAACACCCCTTTCGTGGAGGAAAAGGGGATCATGGAGCAGGTGTTTGGCTCATGTAGAGGAGCGCGTAAAGAAATAAGTCCAACACTTAGTATACAGCACATTATTTCTAGTTCTTTGTCTATCTGATAATAGTTATCCCAAAGCACATACACACAACTTTCGCTAGCCGTTCAGTAATGGCTTACACAAATATATAACGCAAGCATATAGATGGCTACAACAATGTGGTGACTTGATTCTGGCCTTAACTTTGTTGTGCGTACACCACCTCCAAGTTTGCTACTCTTGCAGAAGATGATGAAGAAGAAGATGATGCATAGAGCTAAGGAGATTAGACACTATGTATTATGATTATGTGCATTGTATGTATTATGATATTTGAATTTGTTTTAAGTTTATTTGTATTTGGTTATTGCAATTAACAGAAATTTAGTTATTTATATTCAATTATTAATTTAGTCTTTAACATAATTAATTAATTAAATAAAAAGAACAAATCCTACAAAATAAATTTTTTATCATAAACAATAAATAATTCTATTGAAAAATATATTTTTTGAGATTTGTAGTCCCTAAAAGTTACAATAAAAACAATAAACTTTTAGTGATGGCATGTTTATTGTCTTAAAATCATTAGCAACGACAAATCATTGCTACAACTAATAATTCAAATTCAAATATTCAAAAAATTAAAACTTTTAGTGATGACAAAAATTTAAAAATATCGTCTCTCATAAAAAACTTTTAACAACAACATATCATGGCTAATTTTTAGTGACATCAGAAAGTCATTGCTTAGCAACATCATGTTAGTGATGACATTTGTAGCGATGAGTTTTTGATTTTGTCGTCGCTAAAAGCCCTTCTTCTTTTAGTGTGGGAGTGCTTTAAAACAATTTATTAAATTTGCTACTTGTTTTTTAATTAACAATTCAAGAATTAACTTGTAATTCAGAGGGCCAAACACAAAAACCTTTTAATATTATTCTTCCCAAGTACCACAATCCTGGTAAACTATCATATCATAATTAAACTTTTCAATCACGTACGAAGCGACATTATAAAGTTACTTTCATATGGATAATATTCTAGACGAGAAATAGCTACGAGAGTTTTAAATTTTAAATTAATACCTTGTGTTATATTGAAATATGCATTTAGTATCCCATATTTTGGAATATTTAATATTGATACCTCGATCTTTGAGAAAATCTTATTTTTATACCTTGGAGCCTTTTTGAAATACGGAAATATAAAATTATCCTTTTATATAGTTGACCAAAATTTTTAGTGATTAAAAAACCAAAAACCAAAAAAAATATTTTAAAAAAAACCAATCCAAATCTGTTGCGTTGTGATCAAATTTCACTCCAATCTAAGAAAGAAATCTTACACCCCAGCACAGGTATACATGCCCCCATTTCCCCATTCCCTCAACCGAGCGCCGGCAAATTTCTCCTTATCACTTTCTCAATCTATATCAGTCTTCTTCTTCTTCTTCTTCTTCTTCTTCTTCTTCTTCATAATCCAAACAAATCCTGACTCAATCTTTTTTAACTCATTCCAAGTTCGTCTTGAGTCGTCGACCATGTCCATTGATTCTCTCTTTCTCTTTGTCACTTTGTTTTTCGCCATTCAACGATGGTGCTTTTATGATAAGCGTGGACCTCAGCACCTAGAGAGGCTAGGCTAGACTATGGTTTTATTGGTCTCAGTTCTTTGCTGCCATGGCAGGACTACTAGTTAAGGTGCTTTGAGTTGAAAGACGCATACAGAGGCATGAAATTTCAATAAGATAAAGAAGAGGCATGAAAAAGATCACACCTTTGAGGCACCAATTCGATGGGGTCTTCGAATTCTTGATGGCTAGCTTCAATCTGGTGGGATTTAAAGTAGAAGAAAAGGGAGAAGAGTCATTGGTTGCGGTGGAGTGGTGGAAGAAGAAGAGAGTAGGGATGGTGAGGGCAAGGATGGAAATGGGGGAGATTTTGATGATGTTGCAGAAGGAGAAGACCCGTTTGGAGAATCTGAGTTTTTGTGTTTTGGTGTCTGAAAAGTGGTCAGAAAATTTATTGTTGTATTTTTTGTAGTGGTCTTGTTGAACCAACATTTGATTGATCTGGAATGAAAAAAAAAAAGGGATGGGGATGAGAAGGGGACAATAGAATTCTTTTCAGAATTTTTAAGTTTTTGGGATTTTTTTAATTACTCAAATTTTAGTCAACTATACAAAAGGGTAATTTTGTCTTTTTTTGTCCCGAAAAAGGTTTCAAAATACTAAAAAAGATTTTCTCAAAGGTCGAGATACCAATTTTAAATATTCTAAAATATAGGGTATCAAATACATATTTTGATATAACACATGGTATTAATTTAAAAATTTTCCCTATACAATAAAGCCACTAACCATTCACATCTTACTACTACAAAAAAACTGGATTTTTAGTTAAAATAGTTTTTAACAAAAACTTTTAATCACAACATTTGTTGTGACTAATGTGTATTTAGTCACAAATTTTAGTTTAATGTTTATTATGACTAAAAGTTTTAGTCATGGAAACATTTTGTGACTAAAAACCCCATAACAAAAAGTTTTAGTCACAACAAAAATTAAACTAATGTTTGTGACTAATTGCATGTTAGTCACAACATTTTGTTGTGACTAAAAGTTTTACTGAAAATTATTATGATTAAAAGTTTAATTTTTTATAATGTTGTGACTAAAAGTTTTACTAAGAATTGTTATGATTAAAAGTTCAATTTTTCATAGTGTACTCTTGAAAATTTATTTTTTCTAATCCATATTATGATTACACGCCTACATATATGAACATATTTTCAGTAATTATATTTCCAGTGGTTACCTTTCTAATAAAGATATGGTTTAATACAATTGATAATATAGCGTGTAAGAATTAAACGTCATTAATTACTATAATTTTTTCTTATCAACCATTCACTTAATTATAATCTTCAGATTTATATCAAACAACTAATAATAACAGTGCCTATTGAAAATAACCCGTAAAACCACACAAATATATATACACACACACCCAATCAATCGAAAGCTAACTCTCTTTTACCTTCTTTCTTCATCAAAATTTTGATGCTGGAGTATGCAACGGATATAAATCTCCCATTCTCTATAAAGGAAGCCATATATTATAGTTACTTGACCATGCTTCTATCCATTACATTCACCACTTTTCTACGCCATGCAATTCACAACTTCTAATTGGGTTTCAAAAGAAACTAGCCATAATATTCTGCAACAGATAATATATCCTTGTCAAGATAGCTGGCCACATGATCTTTTAGGTTGCATACTTAATTTTTAGAGTAGCCCAAGTACATAAATTAAAGAGAACTCAACCGCCATGTAACTTAGGCGGCTATCTTAATTGAATTTCTTAACGCATTTTTGGTGCTATTATTTTCTCAGCGTTTTAAAAAGTGATGGTTTGGTCTCTGCCATTGTTTAAAAATTTAAGATTTTACAAAAACGATCACATTATATGAAAAATGTTCTAGTTTTTAAGCGCTTTTTTATGAACATTGATGAAGAGCGTTTTCTTTTTACGTGACTATTTTCATAACATTTTTCAAGTTATCATGAAATGAAAATATGACTACTTTTAATACAAGTCACTATTGATTTTATGGCCCGCAACCAAAATTACTAAAATAAAAAATGGGCATAGAAAAAGTTATAGCCAAGAAGTAACTTATCGCCAACAAAAAATCCCAATCATGAAGCCGTATTTATAAAGTACCAAAAATATTTGCATCGTAGTAAACTGCAATAGATAAAGATTACCATCTATGTCCATACATACACAAAAGATGTATGGCTACATTCATGGATTCACATTTTTTATTCAACTTTGATGTTCTAAATTATGTTTAAACAATCTTTTTATAAGACATTATTAAAAAAGTTTGAAACAGTATCTAATTGATTTAGACAAAAGATTTGAGTCCTTAAAGACATATCCACATCCTTATATGCATACATAATATGTATGTACTGG
The DNA here is from genome assembly GCA_025403435.1 of Artocarpus heterophyllus. Classification (NCBI taxonomy): domain Eukaryota; kingdom Viridiplantae; phylum Streptophyta; class Magnoliopsida; order Rosales; family Moraceae; genus Artocarpus; species Artocarpus heterophyllus. The sequence goes on along the minus strand of CM046340.1, from coordinate 13,654,874 downwards.
CAGTGATGGAGCCAAGATTTTGAGTCACGGATGGCCATATATTTTTTTATCAAGATTATTTTAACATATATTAAGAGAAGTGCATATGTTTATCATGTCCTTTTTTAGTCCTTTATTATTCATGAACCGTGATTTATAATTAAATTAAGGATATTATATTACATAATAATAGTAATAATAAGAAGAATAATAAAAAAACAAACAATACAAGTATTTATACTAAAAACACCCATTAAAATAATACATAAAGAGTTTACATACATGATATAGATATGTTTCAAGAGTACAAAATATTCCGTATAAGTAGCTATCCTAAACATGTGTTCATTGAGATTACAAAAGCATCGATAAAAAAAAAAGACCTTAAATGCGATGCGTTTTTGGGATGTGTTTTGAGAGTACTAATTACCCATAATATCAGTTATCTCGATACTAGAGTCATTAAATCTAAATATTCTAATAACAGCATGTCACAAAAAAGTATAAGATGTGGAGGAGAGCGGCTATTCACGCAAAATATACAGATGAACAAGTTGTAGGCAAAACCAAAAAATTACAGGTGAAGGTTCAAATCCAGTGGCCACTTCCTGCTTTCTTTCTTACAGTCAAGCTTGGATGTTGCAATGCCGGACTTCGAATGAATGACTTGCATTTTATCAAGTACGTCTTTAGCTGTTGAAGCAATAACAAAGACTTGTTTTCCTAACTCTACAATGCAGTTTTATTCCATAGCATAATCTAAAAACTTTAAAAGACCATCATAAAAACCATTTACATTCAAAACACTGATGAGTTTTGAGTGAATGCCTAATAGACTCTTCCTAGCAACCACGAATAACTCTTCAAGGGTGCCTAAATTACCAGGTAATGTAATGAAAGCATGAGATTTGTAGATCATGTTTTCAAGATGCTTAGAAATGTCCAAAACTCTCTCTTTCTTACCTATGGTTTTCCCACAGAAGTTCCCTCAACTAGGAGATGAGGTTTAATCCCTACGATATGGCTACTCCTGGAATGTGCTACCGTTGCTACATTCCCCATTAACCCTAAGCTACCTCCTCCATAAATCAGGTTAATCTTCTTACATGTTAAAACTTATCCTAAGTGTTCTGCGGCTTTTAAGTAGACTCTACCTTTACTAGGACTGGAACCATAGAAGATATATATGGCTTCAATTTTCCTAGATGAATGAGAGGAAGACATGTTTGGCTTCTAAAGCAGACTAACATTTTTTTTCCTTTTTTTTTCGTTTTTGTCTTAAGTCCGCTTTGCCTAAAATTTGAGTCTCGAATCAATTCTTAAAGAAGATGGAAATGGAAAAGGACTAAGGACTTATGACAAGTAGGTGATGCACATGTTAAAAAAAGTCAGACCAAATCAGTTCAGATTTTGAAAAATAAACACGCAATCAGATTGACTTTTGACAAATGAGACTCTAACTTTATAACTTTTGATAATTTACAAACAAACAAACAAAACCCGACACATTTGCGTGTACTTTTTTTGACAAAAACAACGCGAATTTAGAAAATTAAGTAAAAGACATATGATCTATTGTAAACCTTTTAACAAAATAAACACAAATCTAAAAAATTCAGTAAAAGATATATGTCATGTTGTAAACCTTTTAACAAAAACAACAGAAATCTAGAAAAATCATTTAGGATCTAAAAATTTCAAACTTAAAATAGTAACAAACACGTGATGCATCTAACAATGTAACTTTTTTTAATAAAACAAACACAGATATATTAACTACTGTAACGATAAAATAAAAACAAACATTTATTGTTTAGCACATGTTGTGACAATCTAAAAGCAAATAAAGACTCAAACGCAAAATACATTTTGTTGTAGGAATACTCAAACGACCTCTATGAATTAAGAACTTACTCCCCATCTAATTTTCTTACAAACTGACAAATAGGGCCTTTAAATGTCAGATTCCTGAGGCGTTGTCTTTTTGCATGAAATTTGGGCTAGAGATTAGAAATAACACATTAGATATATCCACTCATATGGTTCTGAAGAGAAGCATAGAGGTCATCCAAGTTTCCATCTTTGTAGAAATAGATTTTGTCCTCCATATTTACTGACACAAAGTCTAGGCCAACAACACTTACCTTCACAAGTCTGCCGCCCATATTTGTGACATCTAAAGTCGACAGCACGAGTTCTTCTTTTCATCGTACTATGACTGATACCCATATCTACAAGGCCAGCCCTCTGATTGAAGTCATTCGGATGAATTTTTCCTTCAATCAGCATCTTTACATCACCGGGGATTCTAAAACGTATGAGAATCCACAGTCGAGTGACTCTATACTTGTATTTCTACTTGAGAAACTTTTGGGAAAGTGATGGGAAGTATTTTCTTAGGTGATGATACTTTGCATCCATGGCAAACAAAGAAACAAGAAATAATAAATAAAGAAATAAAGAACAGAAGTATAAGATCTAAGAGTGGTTTACTAAAATTTGAAGATGGTTGAGAAGTTGTAGACGAGATTTGAGTTTATGAGAAAAACAATAGAGAAGAACTAAAAAAATTAAGAACAAGCTTCAAATTTTAGAGAGAGAGAGAATTCTAAAGAAAATGGAGAATTTTAAAGATAGGAAGAGCTCAGCAAATCTGAGCATTGATACACAATGATAAGATTTATAGACAATATAAGACACTGTGTTGTACAATGTGTTAGATTCTAGACTGGGCTAAACTGGACAGGCCCAATTGTATTTTTAATATAAATATTTGTGTTGTTATTCTATTATTATTATTATTATTAAAAAAACTATATTAAACAAAAAATATATATTAAAAAAAGAAGAACAAAAATCTAGGGGACCAGTACAGTACTGGTCTCTATACAAATATATAAAAGGAGTAATTTATCTAACCATTAACAAGATGCAGCCCTGTGATGTATAAGTGTACGCGTATTCATTTATAGTGATAAAACTGAAAGAAGGCTCCTAACAATAAAGTAATAGAGTTGAACTCCTTAAAATGGCTATAAATGTCGCTTAAATTTATTGGAGTGAACATAGCCAGTGACAAACCTAACTTGCATATATATCCTCTGCTTTTCACAAATGCAATATGTGTATACATATATATATATATATGTATACATATATAATGGTTTGAAAGTTAAATCGTGTAGTCAAGCAAGACAAGTCTTTATATATATATATGTATGTATGTGTGTGTGTGTGTGTGTGTGTGTGTGTTACCGATGATACTTCCAAAAAGATGTGAGTTTTTTTGCTTGTTTATTTAGGTAGTCCATACTTTAGAGTTTGTGAGTCTGGAGTTTGGACCACGCGATCATTTATGAAGAATAGAGCGACTTCACAGCTAGGACGACCCATGTTGAGAACAGAAAAGATTACTTACGAAACTCATTGTCCACATATAGTCTGTATGACCTGACTGATGGACTATCCATAGATCGAGTCTTCGTATCAATTTCAGGAGTGGTTGTCCCAAATTTATTTAATTTTTCAACCTTGAATATATAGGGCACCTCCAATTCTGGTAAACCTCGGTTTCAGTGGGGTCTATGAACCATTAATAAGGATTAATTTACGTCTGGAATCAAAACCTAGTGTTAACTATTTAAAAAAAAAAAAAAAAGAACGAAAAAAACCTTGTATTGACCCAATGAATATTTTTTAATTTTTTGCAGAATAACCCAATTGACAATTGTTCTCTTCAAGATAGTGTGGAGATCACACTTGCAAAATAAAAGTTAGTTTTATTAAAGAGTGACCAAAAGAAAAGAAATCATATTGTATGGTTATAAAAGGTAGATATATGACTTACAGTTCTCTATTTATAGTGATATCCAAACTTCTATATTGGACTGTTCCTTACTGTGATATTAGAAAATTTTCCTTTTTTTTATAAATTTTTCCTTTCTTTAAATACATAGAAAGATTTCCAATCACATTTTTGTAGTTTCTCTCTATAGTACTGTGTAAAAAAAATACCATCCCAATAACATCAGTATTCTAAATTAAATAAAACGTGACAAAGACTTTATTATAATAATAATAACAATGATGATGATGATCTAAAAGTTGACACAACGGGCAAAGACAAAAAAGGGCAAGACAAGTGAGATAAAAACCAGAACAACGGGATATACACAAATGGAAATTAAGAAGTTGGCAATTAAACCATAACCCGAACCAACTAACTGCACAAGCTTTTCATATTCAGCAAAATCTGTGCAATTCCTTGTAAACTTCACCAAAAACAATGTTTCCTGGGGATGTATGGTAAAAGGGTAAAGACCAATATTGGGTCTATCTTTTACTTCTGCAGATATAAAAACCTTGCTAGCTCAATTCATCCAAATTTTAGCCATGTTCAGACTCTTTTATATTTTCATATCTGACACGTATAACCAACCGACCATATTTAGTACTGGCAGACAACCATTTGCAAACTTGCACATTATTACCATTTTTTGATTCCATAATGGCAACAACAATATAAATAGTCCATCATGTATTTTCCTTACAGTGGAAGAGAGACATCAATATCAATAACGTAAAAAAAAAAAGTGCATCTTTTGAGTATGTATCCAAGTTCATCATACACCAACAAAGTTCTGAAAAAAAGAAAAAAAAAGGAAAAAAAAAAAAGAAGAAGAAATACAGTGAAGCCAGACTTGATCATGATGCTCACGGTGACGATGATGATGATTCTTAGAGAATAACCGAAACCAAAGGGAGAATTAATTATTTTTCTAATTAATCAAGGTCGATTAATCTTGATCTTTCATAAATCAACCTCAATTAATTTTTCTTCCTTGTTTCTTTTTGGGACCTAAAGCTTGACAATCTCAGGAATATGGACCGGGTACCGGTCAATGCAATCGGCCCAAGGCCCATCTGTGGGAGTCTTGATGGTGCGGTTACATTTCCAAACCGCGCTGTTGCACTTAAACCCACTCCCGAACGCGATCTGCCAAATCCGATCCCCTCTCTTCATCCTTCCCTTGGCCTCGATGTAACTCATCTCGTACCAGAGCGAAGACGACGATGTATTGCCGAACCTGTGGAGCGTCATTCTCGAGGCCTCGCAGTGCTCCGCCGACAGCTGGAGGTTCTTCTGCAACTCATCGATGACGGCGCGGCCGCCGGCGTGGATGCAGAAATGCTCAAAAGCCTGCTTGAAATCAGGGATGTACGGCTTCCATTTTGGGTTGAAGATTTTCCTTCCGATTAGCGTGAGCAGAAACAGGAGCTGCTCCGATGCCGGGAGGACCAGGGGACCAATCGTGGTGATGTTCGACTTTAGGGCTTCGCCTGCTATGGCCATGAGGTCTTTCGATAGGGAAATTCCAACTTTACCCTCCTTGTCTTCTTCTTCGAACACGCAGCGGTAGGCCTTGTCGTCCGCGCCCTTGTGGGTCCGGACGACGTGGACGAGGCGGTATTTGGCGCGCCTCCGCTCCGACCGACGGTTGGAGAGGAGGATGGCGGCGCCGCCCATGCGGAAGAGGCAGTTGGGGAGGAGCATGGCTCGCTCGTTGCCTTGGTAGTAGTTCGGGGTTATGATCTCGGTGCTTATCACGACGGCGTTAGAACTGGGGTGGACTTGGAGAAGGTCGCGAGCTAAATCTATGGAGATCAAGCCGGCGCTGCACCCCATGCCGGAGAGATTGAAGCTCTTGATGTTGCTCCTCAATTTGTATTTGTTTATCACCATGGCGGATAGAGATGGGGTCGGCGAAAAAAGGCTACAATTCACGATCAGAATATCGATGTCTTTGGGTTTGAGACCCGTCTTTTGAAGGAGAGAATCCATGGCTGAGAAGATAACGAGCTCGGCCTCGCCTCTGGCCGCCTCCATGGTCGGCGTCGGAGGAATGTAGTGGATCGCAGGGGGAAGACACGTCTCTTCGCCGAGGCCCGAGCGTTCGAGAATTCTCATTTGGAACTCGACGCTCTTAGGGTTGTTTTTGAGAATGAGACGAGAGTGTTCCATGAAAGTGGAGAAGGGGACGCGGCAAGTGACTGGGGGCTTGTAGCATGCGCAGTCGACGAGGAACACCGTCCGGGGCTTTGACATGAAGTAGACGGTGGCAACGAAAATGATGAGGAAGGCTGAACATAGGATCTGGACGAGGTCCAATTGGAGGGACCTCCAGAGGGTCAGGATCTCGTCGGGGCCTAATCGGAGGACCTCAACAAGAATGCCAGCCATGATCGGGATGAGGGTGAGGGTGAGGATGTGGTTAACCAAGTACTGGTAACCAAGCTTAACGTACTTGAGCTTCACCGAGTTGGAGAAGTCCGGCAAGGCTGGAGGCATTTTTTTTTTTTTTCTTTTTTTTAGAGTTGTAATTTGGTTTGAAGGAATGAGAGGAAATATCAAATTAAAGAGGAAAGAAATGAAAATATGGATGGAATTGGATTTGGAGTGTTGAGTTTGGGTTATTAGGTGGGAAAGAGAGGAGGGTGGGGATTTAAAGGCAATGGGACCGGAAGCAATAATGAAGGAGGCAGATGAGAGGAGTTAATGGAATTGGGGGGGAGAGGAAATAGGAAGAGGGGGTCTTCACTCTTCACGTCACTCAACGCTCACTTAACTTTTGTATTAATTTTCATAACTCCCCCTTTCTATATGCAACTAAACCACTTTCTCTCTCAAGAATCAATCATCAAGTTGATCATCACTTTTGTATATCTTTATTGACCTTATCTTTTTTTTTAATAATATTTTGTGCTTAATTTATAATAATTACCACTCCATTAAAATGGGATTTGATCTGATCCCTCCTTTCAATATTGACTTAATTATTACAAAGTCGAGAAAATTAAAACACTACGGACCATGTTTGCTACATGAAACATTAATGTATAATTTATGGTAACTATACATGTGCTGTCAAAATACCACCCAAATATAATTTATTCAAACTTTTCTTGTTGCCCATATCTCCAAAATCACCCTATCAAAAAGAAAAAAAAATCACCGAATTATAGATGATATATATATATATATATATATATATAACCACGCTATAGGGCAGATATTAATATCGTTTTAATTGAAGTAGTACTATAGTATGTTAATTAGCACAGCAATGCAAACAGATAATGGTCTTTGACTTGTAAAAAGTGGACAAAATCCGGCTACAACGGCTTGAAATAAAAGAAAGAGATAAAGAAGACAAATGGTGTGCGGAATCCTTTCTTTTTGCAGTATCTACCAACTATAAGCCTTTAATACGAGTGCTTATATATATTCATTTCATCACTAATTGTGTGTTGACTATAGTTGATTGTTAGTTCAACAACGTCTTATGATATATACAACACACAATATAGCAAAAAATAAATATGAAACTCAAACACCTATACTATTCTTCGTCAATTTCTACTAAAAAGAAAAAAAAAAAATAATAGTCGACGGTTGCAATTTTCATTCTTATACGTAACCTTCCTATAGAGGACAAAGAAAAATACATAAAATTATATATACATATGTATGTATGTATAAGTTCTGTAATTAGCAGCAATATTGCGCCTCTTGCAGCCAGTGATCAGTGTTTTTTTGTGCTTTATTTATTTAAATAAATAAAGAGGTAGGAGCCGAGTAGAGAGGCTTAGCACCTCCTAATTAGGTTAGTAACCACTAAAAAACTTAATCAAGTCCCCATCCTATTTTATCAAATAAAGAAGAAAATAAAAATAGAAAAGTTTAGAATCCAACCAAAATGGCAGACGCAACAGAAGAAAAATATAATAAGCAATAACCCTACAGGTAAGGCAAACAAAACAACTGAAAATACATTGGGCTTTTCTATACATTTTGTAACCCTTATGCTTTTAAACACGAAGATTGTATGTGTTTTTCTTTTCATAATCAGTGATCATGTCTTTGCATGGCTTATTGAGTTCTACCAAGTTGTCCCAGGACCCTAAAACCGCTAACTGCAATTTTTTTAAGGGCAAGTTCATAGTTATCTTTTTTCTCTCTTGATTCGTCTTCAACATCTTTAGTACTGGTTGCGTTGTTTTGCTTATTCTTAGGTTGTTTTCTAGATTTGAAGGAAGTGAATACTCCCTCAACTTCCTCAATTTGATCCGCCCAAGAAAATCTAGCTACTGTATTGGCTTTCCCTATAGCTTGATCAACTGTTTAATCATTATTAACAAAAGGAAGAATGATTGAAATGTTACCTAATCGAACTTATGTTACAGAATCTTCCATGTGGCTTAAATCGTCAAAAGAGTCCTCATCTGGTACGTATGCCTAAGATTTTTGGGTGGGTTTTTTTCTGGTGAGCTCTTCTTTTGCTTGGCTATACATTTGCGTGTGAAAATTATTATCTCGTTCTAAGATTAAATTATTGTGGTCTGCTTGACCATGCAAAACGGTTTCCTTTCCACTGCATTATTGAATTGATGATTGTGCAACAACAGTTTTCGTTGAAATTCTCAGGGATTTGTTCTTTATTTGTTGTGCTCCGGGGAGCATCTACATCTGATGATAAGGCTGGCGATGAATTGGTATTTGTAGTCGCGGCTTCACGCTCTTGATTGTTGTTCTATATTGTCTTCTGAACTGGGGCGTAAGCCTTAGTTATTTGGGCGGTTGTGTTTTTGGCATTGTTCTTTTGCATATCTCGTTCTTGGCGACGAACACAGTCTGCATTGGCATATCCAATAATATAACATCTAGTATAAAATCTGGCAGGTTCTCATAATCTACTGAAGCTAAAAAAAAAAAGACCCTCCCTTTCAACAAGCAAAGAATCCGGTAGGTTTTTCGATGAATTAATATGCACTAAGGGCAAGTTTACTTTGCATCAAAGAGAAAGGAAAAATAAAGAGTGATTCTATTTTCTTTTAAATAATATGTTTTCCTGCAAAATCAATGATAAATGTTTTATGGGCCTATACAATATAGGGAATGAGAAAAGTGAATGCTAATCCTCCCATATGTCATATCAAAGGAAATGAATACCATATTTATTTAGATGTTTAAATTTAAATGTTATTATTTAATAACTATTAGTTCTGTCAAAAGATATTTCAATAATTATATTAAATAATATCCTTATTCCTAAGTAAGTAAACACTAGAAATGGAATAAGATTATTTCCTATTACCCCATCAAATAAGTAAGTAAACATTAGAAATGAAATGAATGATGTTTACTCCCAATACTTTACCTTCCATTTCAATCCTATTGCTTTTTCCTTTACATTCTTTTATAGTTTGGTAAACGTCTTAAGATTCATGCATAATGACCATAAACTTCATTAGCTGCTAAATCATTGAGTTGAATTGGGGTTCTAACTCCTTGAATCAACTCAAAACACTACAAGAAAAACTACATTTAATGACATATTATTTACGACATGTAGTTTTTAAATGTCGTTGAAAAGTATATACAACGATATCTCCAACAAAGATGTCGTTAATGACATTTGAAGCAATAATTAACGACATCTATATAGATATCGTATTAAAGCTCTCCTTTTAACGACAATAGTTTAGTATTGTTAAAATATTTAACGACAAATAGGAGATGTTGTCAAAGCCTTAGAGATTCTACGACACCTATAGACGATATTGGTCAAGATGTCGTCTATAAGGGGTGTCGTTAAATCTCCAAGGCTTTGACAACATCTCCTACTTGTCGTTAAATAATTTCACGACATTAAACTATTGTCGTTAAAAGGAGACCTTTAATACAATATCTATATAAATGTCGTTAATTATTGTTTTAAATGTCATTAAAGACATATTTGTTGGATATGTCGTTATATGTGCTTTTCAACGACATTTAAAAACTACATGTCGTAAATAATATATAGTTAAATGTAGTTTTTTTTTATAGTGAAGAGCAGTTGGAGTGCCAATATTTCCAAGCAAGATCATAAAATCTCACCCATACTTGAGCATTAATTGTTTTCTGAGTGCATGGATTAAAATCTGAAGACCACTTCTAGAGTCTTAATATTCCTATTTTCAGTATACAGGTTCCAACTGTCCAAACGAGTGACAATTCCTCTAGCGAGGAAAACTGGAATTGATAAAAACCTCTATCAAGTGAGATTATTTTCCATTTTGTGAGATTCCACGCAACCTGCAGCTTTCGTCTTTAATTCTAAAACTTTCCATGGTTGTTTTTCAACCAATTAAAGCAGGTTGGCATTGAACTATACGTTTTTGTGTGCTTTATTTACCTACAGTCAGTTGTTCTTTCTCCTTTTTTTTTTTTTTTCCTTTTGGGAAGAGTCAGATTTCTTTTATATTTACATATATATATATATATATATATATATATAAATTTTAAGAAATTAAACTGCAATATTTCTGCATAATAACGACCTTATATTATTTTGTTATCTGGAAAACAGGCTTATCTAATTTGCAATAAACTAAAAGGCAGACTAATCTAATGAACAATTGCCCAAAATTGAAATAAAACACTTGATCAAGAAATAATAAAAAAGGCAACACGTACAAACGCTTTGAATGAAAGTCCTGCAAGTCTGCAACCAGCTAGCGCGCATTAATACGTCTCTTGGGTACATACCCAGGGATTGAAAAATCCGTGTTTCCGCTTATACTTGCACAGAAATTTTTGTACCTTGAAAATATCGATACGAAAACATGAGCATCATATATATATATATATATATATATATATATATATATATATTTTTTTTAGAATATCAAAAAATTTCAATAGAAATATCTTCAGACATTGATATTTTAATAGAATTATCGATTTTCTAAAAACTATAGTATTATGTGACAAAATATTAAAAACTTTTACAAAAATTTCTAAAAAATATTAGCAAAATATTCATGCTCTACATTTATTTTTCTAATTTACTTTTGAAATGTTATAAAATTCAATTTTTTATTTACTTTTTTAATATAGCTTTTTATAAATTTACTTTTCAATGAAATAAAATTCATGTTTTTTATTTACTTTTTATACATAGACAATAGTCTTTTAAATCATATTGAGATTTATATAATAAGATAACTAAATCTGTGAGGTAATAAGACTGAAGGAGAATTGGAGAATTGAAGAACTTGCTATTGTTTCTTACTTCTTAACAACTTTACTTCTAAGCGTTGGGTTAGGCCACAATTTGCTAAAACTGAAGAGATAATGGGTGGGAATAAAAAGATATGCACGGTATCAATATTGCTTAAACTAGGAAGATATTCCAAATACCTTTGAAAGCTCTTTATGGTATTGATATTTTCTTAACCTATATAAAACTATGTATGTAAAGTACTTTTATTAGGTTAACTTTTAACTATTTTACTCAATTTAAGATCGTATGCTTATCAATAGTTATCATATTAGGACCATTTTTAACCGTTCATATTTATCACATATTTAGTATTTTGGTTGATAGTTTCATCTAAATTATGTATTATTGACAATTTTATAGTTTTTTAAGTCTCGTTTAAAAATTAAGTGTTTGAAGATGACTTTTTGTATTTTATATCAATTTCCTCCGTTAACGATATTTCTGTGAAATCTAAGTATCGATATTTTTATGGTATCAATATTTTCATCATCATCTCCAGCTTTAGGATTCAAATCAACTGTCCAATTTTGGCATCTCAAACAATATCTAACTAATATTCTTATGACACATCATTTAAAAAGTGTTAAATATTTTGACACCCGAGCATTGCTAGTGCATTATATATGCAATAATTATATTTTATGTTAAGAAAATTATGTATAAATTTTGTGAGCTAAATTTTATGCTCGAGAATTTGTTAAATATTCTAAGAGTATTGAGAGTGTCACAAGGATAAAAGTTTAAATCTTTTTTATGATAAATTTTATAAAAGTGAAAAATAGGATTTTTAAGATTAAAAATCGTGCCATATTCTTAAGTAAAGAATGAATGAAATAAGAATAAGAATTGGACGATAGGCACCGTTGGAGTTTCTTTTTTCTTTCCTTCATGGACATTAAAAAAAATAAAAGATGACCACATTTTGTCATCTTTTTCTCATAATTAAAATCTTGGCTCCACCACAAGCCCAAAACCAAGTATGTCATGGGTGGTGAGATGGCCAAATTTTCTACCTTTTATGTGTAATTGATAGGTCCTACATCATTCTTTAACATTCCAATGTTTTACTGACAGTATTTTTCCTACACTCCTGGTATATTTTACATGAGGTGAAAATTTTGCCAACTCCCAAGCTAGATCCTATTTTTGTTGTGTGGTGGGGCAAGTTTCTTTAATTGCAATTAAGCCCTAAGTTAAACAAAATTGTAAACAAGTTCTTAGGTGACAAGGATAAGTCAAAGTTTCAATCATTTTTTGTATGTGAACCATGAAAACACGCACATCTTCTCTCTAAGAAAACCGGCCCTAGTTCCCTGTTTTTCTCTCAAGATTTATCAAAAATATAACCTCCAATAAAGCTTAGAAGCAAGTTCAAGAGTCCAAGAGCAAGATTGAGCAATTTTGAGGTAAAACCTAAGCAAATCTCCTTAGGTTTCTAGTGTTTTCTTTTAAAGGTTTGAGTAGATTTTGATGGGGTTTTTGCTATGGCTATGTCAAGGAAGTTTAGCCAAGATTAAGCACTCTAGTGGAGGATTAAAAAGCTTGAGAAAACCTCGGTCAAATTCTAAACCCAAGCTTGGAATGTTTATGTTTTAATGTGCAATGCACATCAAGTGCTTGTAATAATGTTTATAGACTATGGCATATACTAAGGACACTATGCTATGATTATTTATTGTTTTAATTGTGTGATGATGTGCATGGATCATTACAAATAGTGTGTAATTAACTTTTACTGTTTTTATATTAATTGATATGTCATAATACGATTGGTTAGACATCATTTGAGAGATCAAAAATTAGATAGAAGATTTGAGTCCCCAACTTTACGTTATTTTATTCAAATCGAGAAGTGCATCATACATATATAGAATGATACATACATATTTATGCATCATACTAATTCGTCGGCATCAAATTATAAAAGAGTAAATATGTTATTGCTTCATTCATTCGCTGATTTAAAACATTTTTGCTTTATGTATATATTTTTTTTATATAGTTGCTAAGAAATTACGAATCATTTTGCAAATCAAATATCTATGTATTGATAGTATTTACATATATAATGACGAAAAATCCAGAAAATCATACATAATTACAATTTGTTTTTAAATACTTATACAAGATGAATATAATTTTTAACATTAACAACAAAAAACTATTTTCGAAGGAAAAATATACAGTGGCAGACTGCATAAAAAATTAAGCGTACACACTAAAAGCAAAACATAATTAAATAAGTGTTAGCATGTCAAATATTTGAAATTATATTTTGTTGTTGAAACTAATTGGTCTTAACAAAAATGAGACTGATAAGATATTTAGGAGGGTGGTTTAAACTTAAACTTCAAACCGCAAATAATATAAAACTCTCATATACTGTTGTTTAAAGAAAAAGTATGCTACAAACTCTAAAGTTACAATTGTTCTCTCCAACACCATATTATGTAAAATCAATAGCAACATTGCAATTTTTTTCTTTAAAATTTATTATTTCAGCTTTTCCTTACTTTTATCTTTTGTACCAATTGAAAGGAACAAGCTAAGGGGGAAACGCAACAGTACATAAGAGAAATATTTTGTCAAATTTACAGATGTAAGAAGAAAGAAACAATATATACAACATAGAGGAGTGCTAAATACAAACCGTCTTTCACATTCTTATTTAGATGCTAATCTATTCTTTTATACATGTCATCTTAACTTTTTCATTTAAAACTACTTTATAATGAGTCATTTATTTTAAATTTATTCACAAGACTGTCACTCCTTTTTTTTTTTTTTGAACCTCATTGTCATCTATTCTTTTTTTTTTTTTTAATTGCTATCCTCTTTTGGCTCCAAAGTAATGACCTTAGCCTTGTACATTTGGTAAAAAAACAAAGACAGAAATCTTTTACTCAGTGGGTTGTTGGAACATCTTTGTGCACCAATTTTCTCGAGAAGAAGCCATTATCTCCTTCCTCCTTCTTAAACTATATATATTTTGCTCTATTTTTTTCTTTCATTATTATTATTATTACTACTCTTTGTTGCCGATTACTTTTTTATTGTGTTTTGCCGTCATCGACTTACATTATGCTCAATTTTTAAATTACTGCTTTTAATCCACTTTTGGGAGCTGACTATCTTTTTGGTTGTTCGACTTAGCCTTACAAATTCATTTGTTTGCACAGTGACACTACTTGATATGTTTTACACGGTATTTTTTTCCCGCCTTATAAATCTAAGTTCGGTTAATATATATTAATATTTTTTAATGGAGTTCAGTTAATATATGCATATATAGTGTTTATAGAATTCTCAATTAGTAACCGATTATGCATTGAATGCTTTTTTTTTCCTCCAATTGTTGGCGACTGATGTAAAACATTTTTCATGGCTTATTAAGAACATTGTTTTTGGAAAGGTTTATTTAGAACATCTAGAATTAGAGGTAATTGTATCTCATAAATTATGGGAAAAAATAAAATGCAGCAAGAGGAGGTGCTAAGATGGAGCAATCACGTAAATAGTGGGAAAGAAGAGCAAATGCAGGCTTGATAGGCTGGAGCAATCAGGCTTATGCAAAAAATTTTGTTCCAAAAAAAAACACTTGAACAGCGGGAGAGAAAAAAGGGCAGTAGTTTCATAAAAAAAAAAAAGAAAGGGAAAAGGGTTATAAGTTTATAACTGTGTAAAGAGTGAGTGTGTATTTAAATTGAGAGAGTGACAGTCTTGTAATAAATTTGCAAGGAGTGAGTATATTTGAGAAGGTTAAAGTAACACATGTCAAAAGAATGGACTAACAACTGAATAAGAATCTGAAAAAGAGTTTGTACTTAGCACTCTTCATACAACTTAACTTGAGGAAATAAGAGAATATGTAAAATACTAAAATGATAATTTAAAATAATAAAACTTAAGTGGAAAATTACGAAGGAATATATTCGAGAAAATCTCGGAATAAAAATGTTACATTTAGATTTTAAAAAAAAAAGTGCAAGGCAACTAAGGCGTAACATTATAAACGTTAATAATATGCAAGTCATTTGTTTTATTATTCTTTTTAAATGAGGGAGAGCATAAGCATGAAGTAGCATTGCTAAGTCCGTCACCGTGTACATATACAAATAAAAGGAAAAGGGAAGACTATATGATTAAAAGATTTTTTTTTTGGCTAGATTGGAGCGCTTTTATGGCATGTTTACTTACTAGGAATCCTAGTAAATAGGAGTAGAAAATATGAGTCAATCTCATGTTTACCCTTCAATCATGCGTAACTAAGCACATCATTAGTGTTTCTAATCAATCCTCATGGCTCTAATGAAAAGAGGAGCTTTTAATTCAATTTACATTGCTCTCATCTTTTTCCTTTTTTGTTTTCTGGAAATAATTAAGAGAATCCTACTGTGGAATATAAAAAAATACCTTGTATACATATACTACTACATCTTGTAGTATGCCCTATATATATTCTTTAAACACATGCTCCGCAAATATGAAACACCAAAGCTGATAATATTCAGAGGCCAGAAACTAATATACTCATGTTTCGGGAATGAATTTAAACTCGCGTGAGTTTGAATCGTGAACAATATGTAAAACGTTCACATGCTACAGTATAAAGCAAAAATATATTTTTAACTTACATATTACCAATAGCAAAGTCATAAGTTTTTGTCAATAGAGACACTATGCAAAAAAATAACCGATAATTTTATTTAATATAGACATAGTTGTACTTTTTAATTATCAAGTGGGAGCAAAAATCATAATTTTTCTAGAAAACAAGGACACAATGATATATTTCAATTTATTGGTGGGGCATAGATGTAATATTTCATGTAGAATAAGTGTACAACTTATTTTTTAATTTCAAGAAAAAATAAATAAATACTTTAAAACTTAAATGGGGGCATGGTTATGCCACTGTATATTTTGTAGAATGTTTGAATTCAAACTCATTTACTAAACACCCCTAAACAATCTAATCTCTACAAAAAAAGAAATAAAAATAAATACATAAAAATAGTCGTGGCATTAATATAATCCTTTTTATTGACTTTTCAAGCCAATTATAGCTTGTAGATAGGGTAGGAGACAGAAAAATTAGTGAAAAATGGTAGAGGTGTGATTGAACTAATGAGATGAGAGATAAAATTGATTTTAGGAGGGACAATAAATAATTTTAGAGAGGGCAGAATGTATTTTTTTGGAAGTAGATGGAATACAATTTTTATAGAATTTAATATAAAAATTATATAAAAAAAAAAAAGTTTAGGAGGCAGCCATCCATCTTGCCTTATGCATGGCACTATTATGGGAATATAAATAAGAAAAACAATCGTAGAAGAACTTTTATAAAGTTTATTGTCGTGCAGAGTACAGTGAATATTTTTGAAGATTTAGTGCAAGTTGTAAATAATTGACTATACATTGCTTCGTTTGATAAAATTAGTTTGAATTAATAAGTTTCAATTCTTACAATGTAAAGATCTAACCTGTTAGAGTAAAAACAAAAAAACAAAAATTTGTTAAAGTATAAATCTTTCATGTGCTACAATTTTTAAGTTTCAACTTCAAGTTTCAACAAATTTTTAAAGACACCGTAAAGAAGAGCAACGTTAACTAAATGCATTAATTTTGATGCTGATACGTTTGTGCTTGGTGTGTTGGAACGTCAATATTCAAATTTTTGCATGCTAAAGAATCGAAACAAACGAGTATTGTTTATTTATTTATTTTGTGGAAATAAGTATCATTCACTACAAGAAAAACTACATTTAACGACATATTATTTACGACATGTAGTTTTTGAATGTCGTTGAAAAGTATATACAACGACATCTTCAATAACGATGTCATTAACGACATTTGAAACAATAATTAACGACATCTATATAGATGTCGTAATAAGGGGTGTCGTGAAATCTCCAAGGCTTTGACGACATCTTCTACTTGTCGTTAAATACTTTAACGACACTAAACTATTGTCGTTAAAAGGAGACCTTTAACACGACATCTATATAGATGTCGTTAATTATTATTTCAAGTGTTATTAACGACATGTTTGTTAGAGATGTCGTTGTTTGTATTTTTTAACGACATTTAAAAACTACATGTCGTAAATAATATGTCTTTAAATGTAGTTTTTTTTGTAGTGATTAGACTTTAGTAGTTGGTGTCCAGTATTTTTTTTGCTGAAAAATTTTATTTAGTACCTTATGATATATTGAAATTTGAGTTTGGTATCTTCTGTTTTGAAAAATTTTATCTCAGTATCTTAATCTTTAAAAAAAAAATCTTTTTTTAGTACCTCGGAGCCTTTTTTTGGACATGAAAGACAAAATTATCCTTTCTATTAAAGATAATCAGTTGACCGAAATTTTGAGTAAAAAATTTGTTATGCCTACAACTAATCACCCAAATACCTAGACCCCTAACCATACACCTTTTTTTAAAATAATTCTTATTTAAAATTTTAATCAACTGATTACATTTTATAAACAGAATAATTGTCTTTTTGTGTCCTAAAATAGCGCTCCGGGTACTTAAAAATGTTTTTAAAAGGTTAAGATGCGGACATTAAATTTTTAAAAACAAAGAATACCAAACTCATATTTTGATATAATACAAGATAGTAAAATAAAATTTTCCCCTTTTTTCCCAAAAAAAAATATATATATATCAGTTAACTTTTTCCACAAAGGCTTCAGAAACCACCAAAAAAAAAAGAAAAAAAAAGAGAGTGATAATCAAATAAAGAGGAACAAAGGCTTTTTCGCCAACCCATATAATGACAAGCAAGAAAAGCAAAACGTAAGATGCTTATAATCCATTCACATTACTTTTATAAGTAAGAGAATAGTTTTCGGAGCAAAAAATAAAAGAACACGTTTTTTTAAAAACAAAAATCCTAGGATTATTTCATTTTTGACCATAAAGAATTAAGACCGTCTTATTTTGACCCTAACACTCTAAAAATAGGACAAAGTTGACTTTCAAAGTTTCAATACGTAACACAACAATCCTTTCATCTCGTAAATGTTAAATTTATGATAATTCATGCATGCTTGTTGTGTGTGACCTACAAATAACAAGTCATTGATGACGAAACTGTTTCAATTACTTATGTTTTTTACTGAAACTGCTATGATAAACCCAAACTTGAAGTTCAATGAGGTTTTTATAAATCTTGGATGTCCTTTCTTGTTGGTGAAAAAGAGCTTCTTTTTTTTTGTCATTTAACTTTTATATGCATATCACATAAATCCCACATGAACAGATCGTGAGAAATTTAGGGTCCGTTTAGTAAATGAATTTGAATTAATGATTTGATTTGAGTTAATGTAATTTGAATTAAAATTTGAGTTAGTGATTTGAATTATTATTTGAATTAACACTTGGATATGCATTTAAGTTTTAATCTGAGTATGGAATAAAATTAGAATTTGTGTTTGGAAAAGTGGTAAAAATAGTTTTTGATTTGTCAACAAATCTAATAAAATCTTAATGTGAATTATCCTAAAAAATATGGAATATAGATCTTAATTTATTTCTCTCTTCACTATGAGCACAATAAAAAAAATCATCTCAATTGAATAACAAATGAAGAAATTATGATTTTTTTCCTCAAATATAGAAGAGAGAATTTTAGTTTTTACTGTAGCGGAGATATCCGAATATCAAAAGTTTATAAGGGAGTTAGAACTCTAAAAACTTAAATTCTTGATACTCAAAGGATTCTGATTTTGAGGAAAACAAATACGTATCCAAAGAATTCTTAATACTCGAATCCAAAGAGTTCTCGAAACAAACGGTCCCTTAATGTTTAGAAGATGAAAGGATTGTTATTTAATAATTTGTGCCATTTAGAGCATCACGCACTAAAATAGGACAACTCTAATTTTTTGGAGGCCAAAAATAAAAATAACCCCATTTCATATAGTATGAGTAACTATCATTTTTTACTACCGTTACAAGAACTCTTATTTTAACTGTGAAATCAATTTTTTTAAACACAAACACTCACAAATCATATAGTTAATTCAACGGCTAAAACAGTAGTTTCTATTAATAGTGAAAAGGAAAGTAGAATTCCCTTTCTTGTTTTTGGCTAATATTTTTGAATCTTTAACATATATATATATATATATATATATATATATATATATATATATATTATGGCGACACAGCCCTCAACTATTGTCTCTTCTCCTTCTAATGTTCAATTTTCATTTGTAAGAATTTAAAAACATGAATATATATTGACAGCTAGGATTGAACAAGCTTAACCAGCTAGTAAGACAAGATCACCAGAATTTTAAGATTTCAAAATGAATAAGAGATATGCATTTAAATTGCATATAAAAGAAGTACTATGGTATGTATTATTAGAATTTAAACTGCATATAAAAGAAGCATGTATGTATTATTAAAATTTAAACTGCATATAAAAAAAGGTAATACTTTGCTGAGAGCAACATCAAATAATTCAATTGGGAGCACGACGTTTCCCCTTTCATAATTGTGTGTGGGGGTAAGGTGGTTGCTTGTTTATGTGATCCAATCTTCATCACCATCTAGGTCCTATCTGTAATCTTATAGTTGCAAACATTAAATTCTGTACAACACTTTTGCTCTTCTCCGTTCATATACACATATATTGTGGACGGTTGGGATGGTTGAGGGTTAGGATTATGTCACAAACTTTGTTTCTAGTGAGCTATTAGGATATTATATATATATATATATATATAGTAGAAGAGAAAAATATGAGTTTAGGTTTGATTTATCCTTGAAGGACTGCATGGTTGTCATTTAATTATTTAGATATTGTTGATCGCCAAACTAACAACTGCTTTGTACGCTTTAAGGTCACTTACCTCTGATAACGTTTCCATTTGTTTTCTCTAAACGCCATAAGCAGTTAGTTGTCTTTAATCTCCCATGTTTACTAACAACTACTTGATCAAAATAAGAGACAAACCGCACTTACGTAGTCCAAGCGACAGCAAATTAATGTCCTTGTGTTTGGATATATACATATATATATATATACATATATTAGTTAATTTAATTATGGTAGCACTAAATATTAATTGACATTTTCTACATAAAAAATTTATTAATATTTGATTAGTTCCAAGATGACGGGTGGATGTTAGCTTAAAAAGTTAAAGAAGAAAAACATTCATGAAACTTAATTGATAGTATATTATTATTTATTACAAGGGAAACGCTTCTAATTACTCTGAAGTCGAGAAGGTGCAAATATATATTAACGCGGTATATATCTGAACATAGCATAGAACTGCCTTATTCATATTCTTCAATAGGTCTAGAAGATCACTGATGATTAGGTACGTTCCTGCATATATATATTCGGGAGAAATAGTATATATTTGTATATATATGTGTGTGTATGTACATATAGATGTATATAATATTCTTTATATTTTCTTTATTAAGATGTAAGTAAAGGCACATACATACGTGACAATCACAATTAATAATGGACGTTAGTCGACCGTGGAAAACAACCAATTTTTATGAGATGATAAGGAAAGCGTTGGTTGGGTAGGTCACAGAAAGTTGGCAAATTCAATTCAACTTCATATCGGTAGCATTGTGTGTACAAAAATATTGTGAAAATTGTAGAACCAGGTTACGGTGGTGGTGCATCTATATTTAGCTAGCTTAACTGGCCCAATCAACAGCCACCACGCTTGCCAATTTATTTATTTTTAAACAAAGCCCTTAATGTGTTTATCGGCTGAATATGACCCTATATTTGTTTTCTTTCGTATCTTTTGAGAAGAGGAGGTTGCACCAACTCAAATACAAAAGAATACAATACATATAGCAATTCAATCCTAGATAAAGACCTGAGTCACTAGTAGATTCGATTAAAACACTCAAAAGGATAGTACGTATGTCGTGTTCCATCATGAAGGAATCGAAGCAACACTCAAGTAATCATGCACTGAATGAATTTTTTAAAAACACCACTATAGTACTGAATAACTCTGATTGAACAAAGATCGAGAGACTTATAACACCAATGCCTATCATGACACTATAGAGGGAAAATCCTTATGGACTAGACAAAAAGACTACATCAAGCGAGAAAACCGTCTCTGTTATTATATCAACAAACCAACACAACACATAAAGCACACTGCTTTTAAACTGCAAAAACATTGCGGATTTTATTTGACTAGAACAAAACTTATGACAAATGGCTAATAGCCAAACACATCAATGAAGACTCCGACGAGTTGACTACTGCCAAGAAAGTACTACAGAGACACAGTGACACTATCAAAAAGCCAATGGAAAGACGGAACAAACCCCCGTCAGTGCCGTCCTTTGCCGACCAGAGAAGACGGCACCACCAAAGGTCCACCTCGGCGTTGAGGCCAAAGAATTTATGGCCATGGCCCAAATCTAGCCTGTGAAGAAAGAGGCCTTCTCTCCACCATCTCTATCTATAACGCCAGGTTGACTCCGATCGCTGCCAAAAGTCGACGCCTAACTTGTGAGGAAACTCATGGCCACCAGGCCTCAAAAGTTCCCCAAACCATAAGAAAGTCGCCGCCGACCCTGGAGCATCCCTCGTCACATTACTAGGCCATCCCCTTATGGGGTTGGGAGTACAGAGACCTGCCCAATGATGGCGCCAGACCACCTCTCATAGCGAGGCAGCACACTAAGCCATAGAGTAAAGAAAAAACACCATTAGAGGGGAAGGAAAGAAAGTCGCGATTTTTTTTCTTGTTTTTTTGGTTAGCTAAAATTGATTGAATATTGGTTTGGTCATGACAATATACATTACTTTTGGCTCACTTTCTAGTAACTTAAACTTTGAGAAGAATCAATAAATAAAAGTTGGCTTAGTTGATTCTAAGTTTAAACCCATTGTGGTCTTGAGAATTGTTATTACATATTAGGCTTTAATTAAAATATTTGGGACTAATTATAATGAAATTAATTACGTGCTGCACTTTTCGAATTAATAGTTGCACATACTTCCTGAACTTTTCAAATTAATGCATTAAAACATACAACACATAAAATATACAAGTGACATATATATGTGTGTTTGTGTGTATATATATATTAGTTTAAACTTTTAGAAAAATTGGTAAACTATCAAATATGTTATTATTAACCATTAGTAAAAGAGCGGGGATTCAATTTGTTAAGACCTTGACATAATCAAACGTCAATAAAACGTAATTATGCGTGGGTTTCAGAGTCGACGAATCCTATATATAATGTGTCCCTGCAGTTAGCTCCTTCATCAGAATTCATATATGATTAAAAAAAGAAAAAAAAAACATTAATTAAAGTGCCATGACGCTGCATCTACATGAATAAATAGTTCCCCAAACCACTTCTGCATTTATTTCTCGCCGTAACTAACATTTAAAAAGCTAGACATAGCATATATGATAAAGAAGAAAATTCAAATTCGTTAATTTACGCCTAATGTTAATGTACGAACTCTTTTACTGCTCTTAATGAAATGAATATTTCCCTATTTAAATTTTCCCGTTTGGTGAAATCGGTTGTTTATCGGGATCAAAATTTTTCCGTAAATTGGTTTTTGTACTTCTTTGATTTGGGAAATATTACAGCTCTTTCTAAAAAAAATATGCTCTTTTAAATTTAGTACTAGTTTTGGGCCTGCTAGCCAATCACATAAGTTTCATTACAAGTTAAATTAATTACCTTGAACTCCCTTGTGTTAGTTTTGTTTTTTGCTGGATTTTTATTGTGTAGGTGTTCCAATAATTAAGAGCTAATTAACAGATTAAACAGTGAATACTAAATGGAATCCTTTGAAAGAGATGGGTTTGCAGAGACGTGTTTTACATGGTAAAAAATCTTTTTCTCAAAAAATCTTTTTCTCATTCTCTGTACTTTATGTTAACATTAATTCATTAATAGAGCCTAGCAAAAATCATATGTACGTACGTGTAATAGCTAATAAGTCATGTTTCTCTTAATTAAGAATCCATTCCCTTCTTTAACAAGGGCAATCTTTCTTGTTTATAAATGGTCGATGAAAATTAATTAAATGCTTTTAATACCTACACATTACTATATGCCAAAATAATATTGAACTTTACCGTTAACCTGAACGTTACTACAATATATATACAAATTCAAAAGACCATATTTATTAAAGAAAATAAGAATTACGCTATTTTTTCAAATTTGTTTTTCGATTTATAGTTAATAGCTTCTTTATCTTTTTTTTAAAAAATTTTTTGAGGAGGTCAAAGTTAAGAGGACAAGTAATTATTATTTTCAAACGTGTTTTTTTCCGCTAAGTTGACTAAATGACTGATCACACATGGTTTACTTAGTCAAGGTATGCTTCAAACTAAAAATAAATTTAAAAAAAAAATAAAATTTGACTAGAGCGCATTGTTTTGGTAAGTTTTGTTCTCAAAATTTTTGAAAATATTTTCATATTTTTTTTAAGGTAAAAATTTTGAAACACTGCACAATTCTTAAAAAATTATCATATTTTAAAACAAAAATATTTTTACCTATTTTAAAAAGAATACTAAATAGTCCCTTAATTTTTTTCCTTCTTCTATTTTTCCTATTTACTTTTTTAAAATTTTAAAATTTTCAAACTTATGATACCGAATTACTTTTTTTATATGATTTGCACCTATTAAAGCTATTTATTTCTCAATATGTTCTAGCTTAATTATTTTTTCCATGTAACTCTTTAGAATATCAGTATATCAAAATTGTCTCTCATGGATAATTTTTATAATTTCCACTGCGAATATGTTTCTCAAATATCCATGCGTACTTGGTGATTTTTTTTTCTCACTGTCTTCGTTCTCTTAATTATCTTCTCTCTTTTTTTTTTTAATCTTTGTTTCTAATTTGCCTCTGATGACATTTTTTTTCCAAATATGTCCCTCCTTAAATTACCTTTTCTTTATTTTTTCTCATCTTTGCGTCTAATTTGCCTCTGATGACATTTCTTTTTTCAAATATGCTCCTCCTTAAATTTTCTTCGTGTTCTTCTCAACTACCATTTTCTCATATGCATCCCCTATATAAACCTCTATTAAGCTTGACGATAATTTTTTTTTTAATATGTTCTACTTATTACATATATAAAATATTTCAACCAAAACATATTTTTATTGAAATGTGTATTTCTTAAATGTACCCTATAAATTTTTTGTAACCTAGGCGTCATTTTAAATTATTTTTTTTCTCAAATACACACACCTACTAACAAATTTTTCTTAGTTTTTTTTTTTTCAAATACATCCACTACTTAAATCTCTTCTTCCCGCAAATTCCATTCTTTTCTATACCCTCAAAGTCATTTACTGCCTATTTCCCCCTACTAAAATCTTCTCTGTTTTTCCCCCTAGATTATGTTCTGCGTAAATTTCATTTTTGGCTAAGATTAAATTGTCTTAAGAAAGTAAATCGAGGAAAAAAAAAAAGCACTAACTTTTTAGAAAATGCATCTAGAAGATTTAACTAATTGACACACACGTGCATCATGTTGACTTATGTGGGGTGACCATGGTTGACTTGTCTTTCTTCAAGAACTGATATTGGTGGCAGGTTAGGCTTCATTATATTTCAACATTGTAAAACTAATTAAGAACAAAACCTAAAATGTCTGAGTGTATTATAAGATTTTTTTTTTTTTTTAAATGTTATGGAGGAAAGAACAATCCTGCTTGCACTGATGGATCCAGGGCTGAAGTTTTCGCGTCCTCCCACACCTAAAAAGTCATATGCTTTTACTTCCTTCAACCTAAATTCACGTGATCTGCATCTTCGTTGCCCTACAACAACCAAATGGGCGGCCAGAAGGGGAAAGCAATTAAAGTACTAAAAGAAACTAACTTTGCTCTCATATTTTTAGGTACCCTTTTTCTCACTGATTAATGTATGATATGTATAAGGTGTTTGAAAAGTACGGTAAAAACTGATATTTTTAAACTGAAATTGTAACATATAAGAATTTTATTTTATAGCTTACTTTTTCTTATCGTTGTAGTATGTGAGAGCTTTAAATTGTAGCAACTAAAAATTTTAGTTAGAATTGATTTTATTAAGTAACTTAAGGGAATATAGAGTAGATTACATAATAGTTTTAACAATTTGAAGATTTTAACCGATGGACAGAGTCGTCATTTAAAGGGTCTTCTCATATGAACTACGAAAAGTCTGTCGTCGTTGAATAATATAATCAATACCTAGGAAAAATCTATCAAAGTTCTTCTAGCCATGTTATTCAACTCAATTGCTCTCACAATTACTAGGCACCACATAATGAGACTAATAAGTACCACTCAATGTGAGACGACCCCATTCAACCCTGTTGGGTTGAATATAGATTATTTATAGGGTGTTGGTAATTATGATTAAAACTATAGTTGTAGTTTAAAATATTGTAACAAATAAACACTTTACATTATGACAACTCTTTATTTTTTTTTTACTGTAATAATATGAGACTTTACCTTTTATATTTTTCATCCTTTATTAAACCGGCCAATATTGATACTCAATGAGTGGCAGTCAAATTTGTACTTGCGACCTAACAGACACATGCAATAAAATTGAAGCATGAAACGTTCGTGACTCACGAATAGGATAAATAATTCGGATTATTAAAAGATAAAAATATTTTGAAGAAAAATAATATTTTAGAAGCATAAATTGAAAATCCTATATGTATACAGTGATGTAGTCATGATTCATTAATAGCGGAGGTTAATTTTTTTTGTCAAGATATTCTAATATTTATGAACTTAATAAAATTGAATATTTTTTTTTAAAATCTAAATAGTTGGCCCAATAAAATGTGAAGAACTGTTAATTTAAAGGGGCAAGTCTAATTTATACATATACCTACTACATTAAAATTAAAACCATTATATGAAAAAGAAAAAAAGAAAAAAATAGGTTCGCCATGATCCCCTTGCCCCTGTCTCCGTTATTATATATATACGTATGTATGTATATATTGTCAGAATATATTTGTGGACTATTCGCAATCATAATTAATTCACTAAATATGTCACAAAATTAAAGCATAGTTTTATAGACAACTATGTTGTAATATGATTTATGCATTATATTATGTCAAGGATTTTAACAAGATGGAACATTTAATTTAATAATAAATAATATGGGAACTGTAGTACATAACACTTTTTCAAAACTAATTAGTAGTAAATAGCAGGTTTTGAAAATATTTATAATAAATATCAAATTTATGATGTAAATAATTTATTTGCCCTTCTATTCATAGTGTAATTTATACAATAAATAAATTTAAGACGTTAATAATTTATTTACTCCCTCAATTATAATGTAAAAAATTCTTATTCACAATACATAAGTTATTTTTATTGTAAATCTACTATTTACTATAAATTTTTTAAAAACCTACAATGTATTTCAAAAAATTTTAAAAATTTGTTATTTCCTTGTCCTCTCTTTACAATACGTTTGAGCCCCATGCTTTTCTAATCTCACAATGTTTAGTCAGTCTATTGGGCCAAATAACTTCTTCCTTCCTTTGTGATCTCAAGTTGTAGACCAGATTCCAACGAGCCTTTTGGTATTTTCTGGTGATCATCGGCGATAAACATCCACTGCCAAGTGATGGAGGTAGTCCTAGAACCACTACTCATTATACGTTTTAAAATCCATTAAGATAAAATTGTGTTCAGATTAAATGACTTAATTCGTTGTTTTGATCTTGTTGATTTGTATTGAGATTATTTAAAATCTAGCATGTATGTATGTAGAAAGACTTTTTTTTTTTTTTTAGTATTAATTTAGCTACAATTTGATACCCAAGGTTTTCAGTTTTAGTTTTTCTTCAAAACTTGGAAGGTGATGTCACTTTTGTGTGGGGTAAAGCGTTGGGCTAAAGTGGGTTCTAAACTCTAAACCCAAGGTTTGACCTTCAACATGGGCTGTGCATAGTTTAGTGAGCTATACGAGCAGTTTTGGGGTACATTGATGCCACTTTAACGGGGTTTGGGAATCGAAAATGGGAGGGGGTCTGCCATTGCGGAGAATTGATTAAAAGTCAATAAAATGGATTTTGTCCAAATTGCCAACAGTGCCAGATGTTGGAGTTAACTACTGGTAATCTACCAGATTATGTAGCTAAACATGACCCCCAACCGATAACCAGTTGCCAATCATGAGACTAATCTACTGTATTACGACGCCATTTATGTTGCCTTTTTCGGCTGAAATCATCTGTCGTCTGGTCCCATGGTATTCTACTAGATTACCGTAAGTGATGTACAAATTATGTTGTCGTTCTTAGCACTAAGCACTCGTCTTCTCCAACGCTAGTCACCGGAGTAATCAATCATATTATCACGAATTGACTACTAGAATAATTTTCAAAATTAGAACACATCACTAATAATTTCTAGCATGGATCGTCGAAAAAATCTTGTACACCTGAATAACTGTAGGAAAAAAAAAAAGATCAAGAAATTAACCAAATTAACTTTTTATTATATAAGAAAAAATTCACTTGTGTGACTTGGTTGTCACAAAGTAAAAAAATGTAGTGGGCTACAAACTACTAAACCCAAGTTCGACGTCCAACTTGGGTTGTGCATAATGTAGTGTACCAGGCATCCAGGCTAAGATCTTATGCCCACTAAATAACACAGGCTATCAAATTGGGCTCTTCAGTTTGCATATATATCATAAAATTAAGTCTTGGATTGACTTTACCACCAGAAGTTATAATTGCAAAGGACGTAACGTCATACTTTCACCTTATATCTAATAATACCAAAAATACATAAGAGGTATCCGCTAGGGTTACCAACCGGATGTCCAAAATCTGCCATAAATATTTACTGATATCGGCTAGCGTCTACTAGTATCCGTCATGATTACCAGCCTGCCATGAACCGCCATAATACTTCAAAAAAAAATCATATAAGTTACTCTAAAATTCAAGAAAATCACAAAATTTCAGAATACTCACAAATCCCAAAAATTGCAAACATTAACATCACTTCAAAAAAAATTGTCCAAGAAATAAAAGGAAAAAAAAATCACAACAAGCTAGATCATTGCAAACTGCAAACTGCGTCGACGGGTGAGGTCATGGCAATGACGTTGAGCCTCGTTGATCGGGGAATATGTATGGCGGTCGACCTGTCCCCTCCAACAGCTATATTTTAGCTGTTAGAAACAAGCCTCCAATGGCTAGTAAGCTAGGTTTTTGGTATAAAAACCTTATTTTTGACTTTGGGGACACTTTTTTGACAACTTAAACTTACGGTGAATCATATTCTAAGTGTTTTTTTCTCCAAAATAGCTTTTGATCATCTTTGAGCCAAAAAAAAAAATCATCTTTTGAGTCAAAAACTAGTCTAAAATTTTCATTGTGTGCTTTTACATCTCCTTTGCTATTTCAAATTATATTCGAACTCTTTGTAGGAGACGCTTGAGTGAAAGTTTGTTCCAAATTCTTACTAAAGCAAAAGTGATAGATTTCTAAGCCTTCTAATTTTGGGGTTGGTAGTTTAACCAATCTCCATGTAAAATTGGCATCTATAGAGGTTTGATGAACCTCAGAAAGAAGAACCTACCGGATTATACATGATTTGATCATGTCGAAAGTTGATCTTAATAGTAAAAAAGGTCAGGTTACATATTTTTTGATGATAGTGGACATAGGCTTTTTGATAAACCACCACAAAAAGCATTTGATCTTTCTTCGTCTTGCTTTCTTTTATTATTCCAAGCTATATTTTGATTTATTTGTTCTCTTGGTGGGTTATTATGTGATTGTGTATTTGCATCTTGTGACATTCTTTTACTCTTATCTTCTATTGCGTTCATTTATTTAGTTACTTTTAAACTAGATTATGTTTAATTGCATTTTGGTCCTAATATTTTAATAATCACAAAAAATTAGAAAAATTTTTAATACCCAATTTACCCTCTTGGGTAGCTATTCTTGGGACAACATATTGGTCTGCATAAAAATATTTTTTTCTCAAGTGTGGTTTTGAATCAAATAGTTTTCTCTATTGTGGCATAATTCATTCCATAAGGAAAATCGTGGCATTCAGCGTAGTAGTTCTAGCAAAATTTGCATGAAAGTCAAAGTAAAAGCATGAAAAAGGTAATTTCAAAAGGGATTTAAGAATGTTCACTTAAAATGGAGTATGTTTACTCAAAGTAATCAACTAGATTATCGCTGATAATCTAGTAAATTATATGTGAATTTGAAAATCAGTGGGCGTCCATTTTTGGTCGTTTATGTGGATTTACCAAAGTAGATTAATAGATTACGACAGCAATTATGTTCTCACCGCCATTGATCGCCTAATGTAAAGTTTGGTGCATAGGTTTAGGCCACTTATGTTTTATTATAGTTTAAATCTTTACATTTTAAACATCAGTTCAAAATTACCATTTTAACCATATAGTTTAGAACTCACAGTTCAAACTATAAAATTGTAACTCACACTATTTTGAACCAACACACCAAATGAACCCTAAGTAATCTACAAAAATATGTTACCTTTTTCAATAGAAATCACTATGCTAGTCTGCTCTAATTTGTCATAAAAGTAATCTTTTAGATTACGAAAAATAATCTATTAAATTAATTTCTAAAATCAACAAATAGACGAACTAGCATTAGTTCCTGGAGCTTTTCTAGATGATTACCAAATTAATGGCCATAAGCAACTAAAAAAAACCTCCGACTCATTCGCTTCCTCTTAACATTGGTGACAAAGCATCTACACCAAAAATAATCGAAGAGTACACTTTGAGATATCTATTTGAAAATAGGTAGTCTATGGACATTCCCCATCCAACTTTGTATATTCCAATTTTTATAAAATTTAGTGTTATTGAATTAACCACTAATAAAATTACCTTTAAGAACAAAAATTATGGTAGTCATCAATCCTTAAGACAAGAAAGCTAAGACATGTTAAGTTATACATTTCCATATCCCCTAAGGAAAGTCATAAGTGATAGATTATAAATAAAGGAGAATAGGAGAATTAAACAATCATTTAGTGGGAATAAAAATAAATAGACTAAAATATGACAATATTTAGTAAATAGTCTACTTAGATTAAAAGAAGTTTATTTAGGTATAAAATAACACAAAGAAAAACGCGAGGTAACAATGAGATAACAAAAAACAAAAACGAAAAGTAAGAGAAGAAGAAAAAGAAGAAAAACGAAAAAGTAGAATTGATAATTCAAGTGTTTAAAAAGAACATATGTTTCAAACATGTTATGCACTTAACTATTTTAGGAAGTGTGCTATCAATCAACCCAAAATGTGGTATCTGAGTTATCGATCAATCAAAAGTATGGTCAATGAAGATGTTGACCCAAAAAGATGGGGTAATTATGACAGTCATCATTTCCTTGAGACAAGATGGAAAGATGGGATTAATTGTGCAGTGTCACATCATATGTGGAAGGTAACTAGTGTGGTTTATAAGTAAAAATATCATCCCTTAATAGTTTGAGACCTTTTGGGGTGAAAGTCTAAAATAAAGCCGTACAAACTTAGACCCGATATGAATAATATCATACTGAATAAAAGTCTTCATTTTTTCAATAAATTGATAAAGAATGGATGCCGACATGTAAGAGTATCCCAAAAATGTACGTGATTTCTTTTTTCACCAGTTTTCTTTTCTAATTACGTGGTTTAGTTTTTCCTTTTCTTTTTTTCCTTATTTTCCATTTGTTATATCAAACCTCGTATTCGTATTTTACTTTCCCCTTTTTTTCTTGTTTTCTCATTTGTTGTTAACATGGTGATCAAATGCAAACAATTCACTACAAGAAAAACTATATTTAACGATATATTATTTACGACATGTAGTTTTTGAATGTCGTTGAAAAGTACATACAACAACATCTCCAATAAACATGTCGTTAATGACATTTGAAACAATAATTAACGACATCTATATAGATGTCGTATTAAAGGTCTCCTTTTAACAACAATAGCTTAGTGTCGTTAAATTATTTGACGACAAGTAGGAGATGTCGTCAAAGCCTTGGAGATTCTACGACACCTCTTATAGACGTGTCGTAGAATCTCCAAGGCTTTGACGACATCTTCTACTTGTCGTCAAATAATTTAACGACACTAAGCTATTGTCGTTAAAAGGAGACCTTTAATACGACATCTATTGTTTCAAATGTCGTTAATTATTGTTTCAAATGTCGTTAATGACATCTTTGTTAAAAATGTCGTTGTATGCACTTTTCAACGACATTCAAAAACTACATGTCGTAAATAATATGTCGTTAAATATAGTTTTTCTTGTAGTGATTCCTTATTACCATTATTTTGTTTTTTAGTTTTCTATTATAGTTGCATTCTTCATTAGTTGTTTATAAAATGAACAATATATAAACGATTTCTTATTACCTTTTTTTGCCGTTAGTAATTGACTTGAAAATCAGTGGGCGTCGATTTTTGGTCGTTTACGCGGATTTGCCAAAGTAAATGAACAGATATTATAGCATTAATTATGTTATTTTTGGCACAACTCACCGCCATTTATTGCCTAATGTAAAGTCTGGTGTATGAGTTTAGGCTAGTTATATTTTATTGTTGTTTAAACCTTTTAATTTTAAATATCATTTTAAAACCATTGTTTAAACACATAGTTTAAAACTTATAGTTTAAACTATAAAGTTGTAAACCACACTATTTTGAATCAGCATACTAAACAAACCCTAAGTAATTAAAAAATATGTTACCTTTTTCAATACAAATCACTTCTCTAGTCCGTTCTGACATCATAAAAGTAATCTCCTAGATTACCAAGAACAATCCATTAAATTAATTCCTAAAATCAACAAATAGGCGACTCTAGCATTAGTTTTTGGAGCTTTTCTAAATGATACCAAATTAATGGCCATAAACAACTAAAAAAAATCCGACTCATTCACTTGCTCTTAAGATAAAGCATCTACACCAAAAATAATCGAAGACTAGACTCTGAGAGATCTATTTGGAAACAATTACGTCTGCTGACATTACTCACCCAACTTTTAGATTTCAATTTGTATAAAATGTATTGTTATTGAACTACTCACTAATAAAATTACTTTTAAGGATAAAAATTGTGATAATCTTCAATCCATTGAAACAAAAAGGCCAAGACATGATAAGTTGTACAATCCTATATCACCTGAGGAAGGTAATCAGTGATGGTTTATAAGTAAAGACATCCTCTCCTAATGTGCTGAAGCCTTTTGGGAGGAGGCCTAAAAACAAAAACATGCAAGCTTAAGGTCAAAACAAACAATATTATAATAAGTAGAGATACGGGTTGTTTCAGATAGTATTCGAGCTATGAATCAACCGAAAGTGTGGTCAACAAGGATGTTGAACCCCAAAAGCTAGGGTAATTATGACAGTCATCATTTCTTTGAGGCAAAATGGAAAGAAAGATTAGTTGTGCAGTACCACATCATATAACAAAAGGTTACAAGTGATGGTTTATAAGTAAAAACATCATCTCTCAATGGTTTAAGGCTCTTTAGAGTGAAGGCTCAAAACAAAATCGTATAAACTTAGACCTAATGTGGATAATATTATATCAAATAGAGGTCCTACTTTTTGAAAAAAATAATAAGGAATGGATGGCGACATGTAAGAGTACCCAAAAAAAGGTACGTGATTTCCTTTTTCACCAAGATCCTTGTTTCTTAGTTCAATTTTTCCTTTTTTATTACGTGGTTTTATTTTTCTTTTTTTCTTGTTTCCCATTTGTTATATCAAACCTCGTATTCACGATTTCCTTTTCTGTTTTTTCTTGTTTCCTTATTTGTTGTTGACATGATGATCATACGTAAACTATTCCTTGTTACCGTTATTTAGTTTTGGGAAATTGTAATAAACAGCAGATTTTCTTAGTTGGTTTGTAAATAATATCATATGTTTTCAAAATATGAAATAAATAAAATATTTAAGATCAATCAGCATTTTGTAATTTTTCAATGCCCAAAATACCCTTCTTTATGTATCTGAGTTTTTTTTCTTTTCGTTTTCCTTTTTTCTGCCTTCCTTCTTCGTTTCTTTCTCTATTCGTTCTATCTCTCTCTACTCTCTCTCCCCTGAATTGCTCAGCCTTCCTCTCTCTTTTCTCTCTTTTATTCTGCTCTCCCTCGACCTAATGGCGTAGATCCAAAGGTCGGCCGTTACCAATGAACACCGCCTTCTCCACGAAGAGCTTCGACAGTCCTTTTTCTTACAATTGCAACACAGTCGAGTTTTGAAGTGCATCACCGTTGTCTGGAATGACAGAGCGATTCCAAATCTGCTCCATCAAGACTATTCACATTGTGAATCGCATTGATCTGCAGTAGAACGACCTTCCATGTGATTTTCCATTCACGATTTTCGCTTGCCGATACGATTTTCTGGTCATCTAGTAGCCATGACTGTAAAACTTAAAACGATTCTAACATGCAAAACTATATACATATTAAAATTGAATTAAAACGGAAGCGTGTGAATTTTGTTACCTCCAGCCATTGCACCTGAGAAGCCAGACGGTGTACCGTGACTGCCTGCACTTGGGATGCTTCCAAGTTCTCACAAAAACTCAACTGATGGTGTTGGATTCTTAAGAGAATTTTCAAAACTTGGGGACCCAATATTTTGTTCAATGCACGAACAAAAGAAATTTTTCTGTACAACCATTGCTTCCATCAAGCAATCTTTATATTGCCAGAAAATTCAGTTACCAGTGCTCTAATTGATGTTTTAATGAAAACATAAATAGGAGACCATTAGAATTCATAATCGTTAAAAATTGATTGGTTTCTGTTAGAAACCTTTAGAATTACAATCGGTTACATTCTCCTACTTGGTCTCCATATTTAACCTTATATTCATTAAAACCAAACTTTTAGGAAACAAATACATAAAGCATGGCGATAGTTTCTCTAAATTGTGAGTATTATCTTCCATGTATTACAATGTATTATTTCTCAGACTTTATTCCTTATATGGTAACTTAACTTTATGAATAAACCCAATGTTTATTCTTGGTCCTACTATATGTGAATTTTTCTCTAATAACTTTATGCGCAAAACAAATATGAGAAAACATCACAACTGAATAAGAGTTTCATTAAGACTGTAAATTGTATGTACAAACAAATTTACATTATGGAACCAAGTCTCATCTGTACAACATGATCCTTAAATGACTTTGGTGGCATTCCTTTTGTCAGAGGATCTACGATCATCAATTCAGTGCTTATATGCTCAATGACCACTTTATTTTCCTTAATGTGTTCCCTTATGGCTAAGTACTTAATGTCGATATGTTTACTTCAACTGCCACTCTTATTATTCTTAGCCATAAAGACAGCAGCTGAATTGTCACAATATATCCTTAATGGCCTAGACACAGAATCTACAATTCTAAGGCCTGACATGAAACTCTTCAACCATACACCATGCGAAGTAGCCTCAAAACAAGAAACGAACTCTGCCTCCATTGTGGAAGTAGCAACCAACGTTTGCTTTCCACTCCTCCAAGATACAGCTCCTCCGGCTAGCATGAAAATATAACCTGAAGTTGATTTTCTCGAATCAACACAGCCAGCAAAGTCTGAATCGGAGTAGCCAATCACCTCTAGAATGTTAGTTCGTCTATACATAAGCATATAATCCTTTGTACCTTGAAGGTACCTCATCACCTTCTTTGCAGCCCTTCAGTGGTCAATGCCTGGGTTACTCTGATATCTTCCCAATATTCCCACAGCAAATACAATGTCAGGTCTTGTGCAGACCTGAGCATACATAAGGCTTCCAACAGCTGAAGCATAAGGAATGTTGCTTATTTGAACTTTCTCAAAATCATTCCTTGGACATTGGTTCAAACTGAACTTATAACCCTTCACAATGGGTGCTACACTTGGTGAACAATCTTTCATCCGAAATCTGTCTAAGACTTTATTGATGTAGGTTTCCTGCAATAGTCCCAAAATACATCGAGATCTATCCCTATGGATCTTTATGCCAATGACATAAGATGCCTCACCCATATCCTTCATATCAAAGTTCTTAGAAAGAAATTGTTTCACCTCATATAGAAACCCCTTGTCATTGGTTGCAAGAAGGATATCATCCACATATAAAACAAGGAAACAAATCTTGCTCCCCCTAACCTTCTGGTATATACATTGATCCATGATGTTCTCTTCAAAACCAAATGAAGTGATGACATCATGGAATTTCAAATACCATTGACGGGAAGCCTGTTTCAAACCATATATGGATTTCTTGAGTTTGCATACCAATTGCTCACCATCACTAGAGGAGAATCCTTCAGGTTGTTTCATATAAACCTCTTCCTCTAGATCACCATTGAGGAATGTCGTTTTCACATCCATCTGATGTAACTCAAAATCAAAATGAGCTACTAATGCCATGATCACACGAAGGGAGTCCTTTTTAGATACAAGAGAAAAAGTCTCAGTGTAATCTATACCTTCCCTTTGAGTGAATCCTTAGCAACGAGTCTTGCCTTATGTCTCTCAATGTTGCCTAATGAGTCTTTCTTTGTCTTGAAGACCCATTTGCATCCAATGGCTTGTACATCATCAGGCAACTTGACAAGATCCCTAGACTCCATTAGATGACATAGAGTTCATCTCATCTTTTATGGCATCATACCACAAGTTAGATTCCTTACAACTCATGGCTTGTGAAAATGTTTCTGGATGATTTTCGGCTCCAATGTTGTAGTCAGACTCTTGTAGATACACAATATAGTCACTAGGAATGACTGATCGCCTTACTCTAGTAGATCTCCTTAATGTTGGTTCAACATTCTCTTCAAGAGCATGTTGATCAATTGGCTGTTCAACTAGATCTACTACTTCTTGATCAGCAATCTGTGGAACTTGAATGACTGGTTGTTGTTCAACACGCGTTTGACTGTAGGCGTGTCGCGTATAACAATCACTCTATCATATGAAGTGGAAGCTTGAGCATCTGTATGATCTTTCTCTAGAATGGTGTTCTAGGATCTATCGCTCCCTACTGATCAAGTCATTCTCAAGAAATTTTGCATTCCTTGATTCCACAAACCTAGTGGTATGTGATGGATAATAAAATCTATATCCCTTAGACCGTTCAGCATATCCAACAAAATACCCACTTATGGTCCTTGGGTCTAGCTTCTTTTCTTGTGGATTATACACTCTTACTTCAGACAGGCATCCCCAAACGCGTATATGTCGCAAACTCGGTTTCCAACCTTTCCATAACTCGAACGGTGTCTTTGAGACAGCCTTGGTTGGAACTCGGTTTAATATATACGCAGCCGTCTTGAGAGCTTCAGTCCACAAAGACCTAGGAAGCTTGGAGCTGCTAAGCATGCTCCGCACCATATCCAACAATGTTCGGTTTCTTTTTTCTGCCACACCATTTTGATCTGGAGAACCGGGAATAGTATACTGGGTAACTATCCCATGTTCTTGAAGAAACTTTACAAATGGACCAGGTGCTTGTCCATCTTCGGTGTATCTGCCATAATATTCACCACCTCTATCAGATCTCACTATCTTTATTTGCTTACCACATTGTTTCTCTACTTCTGCCTTAAACACCTTAAAGGCATCTATAGCTTCATTTTTGTTATGAAGCAAGTAGAGATACATATATCGTGAGTAATCATCAATAAAAGTAATGAAATACTTTTGACCATATGCGTCTATGTCTGGACTACAAATATCTATATGTATGATCTCTAATATGTCTGAACTCCTCTTAGCACCTTTCTTTGATATATTGGTCTGCTTTCCTTTTATATAGTCCACACAAGTATCAAAGTCAGCAAAATCTAGAGTACTAAGTACTCCATTATTCACTAGTCTCTTTATTCTCTTAATAAAGATATGACCCAATCTACGGTGCCACAACATAGAGGAATCTTCATTCATAACACATCTCTTAATGCCAGCATTATCTTGAACATGCATAGAAGTATAAGAAGTTTTATCTTGTAAATTAATTTTGAAAAGACCATTTGACAATATACCATTTCCAATAAGTTCAGATCTAAAAAATAAACTAAATATAGTGTCTGAAAAATTAAAGGAAAATCCCAATGGTACAAGCCTTGAAACTGAAATTAAATTCCTAGAAAAACTATGAATATAAAATGTCTTTTCTAATTTTAAAATAAAACCACTAGATAAAACTAAATTGCATGTTCAGACAGTCCTCTATATGTGAGCGCATCTTGTTGCCTGAATAGATGCACTGCTCACTTCCCACTGGCTTCCTTAGGCCTTGCAATCCCTGCAAGGAATTAGTGACATGGATTGAAGAACCGGAATCAATCCACCATGTGCTATGTTCAACATCAACCATATTAGACTCATAACAGACAAGTGAGAATTGAGTACCTTTTTTGTTAAGCCATCTCTGATATTTAGGACAATCTTTCTTTATGTGCCCCTTCTTTTTACAAAAGAAGCACCTGGATTCCTTCTTGATATCAGCTTGAGTGGGCAGTTTGCCTTTTCCCTTATTCTTGGCTTGGCCCTTGTTCTTCCTTTGAGTTGCCAGATGCACACTCTTTCCCGCTTCCATAGCAAGCCTTCATTCTTCCTAGACACACATGGTCATCAATTCATTGATGGACCACTTATCCTTATGTGTGTTGTAGGATATCTTGAAAGGTCCATATTGATGTGGGAGAGTGTTGAGGATGTGGGGGATGTAGTGCACAAGGAAGGTTTCAGACATCTCAACCTCAAGTGTCTTTAGTTGAGCCGCTATATCCCTCATTTGCATGATGTGCTCACGCACACCATGAATTCCAGTAAGCTTCATGGATGAAAATTTCAATATCAAGGTGCTAGCCAAGGCTTTGTCTGATGTAGCAAACTGCTCATCAATTGCCTTCATCAGAGCTCGCACTTTGTCATATTGCTCCAATGAACCACGTATGTCAGCCGAGATTTTTGTCTTTATGAACATTACACAGAGGTGATTAGATTGCTCCCACTTTTCATAACGGTCAACGTCATCTGGCTAGCTGGTCTCCGTAATGGCAGGTGGTTCATCCTTACGGATAGCCTAGTCAATGTCCATGACACCTAAATGAAGAAGAATTCTCTCCTTCCACACTTTATAGTTGTCTCCCTTAAGTTCGGGAATGTCACACTGAAAATCAGAATAATTCACAGTTTGCATAGCTGCATAATAAAACATACATGCTTATGTTACTAAATTGAGGCTAAAATACTTTATGACATGTTTACCAATGTAAATCATGCATTAAAATATGAATCAAATGACATAAAAATTGCCTGTGGGCTAAATTTTTAACTCAAACAGATTCATATATCCTTATAATGACACTATCAAATTATATTCCATTTTCTTAATTCCTGTGGGTAAATTAAGAAAGATAATTTGATACATCATTCTAACTAATCATATTAAATACAATAAAAATTCCTATGGAATAAAATTTATCATATTACATATGATTAATCACAATTTAATGTCTTTTTACCATATGTGATTTAAACATCTAATATAATTTTTTGCATAATCAAAGATGCTGTGGCTACTCTTTAATTATTCAAAAATTAAATACATATATCACAAGACATTTATTCTTAAATTTTTGCTCATAAAATAAATTGCATTTACCTTAAGCAATAAATAAATATGAAGAAAGAACCTATAATTTATGTACTAATTTTCATTATGTATATATTAAAATTATATATTCACAAATATAATTTAGCACATTATTGCACAAAATTAAATGTACTAAATTATTTAACTTAATATTAATGCATAATTTTAAATCACAAATTATACATAATGAACACTATATGCACATAAATTTACAAAATTATATCCACACAAATACTGGATAATATTCATAACAAACACCAAAAATTATGAATATTCAAAATTATGAATTTTTTCATAAATTATTCCATAATATGAAAAATTTCATAAAAATATTAAAATTGTGGATATTATGAAAATTTCATAAAATTATAAAAATTGTGGATATTATGAAAATTTCATAAAATTATAAAAACTAAAAATTTTATGAAATTTTCCCAAAAAATATCATTTTATGAAATCTGGAAAAAATAAAAAAAAAATTAATTTTTAGGTTTTTTTTTTTAAATTTTCTGCATATCGAAAAACGACATGTCGTTTTGGTAATTAAGACCAAAAACAACGTGTCGTTTCATTACTTGAAAGTCAACCCCTCACTGTCCAAATGACATATCGTTTTGGTCCTATGGACTAAAACGACACGTCGTTTTCTTTGCTGTGAAAAACGCTTCCCACTACTAAAAACGATGTGTCATTTTGGCTGACCCAAGGCCAAACGACATGTCGTTTTGTGTCGTCTTCAACCTTGAACCGGGTCGTGTTGACCCGGCTGACCCGAATTCTGACCCGATTTCAGACCCGGCTCGTTTTTCGCCCTCCGGACACCAATTTTGACGTTTCAAATTGCAGAATTCATAGAAATCTAATGTCTAAATGATTTCTAATCTTAGTTTCAATTAAGAAACACTAAAAAACAAAACCCAAAATCAAAAAAAAATTCAACCCGTGACTCACAGAATTTTTTTTTTTTTTTAAACAAACTCCACAGTTCGCACGCAAGGCAGAGGTAGTTACGGCTCTGATGCCAAATGTAAAACTTAAAACGATTCTAACATGCAAAACTATATACATATTAAAATCGAATTAAAACGGAAGCGTGTGAATTTTGTTACCTCCAGCCATTGCACCTGAGAAGCCAGACGGTGTACTGTGACTGCCTGCACTTGGGATGCTTCCAAGTTCTCACAAAAACTCAACTGATGGTGTTGGATTCTTAAGAGAATTTTTGGAACTTGGGGACCCAATATTCTGTTCAATGCACGAACAAAAGAAATTTTTCTGTACAGCCATTGCTTCCATCAAGCAATCTTTATACTGCCAGAAAATTCAGTTACCAGTGCTCTAATTGATGTTTTAATGAAAACATAAATAGGAGACCATTAGAATTCATAACCGTTAAAAATTGATTGGTTTCTGTTAGAAACCTTTGGGAAATTGTAATAAACAGCAGATTTTCTTAGTTGGTTTGTAAATAATATCATATGTTTTCAAAATATGAAATAAATAAAATATTTAAGATCAATCAGCATTTTGTAATTTTTCAATGCCCAAAATACCCTTCTTTATGTATCTGAGTTTTTTCTCTTTTCGTTTTCCTTTTTTCTACCTTCCTTCTTCGTTTCTTTCTCTATTCGTTCTATCTCTCTCTCCCCTGAATTGCTCAGCCTTCCTCTCTCTTTTCTCTCTTTTATTCTGCTCTCCCTCGACCTAATGGCGTAGATCCAAAGGTCGGCCGTTACCAATGAACACCGCCTTCTCCACGAAGAGCTTCGACAGTCCTTTTTCTTACAATTGCGACACAGTCGAGTTTTGAAGTGCATCACCGTTGTCTGGAATGACAGAGCGATTCCAAATCTGCTCCATCAAGACTATTCACATTATGAATCACATTGATCTGTAGTAGAACGACCTTCCATGTGATTTTCCATTCACGATTTTTGCTTGCCGATACGATTTTCTGGTCATCTAGTAGCCATGACTTCAGAACCCAATGCCTAATATTGCCAGCGATTTTGCAAGGTCCGGCAATCTTTTGTCATATGTTTATAGTGTTATCATTGTTGATCTTTTATTTTTGTTCTCTTTTGTTTTTCCCCCTGTGTTTGGTTTTTCTTTTTATCTGATTTTTCTGTGTTTGGTTGTTTTAATTCTGTACAATGGATTTTTTTTTTTTTGAATTTTGTAGTTGCCTTGTTTAGCGGTTGATACGATTTTTATTGGCCGCCGACGATGTTATCTATATCATTGATGTCCGACTACGTTGTCGTTAATATGTGTAATATCGTTAAATATGATATTAATGAAGAAATATAGTATTTACATGTTAATATTGTATTTCACAAACCACCAATGGAGTCCCTAGTAAATTTTTATATTTATACGGTAAATATAGTATTTACAAGTAAATATTATATTTTCTAACCCCGGCGCTTCGATAAAGTCGCTGGTGAATTCTTGTACTTATATAGTAAATATGGTATTTCCTGGTAATATTATATTTCCCACAAGCAAGTTTAGACATGGTGCCTTAATGAGTAAAATGTTGTAATAAGTTTTTGAAAACATTTTATCAATAAAGAGTTTATTTATTATTCATATACCAAATGTTATCCTCTTTATGTTTATTTCTGTTGAATGTATGATAAGCAAACAAAACT
This sequence comes from Artocarpus heterophyllus, assembly GCA_025403435.1. Taxonomy (NCBI): domain Eukaryota; kingdom Viridiplantae; phylum Streptophyta; class Magnoliopsida; order Rosales; family Moraceae; genus Artocarpus; species Artocarpus heterophyllus. The sequence continues at coordinate 13,613,412 of CM046340.1, read as the reverse complement.
CTGAGTCCGTCGATCCAAACCTTTAAGAATCATGCATATGATAGACGGCTTATGCGGAAGACATAATCTTAAATGTAATGGTCTAAATCATAAGATCTGCAATCGAGGGAATAAAGTTAGACGCTTTTTTATCCTAAGATTGTTATATTACCTACATCCTTAACAGAAAATGACTTGTCTTGGTCATCGGAGTGGGACTTTGTGAGTAGAAACATTGGTGCATTGTCATAGCTGACGATATATTAGATTAGAACAAAAAGTTGAATTGATTTAGTTAATAATTTTATTTATTTAAATTAATTCACTTTAGACAAATATATGTGTTATGTCTTAATCCTAAAATGACTAATACGCCTATTTTCTAGACTTATATCTTTTGATGTACCGAAAGGTGACATCCTGATGTAATGATGGTACGCATACTGATACGTTGGAGACATGACTCTTGATTCACGTAGACTCATTACTCATAGATATGGAATTCATAACTCTTTTGTAGAGTTAATGATATTCTTTTACATGCAATATCTTATAATTGGATTACTAGAGCGCTGAACCATTGGATACATAGGTGTAACTGAATGATATACTATTTATGGATAGTAAGTATCCTAATGGTGTGATAATGGAACGTACGATAAAAATAATTAGGAAGGTAAAACAAAATTTATCCTTAAGCCGATTATGAATATCCTATGTGGTTGTGACACATTTTGATATATCATGGACGGTTAGCTTATTAAAGCTTTGTAATGTTATATAGTTCGAGAGTACAACTCTAAGCTTTTAGTATAGTAGCGTTAGAGTTGATAATTATATATATATCTCAGATAATGTATTTTATAATTATAGGAGCTTGATCTATATATGTCTATTTGATCCCATTTGCTAGCTCATAATAAATCCTATAACGATACGACGTGTTTTTTCTTACATATTAATGACTTATGTTAAATTATTAGATTGGCTAAAATTTGAGTTAATTGCATTTAATAATTCACATTAGTTTCTTAGTTGGATTAATTTTGTGAATTAATTCAAGATAAATATGTTGAATTATTTGAATAATATTTTATTCATATGGGTTTATCTGTATATGACTATTTTAATCAGATAACTTTTCTATTAGGTTATTTGAATTAAAATTGAGGCTCTATAAAGGATACCCGAGTCAAATAAGATTGGATTTATCCAATTGGTTAAGATTTAATCAGATAAGCCTGTGACGTCGAACTTCGAATTAGATTTGAAGACTGTGATGGTGCGGTCGACCATTTATTGCGGTTGACCGTGGTAGGTAAAAATGGAAACATGTTTTACTCATTTTTAGTCTGAAGTTAATCGAGACTTGAATTTTGAGCCCTAATCTGATAAGGTTTAACCCCATATCCGACCACTATAAATAGGAGTGAGTTTTCTTTGTTATTTAGATCATTTTGAGAAGCATAGAGTGAGTAATCTAGTGAGAGAAGCTCTGAAACTCCCTGAGAGCTATTGTTCAATATCAAGAACCTTAGCTCCAGGTTTTTTCAAGTGGTTTGAAGGAGAGTCGTTGGAGGAAAAGCTGTACAATGTGCGACCACCCATACTCCAATCGTGAGAGAATAGTAAAAAAGACCAGTTGATTGAGGCTCTTCTAGAACATTCTTCTTTTCATGGATTCCTGCTGCTTTCGGCATACAAAAGAGGTTAGTAAGATCTATCATTAATTTATGTATTTAGCATGTCAAACTTGTGTTTTGAAAAATACTCTAATTTAAAATTTTTAAAATTATGTTGCATACTGTTTTCTAGCAGGTCCAACAAAGCTGCCAGTAAATTTTTTATTACACGGTAAATACAATATTTTCTGATAAATATTATATTTTCACAGGCCGTTGGCCATTCGACGAAGTCATTATTGAATTTTTGTATTATATGTTAAATTATTATTTCCCAGCCACAGGCAGTCAGGCGAAATCACCTATGAATTTTTGTACTTACACAATAAACACAATCTTTCCAAGTAAATATGGTATTTCCTGGCTATTGGCGGTGCAACAAAGTCACCAGTAAATTTTTATATTATACGATAAAAATGGTATTTCTTGGTCGCCGATGAATTTTTGTATTTACACGATAAATACAGTATTTTCCCGTAAATAATGTATTTCTCAGTCGCAGGTTGTTTGCCGAAGTCGTCGGTAAATTTTTGAATTTACACGATAAATACAGTAATTCTCAGTAAATATTGTATTTTTGGGCCGTCAATGATTTGACAAAGTCGCTAGTATGAATTTTTGTATTAACACGATAAGTATAGTATTTTTTGATAAATATTGTATTATTTAACCGTTGGCGCTTTGGCAAAATCGTCGATAAATTTTCGCATTATGCAGCAAATACGATATCTCCTAGTAAATATTTTATTTTCTGGCCACCGATGATCTGGCAAAGTCACTAGCGAATTTTTATATCTATATGGTAAATATGGTATTTCTCATTAAATATTATATTTCTCAACTGTCGATGGTCCAACGAAGTCGCCGATAAATTTTATATTAGACAATAAGTATAGTATTTTCTGACCACCGACAATGTCAGCAAAGGAGGAAGGTAAGATATATAGAGGATAAAGAGGTGGGGGTATTTTAGGGTTTTTATTCTCAATTTCCCATCTATTTACTACATATTTTGAAATTATATAACATTATTTACTAAATTTTAACCTAAATATACTATTTTACACTTTCTGCCCTTTGATTTTTTAGTTTTCTATTAGAGTTGCATTCTTCATTAGTTGCCTATAAAATGAACAATATATATATATATACACACACACGATTTCTTATTACCTTTTTATCTTTATTTTTTGTTAATTATACAGAATATTTTCCTTTTACGATGCCTTCTAAGCAATTTTTTATGATCTTATAACAAATGATCAAAGAGTGACTTTTCTTCATAAAAAAATGTATGCAAAAAAAAAGTTGTAAGTTTAGTTGGTTGGTGGATGGAAAAAGAAAAACAATACCATTTAGATTTGAGGACTTTTTTGAAATTTTAAAAACGTGTAATGAATACAATAGGGTATGGTTTTGATTTAAGCTGGGTTATCAATTCAAATCGTTAAAAGGCGCCTGGTTGACGAAAATGGAAGCCCAACACGATGTGAAGACTGCATGGGCCTATGACTGGGTATTTCAACAAGGGAATATTGATTTTAAAAAGAAAAAATTACAATATGTGTCTAAATTATTATTATGAAATTAAAATTTAACATAATATTTAAAATATCTTAAAATTTTTTTAATGATATAGTAATTATCTTAATGATATTACATATTGTATTATATAATTACATATAAATAATTTTAATGATATCATTATGAGACATTTATAGAATTTTTACAAATTAGAGTCATATTTCAATTCAATAAACATAATTGGGCCAATTATCTCATTAACCCTTTTAAAAATTCTAACCAACCCAATCCTGTTTAGTTATATTTTGGGCCTAAATTTTTTGCTCTATCTGATTCTTAAAACGGGGAGTATATTAGGCAATGTAGCACTTTTTTACTATCATTATTGTGTTTTTACCACTTATTTTTCTTTTGTTGGTTCATAACATTTGTCCTGACCAAAAAGGTTAAAATACTTAGGTAACTCTTGTTTGCTTAATTCTAATCTAAAATATTTATAATTACTTATGTCTTTATACTTTTTAAAAATAATATGTTTAAAACTTACTCATAAAAGTAGTAAGATTGAAAAACAATGCTACAATAGTTGTATTTCTCAAATTGATCCTAAAATGGTCGGTCCAAATTGGGACTGAGCCAAAAGAGACGCGTTTAGGCTGGCCCGTTTGGTTCGGCCTAAATTAACACCTCTAGGTTTAATAGGAGTGTGTGAAAAGTAAAACAAAAAGCGTCAATAAGTGCAACCTTTGAAAAATTATGGGCCAACCTAAAAGTATTTATAGGAATGTCAAGTAGTTCTAACATATGTGAAATTGAAAATTCTAACATATATACACATAGAGTTAATTACAAAAGTATACCTTGAAGATTTATTTATTTTACAATTTATCTTTCTATTTTAGAAAACTAAAAGGTGTCCTTTAGATTTGAAGCAATTGTGTCAACTTCATCCCGAGCAACTAAAAGGACAATAATACCTTTTTGGTGGAAGGCTGTATTTGAATAATTGAACTCAATTTAAAAAAAAATAGTTTTGCTTTCAAATATTCAAAAACACACTTTTTAATATCGCCAGAGCATTCTCGTCCAGCGTCGAAAACTAGCCAGCCGTCGAAGCGCACAGATTGTTGTGCACCACCCCTATCACGGGATCTTCCTTTATCGCCACCTCAACAAATACAATTTTTGTTTGGTTATTTGTGACTAATTCAAACAAGGGGAAAAAATGGAATAGATTGATGATTAGAAAAGAAAGAAGCTTCACAATCGCAAAATAAAACTTGATGAAAAATTGCCCATTTCTTTCAACTCGTCTCTAAACAAATTTTTGCAAAAAAATTTACCCATGTAAATATCGCAAGTCATAAAACTAATCAATTTGTTCGGTCCAAAAATTTTTATTTTTCCTTTAATTTTTGTTGAAAATTAATTAAGTGTTGTTAATCAGTTTGTCATGGCATTCTTGTTGTTGTTGTTGTTGTTATATCTTTTTTATTTCTAATTAGTATTATTTATGAGAGGGCATTTAGGTTAAAAATTTAATTTTGCCTCTTTTTTCTAGTTTATAATTAGTATTATTATTATACGTTACGAGGAGTCTTCCGTAGCATATACACTTGATGCTGTGGCGCTACGAAAAACCTTCTACAGCATTTTTTGCCCCTCGTGGCGCCGTACTATTATGGCGCCACGTCGCTTTGTGCTCAGGTTTTTTGCCCAAAAATATCCAAATATATCCCTTTTGGCCTCAAATCAACTCTCAACCTACGGGACACCTACAAAATACAACTAAAACACAAAATTCTCAAGATAAAGCAAGGAAACATAAGAATAATTGATCAAAAACTAGTTCTTATTAAGCACTTATTAAACACCCTATTAGTCTTTTAATAAATTTAATAGGCTAAAATAATCACTGAACTTTTAATATTGTGACAATTTGTCCTTAAATTAATTTAATTGGCTAAAATGGTCTCTAAACTTTTAACATTATGACAATTTGGTCTTTAAATTAAGTTTAATCTATGATAGCGCAGTGTCGTAGTGTTACGAAGAGGTCAAGTACTAGGGGTTTTGTTACGAATAGGGTGCAACAAGGAGGTGATGCGAGGTCAGTGCTATAGAGAGAGAAGTGTCGTATAGTGAAGACAATTGTAATGTTTTTCATTCAAATTTTAATAGTGACTAACATATAGGACTAATTTTGCTATTAAAAATTAATTTAGAGACTATTTTAGCCTATTAAATTAATTTAATGATCAAATTGTCACAATATTAAAAGTTCAAAGACTATTTTAGAACTGATAATGTTGGAATTAAGATATTTATCAGCCCAAAATTAAGCTATTACCATATGGGTACCTTCTATTTTCGTATTTTATCACAAATGACCCTTTGGTAATAATGAAAATAAAAAATGTATACCATCTTAATCTCTTTGTATAACAGTACTGGTGACGTTTATGATAAATTTAATCTAATTAAATTATACTCAGGGATATTGAAATAAAAAATAATAATTTAATTTTTTTATTATCAAAAAACAAGAAAATACGAAGTACTAATATAAGAGTTCCTGAGTAAATTAGACCTACTAGCCAACTACTTATAACATCTAGTTTTTCACTCCAACTATTTTTATGCCTAAATTACGCGGGAAAAAATTTAAGCTCAAATCTTTCTAAAAATTTATAAAAGCAGCATTTCTCAATTTCACCCGATAATTGCGCTCGTTCTTCTCATTCTTCCCACTTCCTGAAGTAACCTTTTGGGCTCAGAGCCCATGTCTAGTTCCCAAAGAATCAATTAAAGTTTGTCTAGCTAGTTGACCCCTCCCAAAAAAAATAAAAATAAAAATAAAAGAGATTAGGAAGAAATAAAAAATTTGCAAAGCAAACGTGCTTAGACTCTTCCATCTTCTTAAGAGTGGGACCAGAATTTGAGCTTCTCCGAATCAACTGAAATTTGTACCCTAGCTGGACTCTTTGTTATTTTTCCAATCTTGGATCTTAGATTTTTTTTTCCTTTTCTTTTTTTTTTTCTTTCTATTAAAAGACTTTTAAAATACCAAACTAAATCTAAGGCATGCATGGACAACAATGGAAAAAATAACAATTTAAAAATAATATATATCAACGTGCAAAGACGCTTTTTTTTTTCTTTTTTTCTGTTATTTTCCCGCATCCATCATCGGGCAAATACAAGAAAATTATGTCCCCTTGGGCAATAGTGACATCGCCCATTTTTGGTCAAAGGATGCTTAAAATTGGCATTATGTGGCTACATGATGAGCACAACTCTGAATTAAATCAAATTAATTATTATTCTCCGGTTTTAGTTAACATAGAATATCCCCACTCCTTGCAATTTGTCTATATCCATGTGTACATAATAATCACATGATCTTTCAACATATTAGTGTAAAGAAAATATAATCTTTTTGTAAACGACTAAGATGACAAAGATAGCCGACCAATGATCAAAAAGTCAGACTGAATTAAGCCTATTTGATTGCACTTTAATGACTTTAGACCAAAAAGTTAAGGCTTAATGACTCACACCGCACTAGTTAGGTTAGCAACTGAGGCCAAATGCAAACTATTTTGTTTTTAAGATATTATTAAAGATTCTCTTGGTTTAGTGAGCATACAACGCAATTGTCTCTTCCTCCCGTGAAATTCTCTTATTGGGTTTGGAAAGAATCGATTAGTATTTGTGGTAGAAAGTATTTAAAAAATTTCCCCTCAGCTTTTTTTTTTTTTTTTAAGTCCCTCAGTAATTAAAAAAATTAACGTATTTACAATTTTTTTTTTCAATGAATCTTCACAATTTTAATAAACACTGTACACACTCATGTACGCAGAAGTCTTTGTCTTCTCTTCTCTTTTTTACGCTCATTCTTTTATTTTTTTTTAAGAAATTCTTCATGGTGGTTGTTGTTGTTGTTGTAAATAAATAAACACGCACTTGTGAACCATTTCAAAAATTAGGTTGACATCTAATCTCCAAGGCTTTCCGGTGAAAGTTGTTTTTTTAGATGCCAAAACTTTCATTTGGCTTCATTACTCCCCCAGAGTTGGAGAACATAATTATGAGAGAAGATCATTGAACCAGCATAGTGTTAGGCGAGTAATATTGATGCTAAACATTATCTTATAAAAAAAAAACATATATTAGAAAACAAAATAAATAAATCTTATGGTTATTTGAACTTAAGGCCTATAGCTTGTGCTTTTATTAAACTGTAGAAAAAGAGAAGTATAAGGTGAAGCTTTTTAATTAGCGTTTTGATAGTGTATGAAAAAATGATTTTTGATTTCAGAAGGGTTTTTGAATCTTGTGACTAAATAAATCAAAAGCTCTAGTTCTTATAAAAAGTAATATAATATAAGGATATAGATGGAATTTGTAATTTGTTATTTGTAAACATAGAATTAAAAAAGTAAATAAACAAGGTTTTTGTAAACAACAAAGAGGTAGCTTATTCCAGAAGATCTTATAAAAGCCACAAAAATTCAAAAACAGCTTTTGCACTGAATAAGTCGAAAACAATTTATTTGAAGCTATTCCAAACTAGACCTTAAAACCATATCAGATTTAAATTCCCAACTTAATTGTTAATCTTAAGGAAAGCCCGGTCTCTTAATGGCACTAGGAAACACAACTTAAACCCATACAAGTAAAATGATTCATAGTGCTTATCTCATTTGCAAAGAAAATATGAAGCAGCACCTAAGAAACACAATCTATAAATGCACAAGCACACACTTACACGGTGCACACATACATATATGCATGTATATGTGTATGTATGTATGTATTTATTTATTTATTGGCAATGTCATTTTTCTCGTCTTTTCTTTTTCATCTGTCTATATTTTTAAAAGGACCCTTTTTCGTTTCTGTTCAAGTACACTATAGAAGGGAGTACAATTATCAGCCCAGAAAATTGCACCATTTTGGGAGAACATTGTTCTCATGTCCATTCAGACGTTTGCCTTTTTCTTCTTCCGATATGTGTGCTGGGAATTACCTTTTCGACACTTTAGTTTTCGATAAGATTCAATGCTTACCCAGAACCTACTCAACTATCTGGCATTTTTAGTCCAGCCGCATCTATCGATGGTTGAAAACCACGTCACTTTCAATCAGTAAACAAAATTAGAATTTGCTCAACTCCCTAGTGCTTATGGTATTATTCTATGGTAGAATCATAGCAGCAATCATATGTTTTAGTAGTGCTTGTGATGTTATCTATCATCCTCCTTGATCGTTTGGTAAGATACTAAGGGTGTGTTTGGCAGTGGTGGGAACCACTCAGTTCCCACCACAATCTCAGTTATGAACAGTGTAAAGCTCTCACATGCTACAGTAACAATAAAAAAAATATGCTACAGTGTAAAACTCTCACATGCTACAGTAAAAGTGGTTCCCACCACTGGTTCTCACCACCTTTCCAAACACCCTATAAATTAATTGTCTGTCTGGCTCAATTAGAATGGCTTTTAATTTTACTTGTAAATAGAAGAGAAGCATAAATTAGTACCTTTTAATTATTGTTTAAATAGTGGATGAAAAAAAATCTTTTTGATTTTTTTTTTGTAATGCAATATTAAAAAAATATTAATTTCATAGAAACTTTTGAAAGAATTTGGTTAAATAAATTAAAAGCTCTTACCATTAAAAAGTACATATAATACAAAGATATTAATAAAAATTGTAAAATTGTTAACTGTATGTAAAAAGTTTTTTTTTTTTTTTTCATAAACATTGAGAAGGTGAGTTGATTAAAAAGGGCTTATAAAGTATGTACACCTAGATAGGTTCAAAGTAGCATTTAGTCTAAATAAACTAAAAGTATTTTTTTAAACCATTTCAAACTGGACTTTAAACTCTACACTACTTGACATGATCTTGATTTCGAATCAGTTCCACCACAATGAACAATATTCGGGAAAATTCACTTCATAGGGATCCTTACGTCACATGTAGATGGATATGTATAAAAAGAGCATAAAAATCGAAGGATCATTAAGTGTATCTACTCAAACGGGATCAAAAATGAAGTTGGGCTTGATAAACCAAAAGCAGCCTTCTCAAACAATTTTAAACAGGCTCTACAAGATCTTGATTTCGAATAAGCTCCATTGCAATTTGTATACGTGAGCAATTCCCTTCATAGGGATCCATTCGACACGTCACGTGTAGTTGGATTGTCTCCCCCAAATTAGTTAAAGCACCACTCTCTTTCCCTATGATTTTTCAAAAGAAAAAAGAAAAAAATTGCACCAAATAAGATAATTTTAATGTTATTGTAAAGACACTTTTAAAAGTATTTAAGTATGTAACATTTTTTCAATCACGCATTTTTTTAATCATTTAAATTTTTAATTTTACTTTTTTTTTGTCATTTTCTTCTTCCCTTTCTTTTTTTTATTATCTTGTTGTTACTTTATTTTTTTTTCATTATTTCATGCAAAAATAAATTTTATTTTAATCTAAATAAGTTATAAGTTATTTACTAACATTGCTAAATTTTAGTATTAATTCTTTCCTTCTTTCAAAGAAATAGCAATAAAATTAATTATTGCGACCTAGATCTTCCAATGGGCTCAGACTGTCTGAGAAAGCCCAATGATGGCAAAAATAAGTGGCACGCATGCACTAAATCCTCACTCACCCAACACTCAAGTGGCCAAGAGTCGCACAACACGCAACGTGTTACGCTGTGCCACCAAACAGCCGCCGCCATTGTCACGCACTCCCCATTAAATAAGCGTTAAGAAAGAGATAACCAAAGTCCCAAAAAAGGACCAAAACCAAAACAACAAAGTTGGGAAAGAGCCAGACAGCTAGCTCAAAAAGGACTAGATAGCATCATCTTTTTATCTACCACTTGTTGAAGACGCGCTTCACTCAACCCCTCTCCTCACTTTGGCCAAGAAAAGTCCTCAGCGGCAGAGAGCAGAGCCGCAGAAGAACCTTTTTGAGACCCTACTACTACTAACCGTGTTAGTCCCGCTAAAATCACTGAAATGAACCCAAAAAAAAAAAAAAGACACAACCATATGAGAACCAAAAGATTGGATTAGGAATGTGTAATTTTCAGTCCTTGTTTGCAAACCTCGTTAAAAGGACACAATACGGCACGATGATTGTGCTAGCACATCAACCGAAAACGAATTCGCCTCTCATGTGGCATTGGCGTGACAAAGATTAAATAACAATAGCAAACATAGCACCACATTAAATTCAACACATTAGCAAAATATACCATCGTTTTAACTTCATAAAGGAACTAGATGTGAACCAATTGATCAAAATCTCTAAATAAACCCCCCCAAACATCGACCTTAACATTTCAAGTTTTTTCTACCTTGGACGGCTCTAACACAGCACAGGAAAACCCAAGGACAGATTACAATATTAGTCGATGCTGCTCTTCTTCTTTTTTTCGTTATTTCAACTCACTCAAACTCCGCCATTAAAACAAATAAATTAAACTCTTTTTTAAACTCACATAAATAACCGACTAAAACTCGCACAAGAACCATATCCTGTTTTTCACTCTTCCTGATTATAACAAAAGAGAAACAAAGCTTACATAAATATAATTAATAATTAACGGAATATAAGAGGCAATTTTCTCATAAGAATGGTATGTTAAGAGCTTCATCCACCCATCAAGCCTTGTCGTCCTTGCCAAGATCCTCAAAATCACAATCAGGAAGCTCACTTGGCTCATCACCATCAAACCCAAATATCTAAACATCGTCAATGCTACTGAAATCATAGTTCAAAAACTGCCCAAAGTCGTCCAACAAAAGCTGATCAAATTCCGGCGCAAAACCAAGCTCTTGCTCAAACGGAAGAGACGCCAGAGCCTCATCCATGAAACTCAAATCCATCATATCAACAGCGTCAACGCCGCTCTCTTTCGCCAAATCAGGACAGTTGGTGTTGAGATTCCATTCCGAGGCCCAAGCCGAGGTCAAAATCTCAGGTTCAAGTACAGACGACGGGGAATTGTGAGACTGAGAAACCTCCGAGTCCTCGGACGAGGAAGTGGCTGAAACGGGGTCGTTTTGCGGCTCTACGGCCATAGCAGCAGAAGAAGTGACGGAAGTCATGGCCATGGCTTCGAACTCGAGTCTCTTGGCTTCATAAGCCTTGAAGGCATCCTCGGGAGTGTTGTAAGTTCCCAACCAGAGACGAGAGCCCTTGAAAGGGTCGCGAATCTCAGCCGCCCATTTGCCCCATTTCCTCTGACGAACTCCTCTGTAAGGAGACGACGACGTTTTGGGCCTCTTGGCCAGGACCCTCCTTCTAGGGGGGTTTGGTAGGGTTTTGCTGCTGTTGGAGTTGTTGGGAGTCGTGACACCATTGTTGCTGTCTTGAGATGAGCTCTCAGAAGAATCGAGGGACGATTTTGTGAGATTTTTTGGGAAAAGAGGGAGGCGAATTTCCCGTACGATTCGCTTGGGAGATTTTCTTTGATGAAATCTTTCTCTTCCTTCTCCTTCGTCATCGCTCGACGACAAATCGGTAGCGTAAGGATCAGAACAAATTACGCGGATTTTTCTCATCAAAGATTTGGACTCGGCGTCTCTGGATTGCTTCCGAGGCTCTGGCATCTTTGAAAATTTTCAAAACTCAAAAAGGGTAAAATAAATAAGTGTTTGTTTTCTCGGAAAATTTCTCGGATGTGTTTGTTCGTTCGGGAAAAAATTGGGGAAAATTTTTGTCGGACCAGAGAAAAAGGCAAAGAAGATTCGGGGCTCTAAGATCGAAGTTGTATCAAGTGAGACCGCCTCTGAGGAACAGGAAAATCACAGAAAATCGTTTTATATGAAAGGTTCCAAAGCACTCTACTCCAGAACAAGTCCTGAACAAAGAAAAAACACCATGTCAGTGAAAAGCCAAGGGTTCATAAGAAAAAGGAAACAAGAATAACAAAAATGAAAATGAAAATACCTTTTTGGTCTCAAAGGCATCGAAACAGAGTTCTTCACCAGATTCGGTCTCTTGACGAACGAAGACGAAGAAGAAGAAGAAGAAGAAGCGGAAATCCAGAGCTTCGACGGAGCCCCAATCAGCGCCAAATCAAACCCAGCCGACATAAATCCCCTGCTCTACGTCCCTTTAATCACTCTCAGTTCCTTCGAGAAACAGAACGAACCACAGAGAGGAAAGAGAAAAATCCGTTCCTTCTCTCTTCTTTCTTTCTTTTTTTTCACTGAACAGAGAGCAAATAGAACAGATAATGATAAGAGATGTGGGTAGATATAGCGGTAAAAGGAGAGGGAAGCAAAGTAACAAAAAATAAAAAAATGAAAAACTCTTCTAAGGGGTTTACGGATGAGAAAGACAGAGAGAGAAAGGATGAGGAATCTACGGCAGCGATTTTCTCTTTCTAAAACGTAACAAAGATCAGTTGCGAGGGGTTTTATCGACACTACTAGACGGCCAGGTTTTCAGAGAGAGAGAAACATAACCAAAAATAAATATTAAAATTCAAATAATAATATCAAATACCCATTCAAGAGACGCAAATCTCCATGGAAAACAACAAATTATTTCACCTTTTTAAACCGAAAGAACAGAACCCATAAATCGAAAAATCCCGAAGCAAAATAATATTAAAAGAATTTTACACCTCGGTCTCTGTGTGTGTGTCTCTCTCTTTATCTGTATCACTCCTCCTCTGCTTCTCGCACCGTCGAGACCATTCACCTTTCCCCAAGCGGTCAAAAATAAGCATTAAAGACAGAGGTAGGCCAGTAAATTAAATTTATATCATATAATAAAAAATAATTTTGAAATTTTTATTTTCTTCAATAAAACTTAAAAAAATAACAGAATTGCCCATGATGCATGACCATCCCATCCATTCCATACATGTCATGCATAATATACCATGCTATAATTCTCACACACTGAAATCCGCTCTTCTTTTTTCCTCACTCGACATCAAGCGCGTGCTCCTGAATCGCTTCGGATCCGACGGCCAAGGATGGCCAATCAGAAACCGCTACGTGTAGGGACACCGACGCGGGGTTTTTTTTTATTTTTTATTTTTTTTTTCTGCTGCTTCTTTTGGATATCGTAGAGCCGCGACTCGGAAACCTTTTTCTCTATCAATTTGCTCACAATGAAATCCTCTCCAAGACTTTGTTCTTTTCCAAATTTGGAGTCGACGTTTTACGAATTTACGGCATTGCCACTGAAGATTCTTGGTCCCCAAGCCATCCTAGAAAATAAAAAGGGGGAACACTCTCGCCGTATTTGTTCTGCAATTAGCTTTTCTGGATTTTCCTCTTCTTTTTTTTTTTTTCCTCTTTCCTTTCAATCTTCAATTTTTTACTTTAAAAAAAAAAAAAGAAGAAAAAACGGAAGGGAAAATTTTCCTGGGCGAAATGATTTTGTTAGAATGATGGAATGCCGAAATATGGCTGCTTTGTCATAGATAAATATGACAGTTTTGATTCTAATAATCTATATAAAAATGCATGCATGTGTATGCCAACTTTAATGCCCTAAGATTATGGCTGAAATTTCCTACTTTATTCGGTTTAAATTTTAAGTTCACTTACCAGAAAAAAAAATCCTAATATATTTCTCCTTGCTTATTACATAGATACTTTAAAATATTGTATAGTGGATATGCTATGAAAGGCGTATATTGTTTTCTTCTTTTTTTTTATTTTTGACACATTTACCTTTTAAATTTTTTGTATTTTTGTAATATGGTCTTTAAATTCTTTTTGTGGCAATTGAGTTCATAAACTTAATAAAATATGACAATCAAGTCATAATCACAAATTTTCTTTAAAATTAAGACGAAAACACAATTATATGAAATACACGTGGCCTAATTAGAACTTCAATACACCTCATTTGATTCTATCAAGAGTCAAATTATTTAATTTTATGCCCAAAATTAAAAAATGATAACCATTTTGTTAGTTTTTATGTATATTTTAATAATTATAGAGCTCAATATTACATTCTTAAACTTCTAAATGAGTCATGTGTGCCACACTTGATTATTTTTCATCTTAATTTTGACAAATATTAGTGATTATGGACAACTTTCATATTTAGCTAAGTTTAGGAACTCAATTGTTACACTCAGCTAAATTTAGAGATTCAATTGCCACCAAAAAAAAAGTTTAAGAACTACATTACAAAAAAGTCTAAAATTTAAAAATAAATATGCCAAAAACCCCTTTTTTGGGTTAGAATACAGGTATAAATTGTTCTCTTTAGAGAGACTCCTTTTAGATAGCCTACCTTCCAACACATACTATGTAGTACGTATCTGTATCATTATAGTAGATATACTACGAGGCAGAAATTGTTATTAATTTCCATTTGTTTGGGGGTTTCTGAAAAGCAAGTTTTAAAGTCGTAAATGTCCTTGACAGGTCTATACATGATACGTTAACCGTCTTTTTGGAAATAACTGTGTTTCTGGAAATATATTTGGTAAGAGTGATATAACAGTGTAAAATTTTTATATGTTACCAAAAATTATAACCACCATATAAAACACCTATAATTTTCCTTCTTTAAGAAAAGTCCCAGACTTGCTTTCGCAAAGAAAAAAAAAAGAAAAAAAATTAATATGCAATTTATTCCGAGGTAAATTAATTAAGGTGCACAAATAGTAGAAAATTACCCTAAAATGGAATTCAATTAAACAAAAAGAACTATAAAAAGGAGTTCATCTATGTTTAGAAAAATAAATTCAAAAAAAAATTGTCTTATACAACTGGCATGCTAATATACACTAACCATAAGAGAGATCAAAAGAATAGGGGAAAAAAGGAAAAAAAAATAGTATTTGACCGATACTATTTTCCATTTCTAGTCCTAATATAAATGTTGTAGACGCCCACTACATTCGAATTAGTTCTCGTAGAACAATTTTACCTTTGGACAAAATGTTTAATCGAATTATTTCTTTGCATGTGCCTTTTGTTGGAAACAAGATGCGTAGCGGAATTTTAAAAATTTTTCGTCGGAGTAATTTTCAAAACACAAGTTTGATATGCTATATGTATAAATTACACAGATCTTACTAACCTTTATGTGAAGAACCTCCGCAACCTGTGAAAAGAAGTAACGTTCCAAAAGAGTCTCAACCAACTGGTCTTCTTTGCTATTCTCTATCCACAACCGAAGTGAGTGTGGGCTCACACGTACAGCTCTTCCACCGGTGACTCTCCTTCCAACCAATAGAGAGAACCCAAAGCTAGTGTTCGTGATTTGTGAACAAAAGCTCTCAGGGAGTTTTTCAGATGCTCACTAGAAGAGTATCACTCTTAATCTCTCGACCGATCTCTATTGATCTGAGTAAATCATGAGACTCACTCCCTTTATATAGCTATTGGTCCTAGGATTAGTCCTTATCAGATTAGGTCTCAAAAACTTGAAACATAATCAAGTTTGGATCAATATCTAATAAGATCCACATGAAAATGCGTAATCTTATCTCTCGCTGATCGGTAGGCCGAACAACCTGATCAGCAGGCCGAACAGGCCCCATCGGCAGGCCGAACACGTCATCCGGCAGGCCGAACACGTCATCCGGCAGGCCGAACTCCCGAGAAAAAATCTCCGCGAATCTTTTATTTTCCACCTGAGATTCTAAAGGATAAAGTCTTAGTTTTGATTCAAATAACCCAAAAGAGAAGTTATCTGATCAAAACAAACTTTATCAAGATTATCTCTAAGAAAATAAATCAATTCACAATAATTCTACAAGTTTATCTGGAACAAATTTATTCAAAATTAAATCAACCGATAAACAGACAAGAATTATCCGATCCCAATAATTCAACAAGTTTATCTTAAATTAATTTTATTACAAAATTAATTCAACTGATAAACAAACATGAATTATTTGATTCTTACAAATTTTAAACCAATCTGATAAATCCGACAAAAGTCACCAATTATTGAAAAAGCACGCCGTGTCGTTACAGGATTTTGTGAGCTAGCAAAGAGGACCAAAATGGACCTACAAAGTTCAAGCTTATGATAATTATGAAACCCAATATCCCCGATATACATTTTACAATTATTAACACCAACGCTACTCCACTAAAAGCCTGGAGCTGCACTCTTGAACTTTATAGAATTACGAAGCTCGTACAGCTAAGTCTCCATGACATATCATAGTGTATCGTATCCCCATATGATAATCCATAATCAGCTTAAGGACAAGTTCTGTCTTACTTTTCTGATTATTTTTATCTTACGTTCCATTGTCTCACCATTAGAAAACTTACTATCCAAAGATAGTATATCATTCGGTTACACCTATGTATCCAAATGGTTGAGCGTTCCAATTTTTTAATTACAAGACAACGCATATAAGAGGATATCATTACTCCTAAAGAGGAGCTATGGATTCCATATCTATGAATAACAAGTCTACGCCATCAAGAGTCATGCCTCCAACGTACCGGTATGCATACCACTATTGAGATGTGGGAGTCACCCATTGGTACATCAAAAGACACAAGTCAAGACAACGGGCCCATTATTCATCTCAGGATTAAGATACAATACAAATGATTGTCTAAAGTGAATCTATTTGCCAAGACAGAATTATTAATCCAAATCAATTCACTTTATGTCCCGATCCAACACATCGTCACCTATGACAACGTGCCAATGTTTCTATTCACGGAGTCCAACTTCGATGGTCAAGACAAACCATCTCCCAAAAGGGATATAGACAACATAACAATCTTTACATGAATAAAGCGCCCAACTTTATTCCCTTGATTGCGGATCATATGTTTTAGACTGTCACCTTAAGAATCGTATTTTCTGCATAATCATCCCATCATATGCCCAATTCTTAAGGTTTAGACTGACAGTCTCAGACTACTGTTTGCTTATCATACATTCAACAAATATGAACGTAAAGAGGACAAGATTTGGTATATATAAATGAATAAATTTTTTATTGATAAAAATGTCTCCAAAAACGTATTACATTTTTACTCCTTAGGGCATACATGTCTAACAATCTCTCACTTGCACTAAGTGAGTAAATATAGCAAATTTCGCGTCCCCATAGCTTTCACATGCCTCTCGAAGACTCTCCCAGTAAGTGTCTTCGTAAATGGATCAGCTAAATTGTCATCTGACGCGATTTTGCACACCGTGACTTGCCCGCCCTCAACGAAGTCCTTTATCACATGATACTTTCAATCAATATGCTTACTCTTCTTGTGAAATCTTGGTTCCTTAGCATTAGCTACCGCCGCACTGTTATCACGGTACAGTGATACCGCTTTATCCACACCAGGAATTACCTCAAGATCCCTAAGGAACTTGCGGAGCCACACTGCTTCTTTCGAAGCATCACTAGCCGCCACATACTCCGCCTCCATCGTTGAATCTGAAGTGTAATCTTGCTTTGCACTTCTCCAACTAATGGCACCGCCGCCCAGAGTAAACACAAACCCCGAAGTCGATTTCCTAGAATCCAGACAGGATTGAAAATCTGAGTCAGTGTATCCTAGAGGAGTTAAGTCCTCACCCGAATGTTAGACATGTATGCCCTAAGGAATAAAAATGTAATATATTTTTGGAGACATTTTTATCAATAAAGAATTTATTCATTTATATATACCAAATCTTGTCCTCTTTACGTTTATATTTGTTGAATGTATGTTAAGCAAACAGTAGTCTGAGACTGTCAGTCTAAACCTTAAAGAATTGGGCATATGATGGGATGATTATGCGGAAGACACGATTCTTAAGGTGATAGTCTAAAACATATGATCCGCAATCGAGGGAATAAAGTTGGGCGCTTTATTCATGTAAAGATTGTTATGTTGTCTATATCCCTTTTGGGAGATGGTTTGTCTTGACCATCGGAGTTGGACTCCGTGAATAGAAACATTGGCACGTTGTCATAGGTGACGATGTGTTGGATCGGGACATAAAGTGAATTGATTTGGATTAATAATTCTGTCTTGGCAAATCGATTCACTTTAGACAATCATTTGTATTGTATCTTAATCCTAAGATGAATAGTGGGCCCGTTATTTCGACTTGTGTCTTTTGATGTACCAAAGGGTGACACCCACATCTCAATAGTGGTATGCATGTTGGTACGTTGGAGGTATGACTCTTGATAGCGTAGACTTGTTATTCATAGATATGGAATCGATAGCTCCTTTTTATGAGTAATGATATCCTCTTATATGCGTTGTCCTGTAATTGAAAAACTAGAGCGTTCAACCATTTGGATACATAGGTGTAACCGAATGGTATACTATCTTTGGATGGTAAGTTTTCTAATGGTGAGACAATGGAACGCAAGATAAAATTAATCAGGAAGGTAAGACAGAACTTGTCCTTAAGCTGATTATGGATTATCATATAGGGATACGATACACTATGATATGTCATGAAGACTTAGCTGTACGAGCTTCGTAATTCTATAAAGTTTGAGAGTGTAGCTCCAGGCTTTTAGTGGAATAGCGCTGGAGTTGATAATTGTGAAATGTATATCTGGGATATTGGGTTTCATAATTATCATGAGCTTGAACTTTGTAGGTCCATTTTAGTCCCCTTTGCTAGCTCACGAAATCCTGTAACGACACAGCGTGCTTTTCTAATAATTGGTGACTTATGTCAGAATTATCGGATTAGTTTAAAATTTGTAAGAATCAAATAATTCATGTCTGTTTATCGGTTGAATTATTTTTGTAATAAAATTAATTTAAGATAAACTTGACGAATTATTGGGATCGGATAATTCTTGTCTGTTTATCGGTTGATTTAATTTTAGATAAATTAGATCAAGATAAACTTATAGAATTATTGTGAATTGATTTATTTTCTTAGAGATTATCTTGATAAAGTTTGTTTTTGATCAGATTTCTTCTCTGTTGGGTTATTTGAATCAAAACTGAGACTTTATCTTTCAGAATCTCGGGTTGAAAATAAAAGATTCGCTGAGATTTTTTCTCGGGAGTTCAGCTTGCCGAATGACATGGTCGGCCTGCCGAACTGGCCTGTTTGGCCTGCCGATCAGAATGTTCGGCTTGTCGACCAACAGGAGATAAGATTACGCATTTTTACGTGGATCTTATCAGATATTGATCCGAACTTGATTCTGTTTCAAGTTTTTGAGACCTAATCTGATAAGGACTGACCCCAGGACCAAGGGCTATATAAAGGGAGTGAGTCTAATGATTTACTCAGATCAATAAAGATCAATTGAGAGATTAAGAGTGATACTCTTCTAGTGAGCATCTGAAACTCCCTGAGAGCTTTTGTTCACAAATCACGAACACTAGCTTTGGGTTCTCTCTATTGGTTGGAAGGAGAGTCACCGGTGGAAGAGCTGTACATGTAAACTCACACTAACTCCGGTTATGGATAGAGAATAGCAAAGAAAACCAGTTGGTTGAGGCTCTTCTGGAACGTTACTTCTCTACACAGGCTGCAGAGGTTCTTCATATAAAGGTTAGTAAAATCTATCTAATTTATACATATAGCATGTCAAACTTGTGTTTTGGAAATTACTCTGATGGAAAAATTTTAAAATTCCGTTGCGCACCGCGTTTCCAACAATTGGTATCAGAGCCATGTTTTTTGCATAAATTTACAAGTTTGTGATCATGTTATATGCATAAATTTTATAATCTTAATCTCTCCTATGCTTGAATTGAATTTTATAGAGAGCTGGCACTCTAAGGTTTCTATATAATATATGTTGTCATGGATTATGTGGTAAATGTTTATTAATTAATTATGGTTGATTAAATCGTTGTTTAATTATTTATTGATTAATTAATACTGGTTATAGTTTCTTAGAATTGAGAATGTGTATCTAGGTTTTTCATGTAATTAGATGGCAGACTATCATCTCCGTCTATGAATTATTATTTATTTCAAATTTGTAAAATTTTGTAATTAAATAATTATTCTGAGAAGATGGATCTGGAAGAATGATGATGGCGCCCCCAGGTATTTCCTGAGTCTCTAATTTTATGTTTTTGAATTGTTGAAAATAAAATTGATAAATTGCATTAAAGTTGTATTTTCTAAAACAAGTGATTACTGCTCGGTCGGCAGGCCGAAGGTCACAGATCGACAGGCCGGACGTGTGGTCTGGCAGGCCGACAGTGGGACAGAAATTTGGGTGCTCTATCGGCAGGTCGAACTTTCAGTTCGGCAGGCCGAACCTTCATGATCGGCAGGCCGATCTGGGTGATCGGCCTGCCGACCGAGAGCTGCCAAGTGTCCAAGAAAAGGTGCAATTTTTACGGTGCAGTTTTAATTTTATTTTTGAGACGATTTTGAGAAACATTAAATTTAGATTTGACTGGAAATATGAAGTATTCGATTCATACGGGATTGAAGACTTGAAGATGGATATTACATGAAGTAGGATACAGCTTGAGGATTCAAGGATGAAGAATCGATAAATGTCTTGATTATTCTCTTGTAATCTTAGTTTTCTATTCTCTAGGGTGGAACCATAATATTACGGGTATTATTATTTTGCTTGTAGCTTTGCTTGATTGCTTTGCTTGTCTGCATTATAATATGATTTACCATGTATATTGATAACATGTCATATAGGATAGGGAGTGCCGCTCATATTAAAACTATTCATGCATAATTTTAAAATAAAACCTTGACTTCAAAAGATTAAGTGGGAGAAGGTTTTCGAAGAGAAGACCTAAGGCCTCCATCGTTAGTCCATAGGAAGAATGTGGTGGTCCCGACCCCTAGGAAGGAATTTCTATCATGTACCAGATTGGATCTCTGAAAGGATAAGGTATTTTAGTATGATTTATGGTTGCACACCCCTAGGTGGTGATTATAAGTCATGGATAAAATATTGAAACGATGGTTACACTCACGTTAATTTTATTATTAACCTCCCCTAGGAGCTTTGTTAATAAAATTAATGGCCAAAGAAACGATTATTAATATATGCTGGATCATACGGGTCCTGGATGGCATATATTAATCAGGAGGGGATCCGTGTTTCTGATTGAGTTTGGCATGACTCCTCTTGGAGCTTGTTGGATTCTGAGTTGGGAATTATCGTTGTACGGTTGTGATATTTTCAAGGTTTTGACACATAAACACATTTGTATGATTTTACATGATTGTGTTATCTTACTAAACTATTAATATATGTTTGCTTATATTTGGTATATGATTCTTTATTGTAGATTGAAAATGTCTAAAAATGTTTTATCATCGATACTTGACAAAAACCAATTAACCGGTGAGAATTATAACGATTGAAAACAAAACCTGGACATCGTCCTATCCTTTGAGAAACTGAAATATGTACTGACAACTCCTTATCCTCCTGAGCCTACGGGAGACTCAAGTAATGAACAATTCCAAGCGTACGATCGCTAGAAAGATGATAATGATCAGGCCCGCTGCTATGTTATGGCCAGCATGAACAACGTGCTGCAGGCTCAACATCAGGATTATGAGACTGTGAAGTAGATCTTGGATAATCTTGAGGATATGTTCGGAGGCCAGGCCCTAACAAAGCGGCAAGGGGCGCTTTGGAAACTCTTAAACTGTAAACAGAGATTGGGGATATCTATAAAGGAGCACATGATGTTGGTCATGGGTTACCTCGCTGAGGCTCAAACCAATGGAGCCGACATCGATGCTGAAACTCAGATGACTATGGTCTTTGAGACTCTGTCTAAGGAATTTATTCCATTTAGAGCTACTTTTAATTTAAGTAATAGACGGGATATGACCTTGACAGAACTGATGAAACAGTTACAGGAGTTTGAACTGCTGATCAGGGAGTCTCCTGCTGGTGGTGAGGCCAACATGGTAGCTGCTTCTGGTTCCAATCCTAACTCAGGGAATGGAAAGAAGCAACGGGCCAAGAACGAAAAGTCTTTTATTCCTGCTGCTGCCAAGAGCAAGAAAAAGAAGAAGAAGAAGAAGAACCCAAAGAAGCTTAAGTGCTTCTTCTGTGGTAAGGTCGGGCATATAAAGAAGCATTGCAAGGACTTCATTTCCAAGGGAGGTAGGTGCGATCTTCTATATTTAGAAACTTGTTTGGTTGAGAAATCCAGTGACATCTAGGTCATAGATTCCGGTGCAACTAATCATGTTTGTGTTTCTCTGCAGGGATTCAAAGAAACGAGAAGTCTGCTACGTGAAGACTTAACGCTTCGGATGAGCGATGGATCCTTGGTCTCGGCGGAAGCAGTGGGAGATGTCCATCTTTACTTTGATAATTATAGGAATTTAATTTTGCGAGATTGTTTTTATGTTCCTAAATTTAAAAGGAATTTAATTTCTGTATCTTCTTTATTTAAAGACTCCTACGTGGTATCTTTTAATGAAAAAGTGGTGATTCGTAAAAACAAATCTTTTATCTGTTCTGGATGGATGCAAAATAATCTATATTTTATCAAACCTAAGATAGACTTATTGCTTAATGCTGAGATAAATGATAATGACTCAAAAAGACTTAAAACTTCTCACTCTAATAAGACTTATCTTTGGCATTTGCGCCTTGGCCATATTAACCTGAATAGGATTCAAAGATTGGTAAGGGATGGACCTTTAAGTCACTTAAAGGTGGAATCTATACCTCAATGTGAATCTTGTTTGGAGGGTAAAATGACCAAAAAACCATACGGGTCTAAGGGCAATAGGGCCGAAGGTGTTCTAGAACTTGTGCATAGTGATGTATGCGGACCAATGAACATCCGGGCATGAGGTGGGTATGAGTACTTTGTCACTTTTATTGACGATTACTCAAGATATGGGTATGTGTACCTGATGCACCACAAAAGCGAAACTTATGATAAGTTCAGGGAGTTTCGGGCTGAAGTGGAAAAGCAATTGGGTAGACCCATAAAGGCACTTCGATCTGATCAAGATGGGGAATACCTTTCTGATGAGTTCTTGGGACACTTGTTAGAAAATGGGATTTTATCCCATTTGACTGCGCCGAGCACTCCGCAGCAGCATGGCGTAGCAGAGAGAAGGAATAGGACTTTGTTGGATATGATTAGGTCCATGATGAGTTATTCATCATTACCTTTATCCTTTTGGGGATATGCACTGCAAACGACATGTTATCTTTTGAACAATGTGCCTTCAAAATTGGTCCCTAAAACTCCTCATGAGTTATGGACAAGAAGGAAGACATCCTTAAACCATATTCACATATGGGGATGTCCGGCTCATGTCCTGTTTAAGGATCCGAATAAGTTGGAAGCATGTTCGGAAGTTTGCGTGTTTGTAGGATATCCAAAAGGGACTAAAGGGGGTTATTTTTATAACCCAAAGGAAAATAAAGTCGTGGTTTCAACTAATGCAACTTTTCTTGAGGAGAGTTACATGGACGACTTTAAACCTCGGAGCAAAGTGGTGCTTGAGGAGTTAAGGAGTGATCCGTTCACTCTGGAGGTTCAGAGCGAAACCATTTCGATCGGTGTATAAAAACCAAATAAACTTGAACAACAACCTCAGGGGCTTCGGCATAGTGGGAGGATCGGGCATCAACCTGAAAGGTATATGTTCAATGGGGAGGTCTTCTTGGCTGAACCGGATGAACATGATAGGGATCCTTATACTTACGCAGAAGCTATAGAGGATGTTGATTCAAGATTCTAGATAGAGGCCATGAACATAGAGATGAAGTCTATGGAGACTAATCGGGTCTGGGAGCTTGTGGATCTTCCCGAAGGGGTAAAACCCATTGGGTGTAAGTGGATCTACAAGAGGAAAAGAGGAGTGGATGGAAAGGTTGAAATCTTTAAGGCTAGACTGGTAGCAAAGGGTTATATGCAAAAGGAAGAAATCGATTATGAGGAACCTTTTCGCCAGTAGCCATGCTTAAGTCCATCCGGATTCTCTTGTCCATAGCTGCTGCTCTCGACTATGAGATTTGACAGATGGATGTCAAGACGGCTTTTCTGAATGGCTATCTTGATGACTCCATTTATATGGAACAACCAGATGGGTTCAAGGTCGCGGGTCAAAAGGGTAAGGTTTGTAAACTGCTAAAGTCAATTTATGGACTTAAGCAGACATCCCGTTCTTGGAACATAAGATTTGATCAAGTGATCAAGACTTATGGGTTCTCACAAAATGTGGATGAACCATGTGTTTACAAACACATTAAGGATGGAAATGTGGTTTTTCTACTGCTCTATGTAGATGACATTCTGCTAATTGGCAATGACGTTGGGGCGTTGTCATCGGTCAAATTATGGTTGACCAAGCAGTTTGACATGAAGGACTTGGGTGAGGCTAATTTTGTTCTCGGTATCAGATCTTTCGGGATAGGAAGAATAAAATGATAGCTTTGTCTCAGGCCAGCTACATAAATAAAATTCTCAGGAGATTTGCAATGTAGGATTCCAAGAAATGTGGGCAACCATCTAGGTCTGGAATTACTCTTTCTAAGAAAGACTCTCCAAAGTCTTATGAAGAAAGAGAATACATGAAGAAGGTGCCTTATGCTTCGGCAGTAGGTAGTCTTATGTATGCCATGCTTTGTACACGACCGGATATTAGCTATGCGGTCGGGATTGTAAG
Source organism: Artocarpus heterophyllus (assembly GCA_025403435.1). Taxonomy (NCBI): domain Eukaryota; kingdom Viridiplantae; phylum Streptophyta; class Magnoliopsida; order Rosales; family Moraceae; genus Artocarpus; species Artocarpus heterophyllus. Next base: position 13,588,639 of record CM046340.1, on the reverse strand, counting down.
TCGATTTTAGGCGGATCCAGGACCGAACCATTGGGTTGTGGTAAAGCATATTTTCAAGTACCTGAGAAGGACTCGAGGGTATATACTTGTGTATTCGGGTGAGGACTTAACTCCTCGAGGATACACTGACTCGGATTTTCAATCCTGTTTGGATTCTAGGAAATCGACTTCGGGGTTTGTGTTTACTCTGGGCGGCAGTGCCATCAGTTGGAGAAGTGCGAAGCAAGATTGCACTTCGGATTCAATGATGGAGGCCGAGTATGTGGCGGCTAGTGATACTTCGAAAGAAGCAGTGTGGCTTCGCAAGTTCCTTGGGGATCTTGAGGTAGTTCCTGGTATGGATAAAGCGGTATCATTGTACGGTGATAGCAGTACGGCGGTAGCTAATGCTAAGGAATCAAGATTTCACAAGAAGAGTAAGCATATTGATCGAAAGTATCATGTGATAAAGGACTTCGTTGAGAGAGGGCATGTCACGGTGTGCAAGATCGCATTAGAGGACAATTTAACTGATCCATTTACGAAGACACTTACTGGGAGAGTCTTCGAGAGGCATGTGGAAGCTATGAGGATGCGAAATTTGTTGTATTTACTCACTTAGTGCAAGTGGGAGATTGTTAGACATGTATGCCTTAAGGAGTAAAAATGTAATATGTTTTTGGAGACATTTTTATCAATAAAGAATTTATTCATTTATATATACCAAATCTTGTCCTCTTTACGTTTATATTTGTTGAATGTATGTTAAGCAAACAGTAGTCTGATACTGTCAGTCTAAACCTTAAAGAATTGGGCATATGATGGGATGATTATGCAGAAGACACGATTCTTAAGGTGATAGTCTAAAATATATGATCCGCAATCGAGGGAATAAATTTGGGCGCTTTATTCATGTAAAGATTGTTATGTTGTCTATATCCCTTATGGGAGATGGTTTGTCTTGACCATCGGAGTTGGACTCCGTGAATAGAAACATTGGCATGTTGTCATAGGTGACGATGTGTTAGATCGGGACATAAAGTGAATTGATTTGGATTAATAATTCTGTCTTGGCAAATCGATTCACTTTAGACAATCATTTGTATTGTATCTTAATCCTGAGATGAATAGTGGGCCCGTTATCTCGACTTGTGTCTTTTGATGTACCAAAGGGTGACACCCACATCTCAATAGTGGTATGCATGCCGGTACATTGGAGGTATGACTCTTGATAGCGTAGACTTGTTATTCATATATATGGAATCGATAGCTCCTCTTTAGGAGTAATGATATCCTCTTATATGCGTTGTCCTGTAATTGGAAAACTGGAGCGCTCAACCATTTGGATACATAGGTGTAACCGAATGGTATATTGTCTTCAGATGGTAAGTTTTCTAATTGTGAGACAATGGAACGTAAGATAAAAATAATCAGGAAGATAAGACAGAACTTATCCTTAAGCTGATTATGCATTATCATATAGGGATACGATACACTATGATATGTCATGGAGACTTAGCTGTACGAGCTTCGTAATTCTATAAAGTTCGAAAGTGCAGCTCCAGGCTTTTAGTGGAGTAGCGCTGGAGTTGATAATTGTGAAATGCATATCTGGGATATTGGGTTACATAATTATCATGAGCTTGAACTTTGTAGGTCCATTTTGGTCCTCTTCGCTAGCTCACAAAATCCTGTAACGACACGGCGTGCTTTTCCAATAATTGGTGACTTATGTCGGAATTATCAAATTGGTTTAAAATTTGTAAGAATCAAATAATTCATGTCTGTTTATCGGTTGAATTAATTTTATAATAAAATTAATTTAAGAAAAACTTGATGAATTATTGGGATCGGATAATTCTTGTCTGTTTATCGGTTGATTTAATTTTGGATAAATTAGATCAAGATAAACTTGTAGAATTATTGTGAATTGATTTATTTTCTTAGAGATTATCTTGATAAAGTTTGTTTTTGATCAGATTTCTTCTCTATTGGGTTATTTGAATCAAAACTAAGACTTTATCCTTTAGAATCTCGGGTTGAAAATAAAAGATTCACGGAGATTTTTTCTCGGGAGTTTGGCCTGCCGAATGACGTGATCGGCCTGCCGAACTGGCCTGTTCGGCCTGCCGATCAGAATGTTCAGCCTGCCGATCAGCGGGAGATAAGATTACACTTTTTTACGCGGATCTTATCAGATATTGATCCGAACTTGATTCTGTTTCGAGTTTTTGAGACCTAATCTGATAAGGACTGACCCCAGGACCAAAGGCTATATAAAGGGAGTGAGTATAATGATTTACTCAGATCAATAGAGATCAATTGAGAGATTAAGAGTGATACTCTTCTAGTGAGCATCTGAAACTCCCTGAGAGCTTTTGTTCACAAATCACGAACACTAGCTTTGGGTTCTCTCTATTGGTTGGAAGGAGAGTCACTAGTGGAAGAGCTGTACGTGTGAGCCCACACTCACTCCGGTTGTGGATAGAGAATAGCAAAGAAGACCAGTTGGTTGAGACTCTTTTGGAACATTACTTCTCTACACAGGCTGCAGAGGTTCTTCACATAAAGGTTAGTAAGATCTGTCTAATTTATACATATAGCATGTCAAACTTGTGTTTTAGAAATTACTCTGATGGAAAAATTTTAAAATTCCGCTGTGTACCGCGTTTCCAACAACAAGCATATACCCTCGAGTCCTTCTCAGGTACTTGAAAATATGCTTTACCACAACCCAATGGTTCGGTCCTAGATCTGCCTGAAATCGACTTACAATCCCGATCGCATAGCTAATATCCAATCGTGTGCAAAGCATGACATGCATGAGACTACCCACTGCCGAAGCATAAGGCACCTTTTTCACGTATTCTCTTTTTTCATAAGACTTTGGAGAGTCTTTCTTAGAAAGAATAATTCCAGACTTAGATGGTTGCCCACCTTTCTTGGAATTCTACATTGCAAACCTCCTGAGAATTTTATCTATGTAGCCGGCTTGTGATAAAGCTACCATTTTGTTCTTCCTATCTCGAAAAATCTGGATACCGAGAACAAAATTAGCCTCACCCAAGTCCTTCATGTGAAACTGCTTGGTCAACCATAATTTGACCGATGACAACGCCCCAACGTCATTGCCAATTAGCAGAATGTCATCTACATAGAGCAGTAGAAAACCACATTTTCATCCTTAATGTGTTTATAAACACATGGTTCATCCATATTTTGTGAGAACCCATAAGTCTTGATCACTTGATCAAATCTTATGTTCCAAGAACGGGATGCCTGCTTAAGTCCATAAATTGACTTTAGCAGCTTACAAACCTTACCCTCTTGACCCACGACCTTGAACCCGTCTGGTTGTACCATATAAATGGACTCATCAAGATAGCCATTCTAGAAAGCTGTCTTGACATCCATTTGCCAAATCTCGTAGTCGAGAGCAGCATCTATGGACAAGAGAATCCGGATGGACTTAAGCATGGCTACAGGCGAAAAGGTTTCCTCATAATCGATTCCTTCCTTTTACGTGTAGCCCTTAGCTACCAGTCTAGCCTTGAAGGTTTCGAAATTTCCATCCACTCCCCTTTTCCTCTTGTAGATCCACTTACACCCTATGGGTTTTACCCATTCGGGAAGATCCACAAGCTCCCAGACCCGATTAGTCTCCATAGACTTCATCTCTATGTTCATGGCCTCTGTCCAGAGTCTTGAATCAACATCCTCCATAGCTTCTGCGTAAGTATAAGGATCCCTGTCATGTTCATCCGGTTCAGCCAAGAAAACCTCCCCATTGAACATATACCTCTCAGGCTGATGCCCGATCCTCCCACTATGCCGAAGCCCCTGAGGTTGTTATTCAGGTTTGTTTGGTTTTTCTACACCGATCGAAATGGTTTCGTTCGGAACCTCCGGAGTCAACGAATCACCCCTTAACTCCTCAAGCACCACTTTGCTTTGAGGTTTAAAGTCGTCCATCTAACTTTCCTCAAGAAAAGTTGCATTAGTTGAAACCACGACTTTATTTTCCTTGGGTTAAAAAAATAACCTCCTTTAGTCCTTTTTGGATATCCTACAAACACGCAAACTTCTGAATGTGCTTCCAACTTATTCGGATCCTTAAACAGGACATGAGCCGGATATCCCCATATGCGAATATGGTTTAAGGATGTCTTCCTTCTTGTCCACAACTCGTGAGGAGTTTTAGGGACCGATTTTGAAGGCACATTGTTCAAAAGATAACATGCAGTTTGTAGTGCATATCCCCAAAAGGATAAAGGCAATGATGAATAACTCATCATGGACCTAATCATGTCCAACAAAGTCCTATTTCTTCTCTCCGCTACGCCATTCTGCTGCGGAGTGCCCAGCGTAGTCAAATGGGATAAAATCTCATTCTCTAACAAGTGTCCCAAGAACTCATCAGAAAGGTATTCCCCACCTCGATTGGATCGTAGTGCCGTTATGGGTCTACTTAATTGCTTTTCCACTTCAGCCCAAAACTCCCTAAACCTGTCATAAGTTTCGCTTTTGTGGTGCATCAGGTACACATACCCATATCTTGAGTAATCGTCAATAAAAGTGATGACGTACTCATACCCTCCTCGTGCCCAGATGTTCATCGGTCTGCAAACATCACTATGCACAAGTTCTAGAACCCCTTCGGCCCTATTGCCCTTAAACCCGTATGGTCTTTTGGTCATTTTACCCTCCAAACAAGATTCACATTGAGGTATAGATTCCACCTTTAAGTGACTTAAAGGTCCATCCCTTACCAACCTTTGAATCCTATTTAGGTTAATGTGACTAAGGCGCAAATGCCAAAGATAAGTCTTATTAGAGTGAGAAATTTTAAGTCTTTTTGAGTCATTATCATTTATCTCAGCATTAAGCAATAAGTCCATCTTAGGTTTGATAAAATATAGATTATTTTGCATCCATCTAGAACAGATAAAAGATTTACGAATCACCACTTTTTCATTAAAAGATACCACGTAGGAGTCTTTAAATAAAGAAGATACAGAAATTAAATTCCTTTTAAATTTAGGAAAATAAAAACAATCTCCCAAAGTTAAATTCCTATAATTATCAAAGTAAAGATGGACATCTCCCACTGCTTCCGCTGAGACCAAGGATCCATCGCCCATCCAAAGCGTTAAGTCTTCACACAGCAGACTTCTCGTTTCTTTGAATCCCTGTAGAGAAACACAAACATGATTAGTTGCACCGAAATCTATGACCCAGATGTCACTGGATTCCTCAACCAAACAAGTTTCTAAATATAGAAGCTCACACCTATCTCCCTTGGAAAGGAAGTCCTTGCAATGCTTCTTTATATGCCCGACCTTACCACAGAAGAAGCACTTAAGCTTCTTTGGGTTCTTCTTCTTCTTGCTCTTGGTAGCAGCAAGAATAGAAGACTTCCCGTTCTTGGCCCGTTGCTTCTTTCGATTCCATGAGTTAGGATTGGAACCAGAAGCAGCTACCATGTTGGCCTCACCACCAGCAGGAGACTCCCTGATCAGCAGTTCGAACTCCTATAACTGTTTCATCAGTTCTGTCAAGGTCATATCCCGTCTATTGCTTAAATTAAAAGTAGCTCTAAACAGAATAAATTCCTTAGACAGAGTCTCAAAGACCATAGTCATCTGAGTTTCAGCATCGATGTCGGCTCCATTGGTTTGAGCCTCAGCGAGGTAACCCATGACCAACATCATGTGCTCCTTTACAGATGTCCCTGGTCTCTGTCTACAGTTAAAGAGTTTTCGAAGCGCCCATTGCCGCTTTGTTATGGCCTGGCCTCCAAACATATCCTCAAGATTATCCAAGATCTGCTTCGCAGTCTCATAATCCTGATCTTGAGCCTGCAGCATGTTGTTCATGCTGGCCATAACATAGCAGCGGGCCTGATCATTAGCATCTTTCCAGCGATCGTACGTTTGGAATTGCTCATTAGATGAGTCTCCCGTAGGCTCGGGAGGACAAGGGGTTGTCAGTACATATTTCAGTTTCTCAAAGGATAGGACGATGTCCAGGTTCTGTTTCCAATCATCATAATTCTCACCGGTTAATTGGTTTTTGTCAAATATCGAAAATAAAGCGTTTTTAGACATTTTCAATCTACAACAAAGAATCATACACCAAACATAAGCAAACATATAATAATAATTTAGTAAGATAACACAATCATGTAAAATCATACAAATGTGTTTATGTGTGAAAACCTTGAAAATATCGCAACCTTACAACGATAATTCCCAACTCAGAATTCAACAAGCTCCTAGGGGAGTCATGCCAAATTTAATCAGGAACACAAATCCCCTCCTGATTAATATATGCCATCCAGGACCCGTCTGATCCAGCATATATTAATAATCGTTTCTTTGGCCATTAATTTTATTAACAGAGCTCTTAGGGGAGGTTAATAATAAAATTAACGTGAGTGTATAACCATCGTTTCAATATTTTATCCATGATTTATAATCACCACCTAGGGGTGTGCAACCATAAATCATACTAAAATACCTTATCCTTTCAGAGATCCAATCTAGTATATGATAGAAATCCCTTCCTAGGGGTTGGGACCACCATGTTCTGCCTATGGACCAACGATGGAGGCCTTAGGTCCTCTCTTCGAAAACCTTCTCCCACTCAATCATTTGAAGTCAAGGTTTTATTTTAAAATTATGCATGAACAATTTTAATATGAACGGCACTCCCTATTCTATATGACATGTTATCAATATACATGGCAAATCATATTATAATGCAGACAAGCAAAGCAATTAAGCAAAGCTACAAGCAAAATAATAATAACCGTAACATTATGGTTTCACCCTAGAGAATAGAAAATTAAGATTACAAGAGAATAATCGAGACATATATCGATTCTTCATCCTTGAATTCTCAAGCTGTATCCTTCTTCATGCAATACCCATCTTTAAGTCTTCAATCCCGTATGAATCAAATACTTCATATTTCCGGTCATATCCAAATTTAATGTTTTTCAGAATCGTCTAAAAAATAAAATTAAAACTGCACTGTAAAAATTGTACCTTTTCTAGAAATTTTCCAGCTCTCGGTCGACAGGCCGATCTGGATGATCGGCCTACAGGTCATGTTCCATCGCCCTGCCGATCTCAAAGATCGGCCTGCCGACCCATGAAAGTTAGGCCTGTCGGCATAGCCAGCCAATTTCTACCCCACTGTCGGCCTGCCAAACCACACGTCCGGCCTGCCGATCTGTGACCATCGGCCTACCGAACTGTGATGTCCGGCATGCCGACGAAGCAGAAATCCCTCATTCCAAAAAATACAATTTTAATGCAATTCATCAATTTTATTTTCAACAATTCAAAAACATAAAATTAGAGACTCAGAAAATATCTGGGGGCGCCATCATCATTATTCTAGATCCGTCTTCTAGATCCATCTTCTCTAAATAATTATTTAATTACAAAATTTTACAAATTTAAAATAAATAATAATTCCTAGACGGAGATGATAGTCCGTCATCTAATTACCTGAAAAACCTAGATACACATTCTAACCTCTAAGGAACCATAACTGATATTAATTAATTAATAAATAATTAAATAATGATTTAATCAACCATAATTAATTAATAAACATTCACCACATAATTCATGACAATATATATATTATATAGAAACCTAGAGTGCCATCTCTCTATAAAATTCAATTCAAGCATAGGAGAAATTAAGATCACAAAATTTATGCATATAACATGATCACAAACTTGTAAATATTTGTAAAAACCTCGACTCTGATACCAATTGTTGAAAACACGATGCGCAGCGAAATTTTAAAAATTTTTCATTAGAGTAATTTTCAAAACACAAGTTTGACATGCTATATGTATAAATTACATAGATCTTACTAACCTTTATGTGAAGAACCTCCACAACCTGTGAAGAGAAGTAACGTTCCAGAAGAGCCTCAACCAACTGGTCTTCTTTGCTATTCTCTATCCACAACCGGAGTGAGTGTGGGCTCACACGTACAGCTCTTCCACCAGTGACTCTCCTTCCAACCAATAGAGAGAACCCAAAGCTAGTGTTCGTGATTGGTGAACAAAAGCTCTCAGGGAGTTTTTCAGATGCTCACTAGAAGAGTATCACTCTTAATCTTTTGACTGATCTCTATTGATCTGAGTAAATCATGAGACTCACTCCCTTTATATAGCTATTGGTCCTGGGGTCAGTCCTTATCAGATTAGGTCTCAAAAACTCGAAACAGAATCAAGTTCGGATCAATATCTGATAAGATCAGCGTGAAAACGCGTAATCTTATCTCTCGCTGATCGGCAGGCCGAACAGCCTGATCAGCAGGCCGAACTCCCGATAAAAAATCTCCATGAATCTTTTATTTTCCACCCAAGATTCTGAAGAATAAAGTCTCAATTTTGATTCAAATAACCCAATAGAGAAGTTATCTGATCAAAACAAACTTTATCAAGATTATCTCTAAGAAAATAAATCAATTCACAATAATTCTACAAGTTTATTTTGATCAAATTTATTCAAAATTAAATCAACCGATAAACAGACAAGAATTATCCGATCCCAATAATTCAACAAGTTTATCTTAAATTAATTTTATTACAAAATTAATTCAACCGATAAACAGACATGAATTATTTGATTCTTACAAATTTTAAACCAATCCGATAAATCCGACAAAAGTCACCAATTATTGGAAATGCACGCTGTGTCGTTACAGGATTTTGTGAGCTAGCAGAGAGGACCAAAATGGACCTACAAAGTTCAAGCTCATGATAATTATGAAATCCAATATCCCAGATATATATTTCACAATTATCAACTTCAACGCTACTCCACTAAAAGCCTGGAGCTGCACTCTCGAACTTTATAGAATTATGAAGCTCGTACAGCTAAGTCTCCATGACATATCATAGTGTATCGTATCCCCATATGATAATCTATAATCAGCTTAAGGACAAGTTCTGTCTTACCTTCCTGATTATTTTTATCTTACGTTCCATTGTCTCACCATTAGAAAACTTACTATCCAAAGATAGTATACCATTCGGTTACACCTATGTATCCAAATGGTTGAGCGCTCCAGTTTTTCAATTACAGGACAACGCATAAAAGATGATATCATTACTCCTAAAGAGGAGCTATGGATTCCATATCTATGGATAACAAGTCTACGCCATCAAGAGTCATGCCTCCAATGTACCAGCATGCATACCACTATTGAGATGTGGGAGTCATCCATTGGTACATCAAAAGACATAAGTCAAGACAACGGGCCCACTATTCATCTCAGGATTAAGATACAATACAAATGATTGTCTAAAGTGAATCTATTTGTCAAGACAGAATTATTAATCCAAATCAATTCACTTTATGTCCCGATCCAACACATCGTCACCTATGACAACGTGCCAATGTTTCTATTCACGAAGTCCAACTCCGATGGTCAAGACAAACCATCTCCCAAAAGGGATATAGACAACATAACAATCTTTACATGAATAAAGCGCCCAACTTTATTCCCTTGATTGCGGATCATATGTTTTAGACTGTCACCTTAAGAATCGTGTCTTCTACATAATCATCTCATCATATGCCCAATTCTTAAGGTTTAGACTGACAGTCTCAGACTACTGTTTGCTTATCATACATTCAACAAATATGAACGTAAAGAGGACAAGATTTGATATATATAAATGAATAAATTCTTTATTGATAAAAATGTCTCCAAAAACGTATTACATTTTTACTCCTTAGGGCATACATGTCTAACACCTTTTGAACATTAAAGAAATGGTAGCTGAACTTTGTTCGGCTTTTGTGACTATTTGTTCTACTTTTTTTAAGTTGGGTGGAGATTCAGTCTTCAAGGTGCATGGCTTTAAGATCCATTGTCGGCAAAGAATAAGGGCGTTTAGCCCTTCCCCTCTATTAAAACGGAATATATTTAATTACATAAAGAGAGAAGGACTAGGCATGTATGGTGGGTGTATATGGAAGTTTCCTAAGACTAAATTCAAAAGGGCAACTTGCTTCTTTTTCATATTTCTTTTTACCCATTATCTAGATTTTGGTAATCCCACATGGAAGTTTAAGATAATAATAATAATTATAATAATTAATCCTATATGGAGTTTTTGCTTATTGAAACGAGCCTTTTTTTTTCAACCAACACATGTTATAAACCATCAAATTGTTTCATACAAATGATAATATTAATTGCAAAGTATAAATAAAAGATAGAAACTAATGATACATTTTTTTTCTTTCCACGCACCTATAAATAAAGACAAAACCCTAATTTTTACTATTTAATGACTATTTCAAAAAATCATATGGGAGTATCGTTAATTGTTTATTAATTTGCGCTTCTTTGAGTTAATATTCAATAATTTTATTAATTAATGGCTTTACGTATCATCAATTGAAAGGGTAGTATTAATTAATTGATAATTTATTCACAGTATAATCAAAAGTTTAATTATGGGTAATATTCAACTCAATATGAAACTAAACTATTTTATTAAAGTTATTGTCAATTAGTAGACATAATATATTTTTAATAAATTGTAGTGGATATATATAATTTTTAATTTGAAAATTTTCTTTATGTATGAAAAAAGCTTCAACAGGAATGGAGGGAGATAGAGAAATAAAGATATTAAAATAATAAAAAAATGATAGGTGTGACATGACAAAACTAAGTAAAATGAAAGAAGAAACTATAAGGTAGTTTTGAAACTATAAAGAAGTGTAATAAATAAATTTAATTAATTAAAATTTAAAGAAGATATATTTAAAAAAAGGTGTGAAAAGCATAAAAATTGGAATAAATAAGACCATCCAAAATAATAGGAAGAATTTGGAGAAATGGTCAAAAAAAATTGAATTGAGGAAATGACCTTTTTTTTAACCAAAAAACATACTTTTTGGTTCAGCTACACTGCTCTAGTTTTTTTCAAAAAAATAAAAAAAATGACTGTAGCAAGATAAGAAACCTCAACAAGATGAAAAAAAACTGAAACCGTTTTGATGTCTAAAAAACCTTTTTTTTAGTGCTAAAAACTGATAAAAAAAGAGGGTCATTGATCAAAAATTTTTTTCCCAAAGAGTCATTTTTAGAAATCCTTCATAATAATATCTACATGAAACTTGCCAAAAAGAAAGGGAGAAGAAATCATTGTCTTCTACAAACAATTTTTTTTTTTGGGTAAAAACTCCCAAAAAGAAGAATGAAAATCATTTTGTTCGATCCTTCTCCTACCCTTTTTTCGCAGGAAAAGGAGGAGGTCTGTGTGACTATGCCCCACAGTCGCCACCAAATTCTGCATCCCATTAACACTGGTAGGTACACTAACACCTTATCACTGCCAAAACTCGAGGAAAAAGAAAAAAAGATTAAAAAAAAGATGAGTGAGTTAGCGCGAGTGCATCTTTCCCCGTTGTTCTTGTTTTCTCTTTTGAGAGACTCCTCTTAGACATCCTACCTTCTAACACATACCATGTAGTATGTATCTGTGTCATTATAGTACGTACTACCAAGGCAGAAATTGTCATTAATTTCCATTTGTTATTTGTCAACGAGTCAAATATCTGAAAAAGCAAGTTTTAAAGTCATAAATGTCCTTGACAGGTCCATGCGTGGTTCGTTAACCGTCCTTTCGGAAATAACTGTGTTTTTGGAAATATATTTAACAACACGATCCTAACCACTAATTTAATTATAAATAATACAAAATTTTCATATATTATAATAAAAAAATTATTACATTATAAAATTCTCATATATTACAATAAAAATAATTTTAAACAATAATTCTAACCATTATGTCAAACACTTTAAGGGTGTTTGGCAGCAGTGAGAACCACTCAGTTCTCACCACAATCTCAGTTATGAATAGTATAAAGCTCTCACATGCTACAATTACAATAAAAAAATGTGCCACAGTACAAAACTCTCATATGTTACAGTAAAAGTGGTTCCCACCACCCTTTCAAACACCCTATTTATAATTTTGCTTCTTTAAAAAAAGGTCCTAGACTTGCTTTTGCAAAAAAAAGAAAAGAAAAGAAATTAATATGCAATTTATTCTGAGGTTAATTAACTAAGGTGCACAAATAGTACAAAATTATCCTAAAATGGAATTCAATTAAACGAAAAGAACTTTAAAAAGAAGTTCATGTATGTTTAGAAAAATAAATTAAAAAAAAAGTTTTATACAACTGGCATGCTTATATACACTAACCATGAGAGAGATCACAAGAATAGGGGGAAAAAAAAGAGCATTTTACCGATACTATTTTCCATTTCTAGTCCTAATTATAGATGTTGTGGACGCCCACTTCATTCGAATGATTTCTCATAGAACAATTTTACCTTTGGACAAATTGTTTAATCGAATTATTTCTTTTCATTTGCCTTTTGTACATTAAAGAAATGGTGGCTTAACTTTGTTCGACTTTTGTGACTATTTGTTCTTCTTTTTTTTAAGTTAGGTGGCTTTAAGATCCATTGTCGGCAAAGAATAAGGGCGTTTAGCCCTTCCCCTCCATTAAAACGGGATACATTTAATTACATAAAGACAAAGACTAGGTATGCATAGTGGGTGTATATGGAAGTTTTCTAAGACTAAATTCAAAAGGGCGATTTGCTTCTTTTTCATATGTCTTTTACTAGATTTTGATAATCCCACATGGAAGTTTAAGATAATGACAATGATAATAATTATTAATCCTATATGGAGTTTTTGCTTATTGAAACGAGCTTCTTTTTTTTTTTCAACCAACACATGTTATAAACCATCAAATTGTTTCATACAAATGATAATATTAATTGCAAAGTATAAATAAAAGATAGAAACTAATGGTACATCTTTTTTCTTTCCACGCACCTATAAATAAAGACAAAATCCTAATTTTCACCATTTAATGACTATTTCAAAAAATCATATGGAGGTGTCGTTAATTGTTTATTAATTTGCTCTTTTTTGAGTTAATATTCAATAATTTTATTGAATTAATGGCTTTATGTATCATCAATTGAAGGGGTAATATTAATTAATTGATGATTTATTCACGGTATAATCAAAAGTTTAATTATGAGTAATATTCAACTCAATATGAAACTAAACGATTTTATTGAAGGTATTGTCAATTAGTAGACATAATATATTTTTAATAAATTGTAATGGATATATATAATTTTTAATTTGAAAATTTTCTTTATGTGTGAAAAAAGCTTCAACAAAAATAGAGGAAGATAGAGAAATAAAAATATTAAAATAATAAAAAAATGATAAATGTGACGAGAAAAACTAAGTAAAATGAAATAACAAACCATACGGTAGTTATGAAACTATAAAGAAGTGTAATAAACAAATTTAATTAATTTAAAATTAAAATAGATTTATTTAAAAAAAAAAGATGTGAAAGAGTAAAAAAATAGGTAAAAATAAGACCATCCAAAATAATATCTACCAATATTTTTTTTTACGTGAAAATTCCCAAAAAGAAGGGGAGAAGAAATCATTGTCCTCTACAAACAGCTTTTTTGGTTGGGAATTCCCAACAAGAAAGAGAGATGAAAATCATTTTGTTCGATCGGTTTGCGATTTGATGGTCAGAAAAGAGAGGCGGCCCAAAGCACGTGACCGTGCGTACACCGAGCGTCAGCGCCAGCGCATCCCATGATCATATTTTCCGAAGAGGGGTCTGTGTGACTATGTCCCACAGTCGCCACCAAATTCTGCATCCCATTAAAACTGGTAGGTACACTAACACCACATCACTACCAAAACTCGAGGAAAAAGGAGAAAATTGAAAAAAAGACGAGTGAGTTAGCGCGAGTGCATCTTTCTCTGTTGGTCTTGTCCACCGGATATTCTGTCATTCACCAACACCAAATCATTATCATTGTCATCGCCTCCAATGCGGGACATATCACACATTTTTTTTATATTTACATCATGATGATCATCATAATGAAGGCATGCAATGCATGGCATAATATGTTAAAAAAATCAACACATGCATGTGATGTCAATGTCAATTTGTCTTGAACGAGGCACGGGACGCTCAATGTTGACCGACTTCATCAAAAAACAAAACAAAACAAAATAAAATAAAATAAATGAAAAAAGAGCGATGGGACAGAGGACAAGTGGGTTACGCAAACAAGGATCAGTGAACCGATGAGAGATGCGATAGCTTCCGTTTCCCGCCAAAGCGTGCCTACGTGGAACCCAGAGAGCGCCCTTTTCCCGCCAAAACGCCCCACTTATTAGGCCCACGCCGAAGGAGGGTCCGCCACGTGTCTCCTTAAGACAAGTGTCCTCCAGCTGTTGGGGGGCTTGATGATGACGAGGCCCACGCAAGGTTTGCGTGGGTGTGTAAATGTGGGAAGAGGAAAGTCCCTGCCTATCCGCAACCACTTTTTCTCTTTTTTTTTTTGTTTTTATTTATTTATTTAGTTATTTTTATTTTTATTTTTATTTTCCTGCAAGGAAAAAAAGAAAAAAGGCAGTAATTTTTCTTTGGATTGTTGGAGCGAGTGATGCGGATGACGTGGGCCGTAATTTGTGCCACATTTTTTCTTACTCTTAGGATTTTTGTAAACGCTTTTTACATTTTTTGAGATAAATTTTAAAAATATACTCAACATAATTATTCAAAAAAGATAAAAATATTTTCTTCTATTTTAAATACAATACCTAACAACATTTATCTTTTTTTCTTTTTCATATTACAGCTCAGCTGATCGCCTTACGACACTAGAGAGATGAGTTTATAATCAGACTACCAAGATGTTCGAATTGTACATATACAAACTTTGCACTTGCGCCAACATTCATACTTTGATATTTAAGAAATAGAAAAAGTTGTGCTATGCTGTTCCAAAGGACTAGCAAAATCAAAATTATTGGGTCATCTCAATAGGTTCAGAAACCACATGTTTTTCTGGATCATCATAGCTTATTTTTACATATCTACTGACAAAATTCTCTACAGGTGAAAA
This sequence comes from Artocarpus heterophyllus, assembly GCA_025403435.1. Taxonomy (NCBI): domain Eukaryota; kingdom Viridiplantae; phylum Streptophyta; class Magnoliopsida; order Rosales; family Moraceae; genus Artocarpus; species Artocarpus heterophyllus. The sequence goes on along the minus strand of CM046340.1, from coordinate 13,573,630 downwards.
TACTTGTTAGAATCATTTCATCAAAAATCAATGGTCTAAAATGGTATGATACATGTTATTTTTTTAATAGGTATTATGGTAATTAAATTAAATAGTAGTGTGTCAATTGAAATTTGTTTCAGTTAAAATCTATTTCATTCTATTCATTTCTACCTATTTTTAAATTTTTTAAAATTTTTCAATACTTATTTAGTATATTTACAAAAACGACTTTGAAACTTCTCATTATTTATGAAAATATCATTTTGGCATTATGTGACTAAAAGTCCCATAAGGAGACTCACTTCTTCACCTGTTTCAATTATTTCCATCTTCCTATCTCTTTCACGTCTTTCTATTTTTCTTTCTCTGCATTTATCTCCTTTCTTTCTTTTCTCTTTCTTCTTTCTTCTTTCTTCTTTGTTCTTTCTTCCACAATAAGATTAGCAGAGAGAACTAAAGAAACAGCTCAAACTTTCTTTAAGATTTTTAAGATCTTTTCTCATAAATCTTTACAAACAACTTCTCACAAGCTTAAGAATCAAGGAGATTTAAACGTTTTCAAGATCAAACAATGGATTTGAGCTAAGTTTTGAGGTTAGATTTTTAAAATTTTTAATCTTGATTTTAAGTTGTATTTGGTATGAAAATTTGTGAGAAATATGTTTTTGATGTTTAGAGAAGGTTATGTATTATTTATATATAGTTTTTATGTTTAAAAAACCTGTTAGAAAACTAAGAATTGGATTAAAGAGCTTAGAAAACGAATTCTAGGTTCTCTGTATAAGTTTTTCATAAAAACTATATGTCATCTTCTTCTTTTTTTATACAGAAATTCAATAAAAATAAGCTTTGGGTAGGATTCAAACACCCAATCTCAGGAATAATAAAGGGGAGTCAAACCACTAGTATAAAGGTAGTTATTTGATTATTTATGTTTTGGAAATCATAAATATTTTTTTGTAAAGCTTGTAATTTCAAATAATTTTATTTTAACAAATATCCAAATTTTTAATTATTTTGATTATAAATATTTTAAAATCATATTACTTATTTAAAGAATTTATTTTCACATATCTCATACCAAAATAAAATTCGTATATTTTAATTTTATTGTTATTTTAGCATTTACTAAAATTAAGTTAGAAAAGTGATATTCACAATTTTAGTACGTTAATAATTATGGCACACCAATAAAAATAAATGATAAATTGACATAATTAAAAACTAGGATTTAAGTTAAAGTATGATTATTTTATACGTTTTTGGACAATAGCATACTTGGAGCTTACGTGGTGAATTGTGTAAGCTGAGAATTGCCAGTGGATGTTTGTAAAGAGGTAAAGATTCCATTACTCATCTTTTGTGAGATTAAATTGATTGTTTTACCGCAAGATATATATATATATATATCTATGTTGAACTGTTATTATATGAGTATCACATATGAAACTATGACATGGATTCATCTTGTATTGTACGGCGAGGAACATAATGAATTGACATATGTTGTTATAAATTGAGAAGCATGGTTAGGAAAAACTGACTCTATAAATAATGATTGAATATAGAGAAATGGTGAGACGTAAAGAGGGCGGCGGTTACATCATTGGGCAAGAATACCCTAAAAGATAAAATAAGGGGACGGTGATGACGCTTCCTTGGGTTGAAATTCCCATAACACATTATACAGGAATCGACTTTGTGAGGACTCAAGGCTTGATGTCCCCTCACCGAAACACCCTTGGAATGTTTAGAGGGTGATCAAGCACGCCCATTTGGGTTTCGATGAGTTGAGTGATACTCTATTGAACGTAGGCACCTAGGAATAATGATAAACTGTAATATTTGTATATATGTATATGTATGAAACTCGGTAATGATTAACTATGGTATCCACAGAATATGATTATAACAAATCTCATAACCTGGATAATGGTGACTATTAACTAACCATACAGGTTTTAATGTGGTAATGATAAAAACCTAAAGGTGAGTAATGGTTTTCCCTACTGAGCATATTGTCGCTCATTCCCTTATATTTTCATCTTTTCAAGACTCACTAAGTGTGAGGTGGCTACGAGAAAAATAGTTGAGGAAACTATGTAGCTATATTACGTTGGGACTGCTTCAATTGCTAATAATGTTCTTCATGATAATGTAAGCATCAATTGTTACTTTCTGTGACTGTATTAAAAATGCGTTGAGGGTTGAAAGGATGATAACGACAGTTTATATTATTAAATTTAAGGTGCTACATTAAACTGTGGTTTAATTATCGATTATACTTTTATTTTTGATTTGAGAGTTTTCATTTAAGCCCCGGTCAACTTTATTTTTGAGGTTTTACTTTTATTTTTGATTTTTATTTTAATGCATTAAAAACTAGTAACCCCCATATAGGGGCGTTACAGAATTTTTGGTATCAGAGCCTAGGTTCGGTTAACCGAGAGAGTGTAGCACTACTTTAAAAAAAATTGTTTTTGAGATGGTTTTGAAGCTAAATTTTCATTGTCATAATCAAAATGAACCTTCAGATTAATTTATATAATCTAGAAGGATGTAACATGGAAAGACCCTAGAATGAAAATATTAACGGTTATGTGAGTATGATAATTATATAGAACGAAAGTATTAATACTTATAAGGGAATAATAATTATAAGGAATGGGTTTATATGTAGAATGTTTATGAGAGATTCGTATAATGTTAAGATCTATAAGCATTTCTAATTCGTATAGAATGATGAGAAATTCGTATAGATACAAGGATTCAAGGGCCGTTTATCTTGTGAAAAATAATGAGAAATATAAGGTTTGAGTTGTTGATTTCAAAATTTGGCCTAGATATGTAAAATTCTTCAGAATTGATTTAAATCTATATAGTGATTATGCGTGTACTTAACAGAGTGCTTGAGTCTCGATAAATTTTCTTATAGGTTCCATTTACTTGAGCAATATAAGATAAGTTAGGAATTCATGGTGTTGAATCTTAAGAGGGATAAATGTTAGTCTTTTGGTCTATTGAGATTGTGTAAAGGCAAAGAATACTTAAATTCAAGGTTGAAATATTTTGTTGCGTACATTGTGTTTAAGTGAAGTCAATGATCTTTATGAATAAATATAGTGTGAAAATGACCAAACGAAGTATCATTAAGTAAATCATAATATTTAAAGCACCAGTGATGATTTTGGATCTTTATAATGAAAGGTTTAATTTTTAGATGCTTAAATGTGAATCTCTTGGTCGCTTAAGGTTTTGTTATAGGAGAAAATAAAGATTGTAAAAGTGTGATTGTGAGGATAATAAATGTCCTTAAGTAATCATATTAATGGTCTTTGCTCTTTGATATGGTCTATGTTGGAAGACAGAAAATGTATTGATTTTAAGACTAGTTACATTCAAAACTCTTGATAGTTTTAATGATAGATCTATATTAACGGATATTGAGTAGTAAGGATAAGATTGGAGTGTCTGTATTGTTCAATGATGTTTTGATTAAAACAAATTGTTTAAGTTACAAGAGGATTTCATTATGAAATGATTTGGATAATATTCAAGGGAACTTGTGATTTTTATTAAATTGGGCTTAAGATTTGTATAAGTTGAGTTTCAAATTCATGCTTGTTATTTAACTCATTCCAAATGTGTTAAAGCCTGAAACAACTCGACCCATTTCAGCTTAGAACATTTGGGCCTAGTCCAAATCCTAAATCAGTTTGATTCACACTGTCTCTCCCACATGGCCTCTATATGTGTCATTTATAGTGGTTTAATCATTGTTTACATATACGTCTACTGTGCATAGGAACTTAGTTCTCCAAGTTTACTCTCTCTCTTAATTTGTTAATCTCTGTCTAAATCGCAAATCCTCTTCTTTCTCTGTAGAAATGCTTCTTTCTCTCTAAAAGAAGAGAATTTTAGGATTCTGCAACTTACTGTCTCAATTTTCCTTTCTATTTACTCTTTTTTTTTTATCATAGACCCAAAATACCAACACTTGAGAAAGTATTTCCCATCGCTCTCCCAAAAGATTCTAAAAAAGAAATACAAGGCTAGATACACTCGGTTGTAGATTCTTATGCTTTTTGGCATCCCTTGTGATGTGAGAATGTTGATAGAGGGAAAGATCCATCCGAGTGACTTTAGTCAAGATGTTGATTTACCAGAAACGGGTACCAGTCGTAGTGTAATGAAAAGAAGAGCTCGTGCCATCACGGTCACTTGTAACAAAATGTGGAAAACAAAATTGTAACGGTAAATGTACTTCACCTGGTTATATGTCTATGAATAGAGAGGATAAAATAAGGTTTTACAAAGATGGACTTTCAAAGGAGAACTTGGATAGCGTCCATCCTTTTCTTCATGGTCACCCTAGTGGATATGTTCAAGAGGCTATTTTTAAACTCTGGCCTAAATTTCATGCAAAAGAAATACAAGGCTAGATACACTCGGTTGTAGATGCTTATGCTTTTTGGCATCCCTTGTGATGTGAGAATGTTGATAGAGGGAAAGATCCATCCGAGTGACTTTAGTCAAGATGTTGGTTTACCAGAAACGGGTACCAGTCGTAGTGTAATGAAAAGAAGAGCTCGTGCCATCACGGTCACTTGTAACAAAATGTGGAAAACAAAATTGTAACGGTAAATGTACTTCACCTGGTTATATGTCTATGAATAGAGATGATAAAATAAGGTTTTACAAAGATGGACTTTCAAAGGAGAACTTGGATAGCATCCATCCTTTTCTTCATGGTCACCCTAGTGGATATGTTCAAGAGGCTATTTTTAAACTCTGGCCTAAATTTCATGCAGAAAGACAACGCCTCAGGAATATGGTATTTCTAGATCTTGTTTGCCAAGCCATAAGAAAACTGGAAGAGGAATAAGTCTTCGCTTTATAAAGGTTGTTTAGTCTTTGCTTATTTGAAATAGTTTCAGTTGATGTTCAATAATTTGTGTATTTCTTTTACTCAGATATTTGCCTATTGTGTTCAAAATAATTATGATTATTAGATTGATACAGTAAGTGTTAGTATCTCATTTAATTTATGGTTTTCTTAAATATATATATAATAAAATATATTATCTTATCAGACACGTCACATATGGTACCGTAACATGTTTGAATTTTGAAAACTTATCTAGATATTTCAAGATTTGTGTCTTAAATTTCAAAAGTTCTACAGTATTTGTCGTTTATATTGAATTTCTAAACTTGATATATATTTGTCAAAACGTCTGTAGTTGTGTCAAGAGGGTCTTCTATCAAACCATTCTCAATTGTAAAAAGTTATACAATTAGAGTCTGATCTTTTTCAAAAAGTGAATTAGATTTTCTGTAAACTATCAATCACCTTATCTTACTTTCTTACCCGCACAATATTTTGTTTAAATCTTTGGATTACCTTTTCATTTCTTACTCGTCTGTCTCTTTAGTCCTTTTTGCGTGTTTCTCATCCTTAAAATCTCATGTAGAACCCGAAGTCTAAGTGGAGTAAACATAAAGTAATCACTTATAAAAACCAAATATGTCTACCTCCCAATCCACAAAGAAAATAAAGAATGTCTGTGTCTTTTGTGGTTCCAGCCTTGGAAAAGATAAAGCTTATGTAGAAGCTGCAAAACACTTAGGGCAAGTCCTAGCATGCAGGAAGATTAACATAATCTATGGGGGTGGTAGTATAAAAATGATGAAAAATATGACGCTAGCAGCTAGGTCTAGTGACGCCATAGCTGTAGGAATTTGGCCTCATATTCTAACTGAAGGAAACCAAAGTAAGGGAAAAGGAGTCAGGAGCATCCCTAGAAAATTTAAAGCCATAATCAATAATTCAGATGCTATTATAGCATTACTTGGTGATTTAGGTACTCTTGAGGAAATATTCGTAGTTGCTTGTGAGCAATTATTGGGCTTTCATTCCAAGCCCTTAGGACTATTGAAACTATTGAATGTCAATGGTTTTTATGATAGTCTTTTGAAATTTTTAGATTACACTATGGAAGAAAACATCATTGCAGAATCAGGGAGACAAATCTTTGTTACTGCTTTAATAGTTGAGGAATTGATAGATAAGATGCAAATCATACATCTGGAATCCGATACTGCAACATCCAAGCTTGAATGAGAAAGGAAAAGCCGAGAGCGGCCAATTGATTTGAATCTTCATCTGTAATCTTTTGGTTTTATGTATGGCATGTAGACATGTGTGTCCATATTTTGTGTGTCACGAATAACCATTTACCTTGTATTCTGTATTTCTTATGGTATGTCGTTGTTCAATATTTTAGATTCATTGAGCCTAATGCTGGGATGGCTGGATACAAAGTACTTGATGCTCTCCGAACGCATCCCACTTAAGGTCCGATCTTTTGTTTATCGATGTTTTTGTATGCTATAAGTATACATGATATGGATAGCTGGTATACGGAGTGCCTTGTACTCTCGAAACGTATCTATATCATGTTTGTAATGTGTAGTATTCTGTTAATGTTTTGTAGAAGAGTAAAGTTAACTATGGGGATACTCTGTAGAAAATATGAGTGTATTATGTGGACAAAATGTTTGAGTGTCATAAAGGCAGATATTTAATTAAAAAAAAAAACCTGTCGAGTTGGCTATAATTATGAGACTCCCTCTAATATCTCTATATATAAGTTTAATGTATGATTTTGAATAAAAGCGCTTGTGTTATATATTTTATGATTAGGTTTTAGTTTATTAGTTGGAATATAAAATTTATCATTCCTGACTTTTCTTTGCTCAGAAAGGAAAAAGAACCCAAAGATGAAGTACGTAGAATTTCTCGAGAAATCTTCCTAGTGTGATGGTAAATTACAGTCTGTGAATACTAAATGACTGAAAAAAATGGTATGATCAGCATGTGTGCTTTTCTGATTAGATTTCTAAGCCATTATGCGGTTTTATCAATGTGCAACCTACTAGAAATACTCCTGTTGAGGGATTTTAGAAATTAGAGTGAATTGATATTTTAAGTATATAAGTGGAGATATGGTAACTTACATTTGAGGAGAAACAACACTAACAGTTTAGAGCTAGAAGTAGAATCATAACAGAATTGTGATCTTCACTAGTATAATTAGATTTGAAACTTCGAGGACGAAATTTTTTTAAGGGAGGTAGAACTGTGACACCCGTTATTTTTCTAACGGGTATTATGGTAATTAAATTAAATAGTAGTGTGCCAATTGAAATTTGTTTCATTTAAAATCTATTTCATTCTATTCATTTCTACCTATTTTTAAATTTTCTAAAATTTTTCAATACCTATTTAGTATATTTACAGAAACGACCTTGAAACTTCTCATTATTTATGAAAATGCCATTTTGGCATTATGTGACTAAAAGTCTTCTAAGGAGACTCACTTCTTCACCTGCCTCAATTATTTCCCTCTCCTTATCTCTTTCACATCTTTCTATTTTTCTTTCTATGCATTTCTCTCCTTTCTTTCTTTTCTCTTTCTTCTTTCTTCTTTGTTCTTTCTTCCATGATAAGATTAGCAGAGAGAACTAGAGGAATAGCTCAAACTTTCTTTAAGATTTTCAAGATCTTTTATCATAAATCTTCATAAATAACTTCTCACAAGCTTAAGGATCAAGGGGATTTAAACTTTTACAAGATCAAACAATGGATTTGAGCTAAGTTTTGACGTTAGATTTTCAAAAACTTTAATCTTGATTTTAAGTTGTATTTGGTATGAAAATTTGTTAGAAATATGTTTTTGATGTTTAGGGAAGGTTATGTATTGTTTATATATAGTTTTTATGTTTAAAAAAGCTGTTAGAAGACTAAGAATTAGATTCAAGGGCTTAGAAAATGAATTATGGGTTCTCTGTATGAGTTTTTCACAAAAACTACATATTATCTTTTTTTTTTCAAACAAAAATTTAATAAAAACAAGCTTTGGGTAGGATTCGAACCCCTAATCTCAAGAACAATAAAAGGGAGCCAAACCACTAGCATAAAGGTAGTTTTTTGATTATTTATGTTTTAGAAATTATAAATAATTTTCTATAAAGCTTGTAAATTCAAATAATTTTATTTTAATAAATATCCAACTTTTTAATTATTTTAATTATAAATATTTTAAAATCATATTACTTATTTAAAGAATTTATTTTCACATATCTCATACCAAAATAAAATTCGTATATTTTAATTTTATTGTTATTTTAGCATCTACTAAAATTAAGTTAGAAAAGTGATATTCACACTTTTAGTACGTTAATGATTATGGCATACTAATAAAAATAAATGATAAATTAACATAATTAAAAATTAAGATTTAAGTTAAAGTATGGTTATTTTATACACTTTAGGACAATAGCATGCTTGGAGCTTACGTGGCGAATTGTGTAAGTTGAAAATTGTTAGTGGATGTTTGTAAAGAGGTAGGGATTCTATTGCTTATCTTTTGTGAGGTTTTTATGGAATTAAAATTGATTGTTTTACCGTAAGATATATATATCTATGTTGAACTGCTATTATATGAGTATCACATATGAAACTATGACATGGACTCATCTTGTATTGTACGGCGAGGAACATAATGAATTGACACATGTTGTTATAAATTGAGAAGCATGGTTAAGAAAAATTGACTCTATAAATAATGATTAAATATAAAGAAATGGTAAGACGTGAAGAGGGCGACGGTTACATCATTGGGCACGAATATCCTAAAAGGTAAAATAGAGAGAAGGTGATGACGCTTCCTTGGGTTAAAATTCCTAGAACACACTGTATAGGAATCGACTTGGTGAGGACTTAGGGCTTGATGTCCCCTTACCAAAACACCCTTGAAATGTTTGGAGGGTGATCAAACGTGCCCATTTGGGTTTCGATGAGTTGAGTGATACTCTATTGAACATGAGTACCTAGGAATAATGATGAACTGTAATATTTGTATATATGTATATGTATGAAACTCAGTAATGATTAACTATGGTATCCACAGAATATGATTATAATAAATCTCATAACCTGAATAATGGTGAGTATTAACTAACCATGCAGGTTTTAATGTGGTAATAATAAAAAACCTAAAGGTGAGTAATGGTTTTCCCTACTGAGATATTGTCGCTCATTCCCTTATATTTTCATCTTTTCAGGACTCACTAAGTGTGAGGTGGCTATGAGAAAAATAGTTGAGGAAGCTATGTAGCTATATTACGTTAGGACTACTTCAATTGTTAAGAATGTTCTTCATGATAATGTAAGCATCAATTGTTACTTTCTGTAACTATATTAAAATGTGTTGAGGGTTGAAAGGATGACAACGACAGTTTATATTATTAAATTTAAAGTGCTACATTAAACTATGGTTTAATTGTCGATTATATTTTTATTTTGATTTGAGAGTTTTCATTGAAGCCCTGGGCAACTTTATTTTTAGGGTTTTACTCTTATTTCTGATTTTTATTTTAATTTATTAAAAACTGTTAACCCCCATATAGAGGCGTTACAAATGGCCTTTACAATGGAAAGAAAAAAAAGAATCTATAACACCTGATTATAAAACTAAACAAAAAGTGAAAAAAAAAACTTTCTTGAAATCAATCAATGTTGGCGTTCATAGAGGGGATAGGAAATAAGGTTCGTGGGGTTCAACAGCATTCACCAGGGCTTTGACTGCGTTCATGGGGGCCATCGATGAGATTCACAAGGGCTGGTGTTGGGCTTCGTGGGTGTTGGTCCATCGTCAGCAATAGAGAAGAATAACCCCTCCAACCCCCCTTGCATCCCTTCCAACAACCACAAGCTCTGCCACCACCTCCACCATGCCTTCTCCTTCTCCGAAAACGCCCTTGCTCTTTGTGTTGTCGTGGGTGTTAGTTCATCACCACGCCTTGTCCTCGAAAAATGCCCTACTCTGTGCGTTGTCGTGGGTATTGGACTATCACCACTCGTTCTCTAAAATGACCCTGCTCTTCGCGCCGTCGTGGGTGTTAGGCCCTCACCATGCCTTCTCCTCTAAAAAAGCCCCTGCTCTTCATGCCAATTTCTTTGCTGGCCTCTCGGTGGTCGTCCTATGGTTTGAAGGCAATGGGTCTGAGAACGCGAGTAAGGAGTTGCCAACGATGCCCATGGGGGCTTCACTTTTTCAGATTTTAGTTAGGGTTTGGAATTGTTTTGAATCAAGAGCTAGGATTAGAAGTTTTAAGAAATTAATGGTTGAAATTTTTTTGTATAAAAGTTTTTATTTTTAATAAATTCTGTGTATAATAAAAAAAATAATTTGATGTGTGTGAGCTTATTATAAGCTTACTTGTTTTTATTATTAGATTGAAATCCAACTGACAATAACATCCATTACCAATTGAGAATTTTAAGATTCTCCATCATAAACTCACCCTTAGAAAAAAATAAAAAAAAAACTTGTAATTTTTAAAAATATTATTTTACTATTCCAAACTCGTGTTCTATGGCGTGAAATTTCATATTTACTTTCTCACTAATGAACCTAAATTAATTTTGTAAAATAATGATAAAAAATCAAACAAAACTTATCAAAAAATTCATGTGTACAGATTTATTCTTTTTTTTTTGTGTTGTTTTTACTTATTTTCTTCTATAGTTTTAACAAAATAACATGAAATTTATTAATAAAAAGGTAAGTAGGAAATTTTACGTCATAACACACAAGTTCATGGTACCAAAATAAATTTTCAAAAAATATAATGTATTGTTTTGATATTTTTCATACAATAGAATACTAATGTAATATTTTTCTAATAGGATGTTGATACAAATTAGTTACAGTTTAATGTTTACTTGTTTTTTAGTGGTGTTTTATGTGATCTTATTTTTACAAGTCTCTCGATCTCAATAAATCAAAATTTTCTATTGATTGTAGAGTTTTATTTTTTATTTTTTATTTTAAGAATCATGTGTGTGCATTATTATTTGTGTACTCCTTTAGGTATGCGTATTTAGAATTCGGTATACATATGTTCTTCTTGAGCATTATTAGAGTTTACTAGTAGAACTTGCTGTCTATTGCGATTGTGATTTCTTATAATTTAGGACCATATGAGTCAATATTAGTGTTTGTCCTTAATTTGAAAAATATTCTCCTTGCAAACAAAAAAAAAGTGTAGTTTTGATACATATTACTTTATACAAAAACTCGTAATTCATTGTAGATTTGCAAACTACAGCTTAAATAAACTAATAAACTAAAACCAATAATATTATAAAACTCTTACATGTTATAATGTAAAGCAAAAACAACTATAACATAAAGTTTTTACATACTACAATATGTAAACCATAAATTTTGGTTCAAACCAATATGCCAAACATCTTATTCATTTATATAATGATTTTTGTAACGAAAAACAACATAGGCAAAATCACACATTTTCAAATATTATAACGTAATTTGAGCATTACTAGAATTAAGTACAAAGAACTACTTAACATTTCTCTTGGTGGTGATTGGGTGGGTGTGTCACATATTTCACATGTCCAATTTCACGTTTGTTTTACATAAATCATCCAGACATGTAGGTGAATAGCATTTTTACTATGGGTTTTTGGTACATTTACCTCTTAAACTTTTTCGTATTTTTATAATGTAGTCTTTTTTTTTTTTTTGAGACAATTGAGTTACTAAACTTAACAAAATATGACATTTAAGTCTTACTAGTAAACTTGCTTCAAAATTAGGACGGAAAACAATGAATAACACACATGATCGATTTAAAAGATTTATTCGATTCATTTGTTTCTAATAATAGTTAAATGGTTCAATTTTTTGCCCAAAAAATGAGAAAAAATGAAATAAATTTAACAATTTTATTGATATATATGTATATTTTAGTCATTGTAGGGACCTAATTGTAGCACTTAGCTAAGTTTAAGGATATAATTGTTACAAAAAAATTTAAAAACCGTGTTGCAAAAAAGCCTTAAGTTTAGGGTTTTTGACTTTGCCATGCTTGTTTTGGTATAAATGTCGGTTCCATTTTTTGAATTTACTTATTCACCCATTATTTTTACATGTAAATTAAGCTTAAAATTTTCAAAAAAAAAGTATTTGACAATCAATCCTGTAAATGTAGAATTTTCTCACCAGAATGTTTTGCTATATTATTAGAACTAGTTTGATGCATGTCCGATGGACGTACATGCGTGTAATTATGTATATAATCTTACAATTTTCAATATTTTTATGATTAGAATAACATTTGTGTTAATTATTATTAGTGATCTATAAAACCAGAATATTTATAGCTTAATAGTATATCATTAATATGTCTTTTAATCTACATTTTTAGGACTATTTTTTGTCTTTTGTTTCTTTGGCTTTCTAGTTTTCGGCTCTGTGCTATTTGCTTTCGACAGACGTGACATATATTTTTTTGTCATTTTTCTTGCTTAATAATACGGTCGAAGAGTCAGTATCTGATGAGATAAAAATTAGGTAAAAACCTAGTTGGGATTTTTTTTTACCTATGATGCTATTTTTTCTTGTCATCTATTAAAAATTATATTATAATTAATTTTTAAATTTTTGAGCAAAATAAATGAATTATATTTAATTCTTTATGGCATATATTTTTAAGTTTTTCTCTTTTGAAAATAAAAGCAATAGGATATATACATATATGCACATTCTCTACAAACAGATAAATTGTGGTTGTAAATATTCCATGCTTATAACTAATAAAATGAGTTACATGATAATTCATGACATATCCCTAGTAAAGAGAAGAGTTTACTAATTTAATTATCTTTTTTTTAATACTTCATATTATTATTTAAAGAGTCAAGTGCATATTGACACAATACTCGTTGAGTCACAAGAAAACAATTTTGGCAAAATATTTATTGACATAAAAAGAAATAACAAAAGAAAAGGAAAAGATATCACCAAAAAAAGGTGCCATATGTGTTAAAAGAAGGATAAGCCATGTTGGCTCATGAGAGCCGTTGTGTTTTATCAGTTGAAAAATAAATAATTCTGGACTATTAAATTAATTATCAAGTTGGTTGAAGTACAAAAATTTTCCCCACTTCTATATAAATCATAGAAAAAATGTTTTGCTATAGTAAGAAATGTTAATGGCCATGAAGGTCTTTCAACTTTTAACATTGTGACATTTTGGTTTTTGAATTAATTTAATAGGCTAAAGTAGTTCCTAAACTTTTTATATTACAGCAATTTGGTGTTTAGATTGATTTAATAGGCTCAAATAGTCTATAAATTAATTTTTAATAGCAAAATCAATCATATTTATTAGTTACTATTAAAATTTGAATTAAAAATATCACAATGGCCTTCACCCTAGGCACTCCTTTACACAACGCTGACCTCTCGTCACCTCCTTATTACATTTTTTTTGCAACAAAACCACCCCGTAGCTACTCTACTAGTTATCTCACTAGCCTGTCACACTGTGGCATTGCGTTGTCACAACGTTGCTGCTTCGACTGTCACTATTTAACCTATTAAATTAATTCAAAGATCACTCTATTATAATATCAAAAAGACTATTTTAATTTTTTAAATTAATTTAATAAACAAAATGTAAAAATAATAGAAGTTTAAAACCTCTAAATCTATTACCCTTTAATATATGTATTATCGGGCTAAAAAGACTTGGATACATCTAATATTCAAGCAAAGAAGGAAAGTCTTCGACTGTCTAAAGAGTAATGACCATTATTTATCTAAAACCACGGCTAATTATGAGAATCTCTTACCAAGCTATGATGTCCCATGTGACTGAAAATCAGACGAATGAAAAATCCACTGCCAAGTGTTCAATCTTTCATCAAAGATCACGAAGTACCGCCAAAAGAGGAAAAACTTACCTCAGACGACTAGTCCAAACGTGGCAAATGCAGTTATCAGTCACTCTTTAGCCGTAACTAGCCATCTAGCTAGCTGTGGTTGACTTGATTAATTAGTGGGTTATTACAACGCCGTCGGTGTCTTGTCTAGGATTTTTTTTTTTTTTTGTTTTTTTTAGTTTGGTCAGTTCTATGGTAAGGCCTTTATGTACCCCTTGAACGGTTATCTGATGTGGTGTTATAAAATGAGCTTAGCAAGTTAGAGACTTGGATGTTGGGAATTGAACAGAACAAAGTAAACTCTATCCAAAGAAAAAAAACAAAGATTATTAATACTAATACCTCTTCAATTTTAGAGTCTTTTTTATTTTTGTTTTTAAATATTAAAAATCATCATTTTGTTATGTGAACTTTTAAAACTCTTCACTTTACTTATTAAATTTTAATAATCATTTTTTTATCTTTGTTTCAAAATTCTTTATTTTGTTTCATATTTTTTGATTTTCTGCTCAAATAAACAGAATTAAACCTACGTAATTCACAAATAGGTCACCTATAAGAGCAAAAATAAAATTTTATCACTTTTAAGTTTTGTTTTACGTATACACTCTCATTTAACTTTTTCTTATCACTCTCATTTAAGAAGGGTTTTTATACATATTTCTTTTTGAAATTGTTCGTCAATATCTCCTCATCTTCAATGCTTAACTATCTTCTTTAATATTCAAACTCAGATATTGTTGAACAATATCGATTTATTAAATAAATTACACATTAAAAATAAAAAGAAATGTTTATGTAGACTCTTTTTTAATAAGAGTTTAGACAAAAAAAAAAAACAAAGACGTCAAGTGAGAGTGTAAATGTAAAACAAAACTTAATAATGATAAAATCTTATTTTTGCCTTTGCAGATAACCCATGTGTGAATTACGTGGGCTTAATTTCATCTATTTGAATGAAAAATAGGAAATTTAGGAGACAATGTAAGGAGCTTTGAAAGTTTAGGAACAAAATAATAATTTTTAAAATTTAGGAGGCAAAGTAAAGATTTTTAAAAGTTTAGGGAGTAAAGTGGTGATTTTTGAAGTTCAGGTGGCAAATGAAGAAGGCCTTAAAATTTAGGGATCATTAAAGTTAATAACAAAAAAAAAAGGTTTGATATTTATAAGACATTATTTTTTTTTTTACTCAGATAAATATCAATCATAATTTTAATAAAACTTTTTATCTTAGTCTTTGATCCCAAAACATGTTCAAATCCTAACACTTTGATCCCCAAGTTTAAGGAGCTTCCTCCATAACCACTATTGGTAGCTCTATCCCCCTCCACACGTCACTATTGTTAAACCTCACCCCTACACACTCACTGTCGACGAGCCTTACTCCGTTGCATGACGCTAATTGGAAAGGCCGTTTAACCTCCACTCAGATTGATTCATTATTAATATGTATATGCTAAGCCATAAGAATGCTCATTTTATGATGAAAACAGGGGTTTTGGGCATGTTTACTTGCTAAACTTTTTATATTTTTGCAATATGTTCCTAAGTTCTTTTTATAGCAATTGAGTCTCTAAACTTAACAAAGTTTAGCAATTATTCTTAATCATAAACTTCCTCAAAATTAGGATGAAAAAACAATCACAGGTGATGCAAGTGACCCATTTAAAAGACGTATGCACCTCATTTACTTGTCATAAGAGTCAAGTTGTTCAATTATATACCAAAAAAAAGAAGAAAAAGCTAAAAAAATGTCATTGTTAATATTTTTTAATAATATTGTTGGCTTATATATATATATATATATATATATATATATTAATCATTAAAGTGCTTGAAATTTCAACCTTTCCATTCTAAATTGGTCATGCACATCTCATATGATTGTTTTCCGTCTTAATTTTGACGAATATTTGTTATTAGAGTTTTAGTTGGCACACTTAGCTAATTTTAGGAGTCCATTGTTACGAAAAAAAGTTTAAAGATCGCATTACAAAAAAGTGTAAAATTTAGGGATAAATACATCAAATACCCTAAAAACAAGGTCTTAGTTTGGGACTATTGATTTGGGTTCTTTCTCTTTGTCTTTGTTCCTCTAGATCCTCTTATTAGAGTTTTGAGTTTTGAAAACAAAAAAAGAAGAAGAGTTTTTGAGTTTTGAAAACAAAAACAAAAGAGATTGCAACAAATAGGCCAATTTTAAGGATAGTTAAAAGTTTATAGCATCTTTATAAACATGGTAAAATTGTAGACCAAAAGGTCAATTTTACTTTTTCATCCTCTATCATTCTCAACCATCCCTTCTTTTTCTATCTTATTCTTTTATCTCTTTCTCTCATTGCTACTATTCTTTTTCTCTCTCCTCTGCCCTTCTCTGACGTCGTCGGGACAATTGCTTGATTGGCCTTATCGTGAGTCTTTGATGATTTTGGTTAGATTGCCAATGAGGCTCACCCTCTCTCTCTGCATGATTCCCTCCTTTCTTTCTCCCCTTCCATGAAGCACCAACCTTTGGAGTAGGGCTGTGTTGAAAAACCACCAAATCATAGCACCTGATCAATCTGACAGTGATCAAACTGTTGAAACATGCCTTTTTTAAACGGTCTAGTCTGGTCTGGAAATTTGTAACCACGATTCGGACCGGACCAGACCATTTGTATATTATATAATAAAATTAAATACGTATAATATATTCCTCAATATTTATATTAGATCTCTAAAAAAATCTCGATTTTAATTAAAAATGACACAATTTTATTTTATACTTTCCCACTTCTTGGATATTTAGAGTTTTGAAAGTATACAAATGTAGCATAAAAAATCACAAAAGTCTCTTAAAACAAAAGCCCAAACTGCACTTCAAACCAAACTGTTTTAAAACAGTCCAGTCCTTTTAGGTCCTAATACCTTAAATGGTCTAGTCGAATCCCAAAATTTCCTAAACCGTTAAAACAGTTCAGACCCAAGAACTTTAACGATTCGAGAGTAGACCAGATCATGTACTGCCTTACTTTGGAGACCAGGACGGTGGTGTCTTCTCCTTTCTCTATCCACGACTTTCTTTTCCCTCTTTAGTGATCATGATGGTGGTGTCTTCTGGTGCAACATCTAAGCCGTCCATGGTGGCCGCTTTGGCCGTCAGAAGTGGCTCCTTACTTGGGTGCTATTGGTGGTTTTTAATGAAGTTAGGGTTAGGTTTTCTTAATTTGGGAAATTAATCTTAACATTAGAGGTATTTTTGTTATTCAATTAATTGGCAAATACTTGTTCACTTTTAAATGGTCCATTAATTCAGGTTTTCAATAATTTGGCTATTAATTTTAGTTCCTCTTTTAAGATGGCCTAAACCCATAATTCTCTCTAAAAAAATCCTTCTATGAGAAATGATGGACTACAATGGTTAGAAATTGTTGTGGAAAGTTACCATGATGGTTAAAAAACCATTGTGGAATCCAAAGTCATAGTTATCTTAAAAGATTCCGCAATGATTTTATAACCGTTTATGGAACATAGAACTTGAGTGCCTTTTTTGTGGCCTCGACAAGTCTCAGTGACGGTTTTTGATGAAAACTATCATGGAAAGCCAGATATCATGACAATTTTTAGTGAAAACCGTCGTGGAAAGATAGGATATTACAACGGTTTTCATAAAAAACTGTCATGGCAAGCTCTTTTGTTAAAAAAATTGAAAAAATTTAGTTTTCCCATGGGTAGCCAATTTATGTGTTGTATCCATTATAAGGCCGAGATAATACAATTGAATATTTACACATAAACACCTTGAACATACTAAAATTCAAACAAAATGGAGCAATAAGAAATAATAGTGCTTTCAATTATGTTGGAGTCTATTTACTTAGATATCCAACACTGCAATTTGAGAAATTGAAAGAAAAACTAAGATAACACCTAAATCCTAATATCAAACAATATAGAAATTGTAAACAAATCCTAAAACTACTGAAAAACTACAAAATAATCCTTAAATATTACAGTAAATCAAAAAGTGGCAATTTGACCCCCGAAACGATGAAATTCGCCTAAAATCTTGGGGGGCCTCTAGGATAGTCCCAGAGGTTTGTTCGGAAGGCGGTTTCCACTAAAAAAAAAAAAAGGTATCATTTGTAAAAAATGGACATTGTTTGCCTTTTTGGTCAAGCTAGGTGGTTTGGAAAGGATCGTACCTTTTATTTTGGGATGATGGGAGCGAGGCTAGCGAAGGCGTGACGAAAGAGAGAGAGGGGGTGTTTGTGATGGTGGAGAAGTGGGTGTTTGCGATGGTGGTGGTTGTGACGGAAGAGAGAGACAGTAGGGGGGGGGGGGGGGGGGGGGGGGGGGGGGGGGGCATGTTGAGCAAGCGTGGGATTTGAAATGAAGAGAGAGAGAGAGAATAGATCCTTTAAAAATTTTGGAGAGAAAGAGGTAGCGGTTGGCGGCTATTTAAAATTTTGAAGAGAGAGGATAGCCTTTCAAAATTTTTGCAGGAACAGTTTTGGGGGCATTTTAAAACTTTGTAAAAAAAAGTGAAAGATTCTACGATAATTTTTGAAAACTATTATAGAATACTAAGATTCCATGATGGTTTTTCATAATAGAATCTTACCTTTTCACTTTAATTTTCATATATTTTATTCATGTCACGTTTTTTAAGGACTTTAGACAACTGATTTTGCAAAACAGTCGTCTAAAATCAGATGTCACAAATTTACAGTAGTGTAAAGTAGTGGACTTTTGCGCAGTTGTGTCGGACATCAAAAATTAAAAGGCACTAATTACTGGTTTCCAATCTATGTCTTCTTTTTATTTCCTCGTTCCTCTTCTTTGCACAACGCATGCAATACACAGATGCAAGCACCATGCCCTCGGCCCTCTTCTTCGAACAAGCAAGTAGAACCCTCACACGACGACGAAAATTTACCGAAAATTAAACAACAAATCTCAGTAAATAAATCATAAAAAGAAGGGGAAAAAAAAGGACAACAACTCAGACAAACTGTTCCGTTACACAATGTTTTCTTGCATTAAGACCCATCTTAAATCTAACCACACATTACCATTGGAAATTAAAGTGATCCCACCATAGACTCAGCCAATTAATTTGCTCACAAGTAATTAAAATAGTGCCCATATATCAGAATATAGAACTTTTTTTTCCCGTTTGCACTAGACTGCAACATTCCGAAATGGGAGTTTGCATGATCTGACTGAAATATATTGATCCTCGAAAATCATGCAAACATATGATGCCCTTATCGCTAAATCTTTCAAAAATCTAAAAAATCAACCACACATTATTTTTTTCTTTAACAAAAGATGGGAGATTTGCATAATGGACCTCAAAATAAAACGTCCATTGATAAACCATGCACGTATTGTTAATATATGTTTTTGCTGCAACTATTACGACAAAATGGTTGCCGGGATATCGAGTAAGTCAAGCTTTTTCAGGTTGAATAACTACACAACATACATGTAATTAAAATTAATAATTATTAAATTCTACAATTATTTCCGCTAAATTTTTATTTCTTTCTTAAAGCATTACATAACGACTTTATTATTAAATCTATTGAAGATGTCTTTGTTATTATTTGCAAATCTCTATTCGGTCATATAATCGGTTCTTCACAATATTCATACTCTATCTCTACCAACGAAAAGCTAAAAGAGGCTTAAGCCTCCTTGTCCTTCATTAGCTTCGTAACTGTCAGCCCAAAAACTCTCAAGTGTTTTTTTTTTCTTTATTTCTTTTTAAGTTACGAAGCCAATAAATACCAGGGCTTAAGCCTCCCTATTTTTTTTTTTTTTATTTGAGCCTATAATGAACTATATATTTGATAGAATCTTTTGTTGTCTTTTATGATACCGTAATTGTTAGGTGTTGCTTTCCCTCGCAATTATAAGGAGTTGCACCTTTTGGTTGCCGTAGTACTACCACTTTGCGCCCCTAATTAATTATATAAGAATAAAAATTGAGTGATGTAAGACACGATTTATTAGGTTTAAGTGTCAGAGACAATTGAAATCGGTCGTTGGGTTGGTCATAAAACCAAGTTACAACAAACTAATAATGCATTTTTTTTTTAATTCTTTTATGCAACGTGACCCTTTTGAATGGGAATGGGGATCAAGTAGAAGGGTGTCAAACCATATGAGATCTGGTCGTTTAGTAGGGGGAAAATACTTTTGCCCATGTAAAAAGGTTTGTACGCTTTTCATGAGTCAAAAGTGCTCTAAATCAATAAAATGGGATCCACTTTTTAAGTTGACTCGCAATGTTTTGTGATCTTTTGCCGACACCAATTTGAAGTCATAATACATACACCAAGCTTGACTTAATTAAACAACACTAGCAAGTATTTGTCATAAAACACCCTGCAAAGCTTCAGGTTACCTTCTTCTACTTTCACGCGCTTTATTTTTTGGATACTTTTGTAATTATAAGTGGGAAATAAGTGTTCTTTTTACTCCTTTTTCTTGCGGAATTTTGATTCTTTTCTTGTCAAATTTCAAAGATATATGGGACCGTTTAGTATTATTTTTAAAATAGGTGAAAATATTTTGTTTTGAAAAACAAGAATTTTTAAGAATTGTATCGAAAGTATTTTTAAAATTTTTACCTCAAAAAACATATAAAAATATTTTCAAAAATGTTGATAACAAAACTAAACAGGGCAGCAGAGCTCCTTAGAGGTGTTGAAATTAATCTACCACGGTGGCGGCGTCTGTGGGGACTGACTTAGCTCGATATGTATCCCAAATAACAACATTTTCGGAAGAACTAGTTGTCAGCTTATTATTATTATTTTTTTAAATTGTCCTTTATTTTGTTTGGATGGTGGAGGTAATTGTATGGTAGGATAGTTCTAGATATAAGGTATACCTGCTCTTATTCATGAGTTCAAATATTTGACATGCATTTCTCCAAATCTGTTAGCAGTCCACTGTTTAGCCAACAAATTGATTTTCTGCCTTTCAATAATCTTACTTTGGTCTACTTGAGGACAGAACCAGAAAAATTAGTTAAGAATAAGGTGATTGAATTAATGTGGTAGGACAAATGAAGAGATAGAACTTTAAGGGAATGAAACACAATTTTTGCAGGGACAAAACACAAGTTTTGCAAAATTTTACGTACAAAATAAAAAGAAAAACAATCAGGACGACACCTACCCTCATCTCTATGGGTACGTATGTCACGTGGGTATTGAAGATGCGTATATAAATTGATTAAAAAGAGTGTTCGGAAAAGGAGAAACTGTTTGAATCATTAGATATGTTGAATGGATGTGTTGCTTTCAATAATGAGGCCTACACCAATAATTCAAGGACCTGCACACTTTTGGCTTGCAAGTTGTTTATAGAAATTAATTCTTCGAGTACAGAACATATAAATAAGTTAATAAAAAGTCATTCTTCTATTCGACCTTCTTTCACGATTAGTTTACTGCGTGTTGGTTAGAGGCGTTTGCAAGTTTAATTGCAAGCACCTATAAATCGCATTTCTGAAGAAAGTTAATATTGGGAATTGGCATTTATGGAGTCACAAAAACAGGAACCTTGTTATGGCTATTGTATCCGCACGAACAAGGACGTGGGAGTATGCGATATAGGATCCGATATTGAGGTACAACTTTTCTGGCTCAAAGGAACGAGTATCTTTAGACTGGAATACGTCTCAAAGGAACCAATTAAAATAACGGATGTTACACCAAAATTCTTTATTTTTTATAAGAAATATTTTTGCGTAAAACACTTATTAAGAGTGTGTAAAAATAATATCTTTTATGTTATATCTAATTTTTTTAGCATAATCATAAAAATTTTACCATAATTGCTTTAGCAAAGGATTGTAAAAATTGCTATTTCTATTGTAAGGATTAATTACTAATTTAAATCCTCATAATATTCAATTTTCCTTAATTGCTTTTAATTCGTATTAAAATTAATAATTAATTAATTAATTATCTTATCATTACTAAGTCTATATGACCTTAATTAACTAAATTAGAAATTTCTTAATTCATGATTCTTGGACTAATCCCCAATTAATTATTTTCTTAATTTGTTTAGTGGGCTCATAAATTGGTTCAAAGCCCATCAAGCCCAAAAATGCTCTTCGAATTTTTTATATGTCGCACGGTTAAAAACTTTGACTTGAGTGGCTTTTTGGACTAAGACGGGCATTAGACTTGTGTCTACTATCAGAATACAAAAAAATCTAGCATGATTGGTTCTTACAATGGCCGTTTTATCATTCATTTGAAATAACTCAAGGATTTGAACCAAAATCACTCTAAAAATTAATGCCCAAATTTGAAAAAACACAAAATATTGGGCTCGTGTAGTTTGTCTACAACGCTGTAATTTCATAGTTTGTTGAAAAATAAAATTCTATTGCCATGCGATCTTTGTTTGTAAAACTAGTATCGAAAGGTGTCTTTTGATTAGTTTAGAAACTTACCGTAGAATTATATGTTCAATACATATTTTTCTTTTAAAACTTTTCCTCATGAAGGATGCTTGTTTTAAATATATGTTTAAATAACTTTTATGCTCATTTAGAAGTCCTGATCACTGTCTTAAGCATATTTGTTTTCTAGTTAAATTTTTCAAATTTTAACAATTAAAAAGTTTTAACTACTTTTTATAAATCCCGATTAAAATCTTTCTTAGAGGCGGATTTTTACAAAACTTTTTTTATAAAAGTTTTTTGTTTTGTCAAAAACTAAAACTTTCACATTTGGGAAAAAAATACTATTCGGCCTCGAAATGATCCGAAACTTTGAAAAAACGTTTCAGCTCAAAATATTGTTTTTTTGACAATTTTAGCAAACTGTCCATAAATGTATTTTAGAGTTAGATTTGAGAAAAGTTTTTTCATAAAAGTTGTCAATTTCATCGAAATTTAAAACTGTTCAGCAAAATATGAAATTGAGACCTAAAATGGTCCGAAATAACCAAAACAATGGTAGCTTCCTTAAAAATAGTTTTGAGTAGTTTCAAAAATTGTTTTGAGCAGTTTGTAAATAAACCTTATTTAGAGTCAAAACACTGTTCTTGCTTAGTCACGAAGTTTTGTTCAAAACGTCAAAAACTAAAAGTTCCATTTGAAAAAGTTTTAAAAATCTACTTTAAGACTTCCATTTACGAGTTCAAATGTTGTGAAAATTTTTTCACAAACCAAAACTTGCAAAAACATAAACCTTACATGCATCAACTGACTTATTATCAACACATACACATATAAACTAGACTAATTATCACATAAATAATTATTACAAACTAATTTCTTGCCCAATTATCAAATCACTCATAAAAATACGAACTTTAACTTTAGTAAAAGTAAGGAAAAAGTCCAAGATTCTTACCTTGATGACCAACTTGAACTCTTCTTAAAAATGAGCAAATCTTCCTCTTTCTCCTTGCTTGATCACTAAACATTTACTTAATCTTAGTAAAGATGTAAGCTTTTGGTTTTAACTAGAAAAATCATCATAAAATCCGTCATCCACCTTTGAAGAACACACTATACAAACTTCACTTCTATCCTTTGCTGTACTAATCCATCTTCGCTCTTCCTTCTTTCTTGCTTTGGTTAGTGATCATCATGGTGGAAGTGAAGGAAATTTTTGGAGAAAGAACTTGGGAAAAACAGGATTCTTGAGATGGGAAGAAGAAAAGAAAATTTCTTGCTGCATTCCTTGGTGAACTCCAACTTTGATGGTGAAATGGAGAAGTAAGATTTTTCTTAGAGAACCTTGTCACTCATATGGATTTTGGAGGGGAAAATGAGAAGGAAATTTTTTTGAAGAACTCCTCTTGGTGTGGTCAGTTTTGGGAGGGAATTAGAGAGGAAATGGAGACCAAAAAATGAGGTCTTTTGGTGATGCAAGTATTTATAGACCAAAGGTAAATTTAATCACTTCATTTAATTAATACTTAAACAAGCTCTAAGTGACTTTAATGGAGCCAAAAAACTTGTTTAAGGAGCCCTAATTGTGGCACCATTCTCTAATGGAGGTTGGTGAGATTTTTGTCTCTTAAAGGCACCAAGGACAAAATCAAATCAAGTCCAAATCATAGCCAAATCATTTTTTTTTTATCTAATATCTAAAGATTCCCATCAAACAGATATATGTTGCATTGTCAGGATAAGTCTAACTTAACTGACAGGTTTTAGACCTCAGCATGATACAGAGAGAGGAGAAGAAAATAGATATGGGAGAAAGAAAGAAGATATGGAATGATATTAGTCCTTTTTGCATTGAATTGATTGCATAGAGAATAGAAACAAATACGTGACGAAAATGGTCCGAATCTTGATCTTGATCTTGGTAGTCTTTGCCCTTATGCCATGGACCGGTATAACTCAAATAGTGGTCCTTTTCAACAAATCTAAAGACAGTGCCAATCATGAATATTCACCATAAAGTAAATTTGTTCTAATTGTCCTTTAAAAAAAAAATGCTTTCATTGATTTGGGGCCAATATTGCAGTCTGAACAGGAGAACATCCTGCTGTTGAAAATGAAATAATCGGACAAAGCTTAATATTCGAGAGGACTAACAGATAAATTTTAAAATATCAGCGTGCCGCTCAAGCATACTTGCAGTCAAAATTATTGATTAAACTTCTGTCTGTCTTAATACATGTCCAGAAGTAAAACGTGAACTTGTAATTAGATAATACTTTTACACATAACCAATCCATGACCATGAATGATACATGCTATAGGATAATCGCTAATAAACTATTTGAAAGACAGTTTTTATTGTTAGTTATAACTTTAAACAGTGTAAAATTTTCACATGCTACATTAAAAAGTTATAATGTAAAGCTCTCATATGCTACAATTCTCAAACAAAAACTATTGATTTTAACTGTTTTCTCAAACGGCCTATAAGATTATTTTATTAATTACTGTACGTCATCACTTTGTTCTTGTTCATAATTATAATATATAATTACTAGAAGTAAATACTGGACAAAAAGAATGAAAACCAATATTGTTTATAAGATATTTTCTTTCTGTAGTTAAAAAAAAAAAAAAAAAAAAATATCCTCGCATGCTATTATTCTTTCAAATCTCAAAGCGTTAGAAGCAATTAAACAAAGAAAAGTTAGGAAATTTGCCTTCTTAAACTCCCTTCATTTAGTTTTGTTCCCTACTCTCACAAATTCTATTAGGATTCTGTTGGTTTGGTAGGCGACAGACATTATCAGTTTTCCAAAATGAGGAAACCGATGCGAGACTGAGCAAGTAGGAAAGCCGCCGATCGATTTGTTTTGATTGGTTTTGGTCGGTACTCGTCAATTTTCCACGCGTGCATCGCTTGGGTGCCGGCAAGGAAAAGAGGCCGTCTATGAACAACAACGCACAATAGCAAAAGAACTTAGAAGAAGAAGATAACGGTAGGCAACGACTAGGGCTCCTTTCCTTT
The DNA here is from genome assembly GCA_025403435.1 of Artocarpus heterophyllus. Classification (NCBI taxonomy): domain Eukaryota; kingdom Viridiplantae; phylum Streptophyta; class Magnoliopsida; order Rosales; family Moraceae; genus Artocarpus; species Artocarpus heterophyllus. Next base: position 13,548,385 of record CM046340.1, on the reverse strand, counting down.
CTAAGAAGAACTAAGAAGATGGAGGGCAAGAAGTGTTAACGTAAAGGAGCTACCTACAATGAAGGAGATGGCTGATAAAGCTATTGGAGAAGATATGAAAAAAAATAAAATCAAAAGTCTTAACATTCAGCTCCACAAGTAAAGGGAAAGCAATCAAATTTGACCTTCTCTTTTAGCTGTACTAGCCGTTGTACATAAGCGTTCCCATTTTGAGGAGATTGGCATATCACAGGTTGATGATCTCTGCCTATGTGTGCAAACGGCTAATTGTGGGATGTTACATAAAACCCCTTTTCTGCATTATTGTAATGGTAGTATAGTCTAATTTGACCTTTTTTAATAATAATATATTTTTCTCATTTTCTTTTCATGGTATCAGAGCAAACCTCTTGATAATTAAGTTAAATTTCTTTAGTCCATCATGTCTTCTCGTTCTCTATTGTCTTTGCAACCTGTTCCTATCCATACCCCTCCAACCTCAACATTGGGAACTTTGTCTCTCGAAAAACCAATCATATGCTGTGGAAAATACAGATCAGTGGCTTTATAGAAAGCTTAGATATGGGAGGTTTCTTAGATGGAACATTTCCAAATGAGACCATCACCAAATCAAATTTCGAAGCTGCAGGTGGTCAAGAGATAACGGTGAATCCAGAGTATCTTGCATGGAGGAGATTTGATCGACTTCTTCATGGCAGGTTATTGGCACACTTTCAGAAGAGGTTCTTGGTCTTGCTGTAGGACTCGAGACAGCAGCAGAAGTGTGGAATGCACTAACAGACCATTTTGCTCGCGGGACACACAACAGAGAGTTCTATTTGACTTAGAAAATGAACTTGCATAATCGACGAAATTAAAAGAACATCAATGATTACATCTGAGGATTTAAGGAGATATATGATGAACTTAATGCAATTAGGCGACCCCCTACCAGATCAACAAAAGATATTTGGATTGTTGAAAGGTTAAGTTAAAAATTATGAATCTTTTGTCACTACTATGATGAAACCTCCTGCTCCATCTTATAGGGTCATGATACAGCTATTACAAAGTCTTGAGAACATGAAGACACTTCATGAACCAATTGAGAACACTAACGAACATGCTGGCGATCTTGCACAAAATAAGAATAATCCAAAGCCAAAGTATTATAAAAACAATAGGCAGGGACAGGGTCAAAAACAAGGACAATCATCATTCACTGCCAAAGGAAGAGTTTTTCCACAAAGTGGGCAGAAACCATCAGAGTCTCCTCAAGGCAAGAAGAATAATCATGATAATTGTCAAAAGCTGCAAACAAAAACTGAGATCAGTTGCCAAAATTTGTAGAAAACCATGACACTCAGCGATTAACTGTTGGCATAGGTTCAATCAGGGGTTTCAACTTGAAGATGCAGCTCAAGCACTTGTTGCCACAAAACTGACAGACAATCAAAATGATGCTTGGTTCCCAGACACTGGAGCCGCACAACACATGACGCCTGAAGAAGGCAAGTTACTGAATTGTTACCCTTATTATGATAATTATAAAGTCGTTGTTGGGATGGGAATAAATTAAAAAAAAACACACATGGGCACAGTTTTGCACACTGGAAACAAAAGTGTAAAATTAGAAAAAGCCTTGGTTGTTCCAGATATCAAGAAAAACTTGTTGTCTGTAAGCCAGTTGGCTACTGATATGCCCTAAGTGTTTGAATTCTCTGCAAATAATTTTGTGATAAAGGACAAGGAAACAAGCAAGGGGATCACAACTGGAACTAGGAGTGGGGGTCTCTATGGTTTGAAGCCAAATCAAGGAATGGTACTCTTCTCAACAAGACTGAAAGCAACTAGCAGCTCCACTTGGCATCAAAAGACTAGGGCATCCTCCTATGCATATTGTTGATTTTTTGAAAAATAATAGTTTTATTACAGTCAAATAAGATTGACAATAAAAATAGCTTATGTGAAGGTAGTCAAATGGGAAAATCCTGTAGACTTCCATTTCTTAATGTTGATGATCATTGCTCAGAGCCTTTTTTTTTAATGCTCATTGTGATTTATGGGGTCCAGCCCAATTGGATCTTTTTAGAAATTTAAATTTTATGTAATTTTTGGGGATGACTTTACCAGATTTTCATGGTTTTTTCCTTCAAGAAAAAAAATCAGATTTCTTAAATTGTTTGATTATTTTTCATAAGTTTGTCCAATTTGAGAAAAATATTAACGTTTTTCAATCTGATGGTGGAGGAGAGTTTGAAGATAAAAACTTTCATGATTATCTTGCTGCAAGTGGGATAAATCTACAGAAATCTTGTCCAGGGACATCTTAACAAAATGGGATGGCAGAAAAAAAGCACAGGTATATCACTGAACTCGGCCTAACAATGATGTTTCACTCTGGCGCTCCTAAACGCTTCTGGGTTGAGGCTTTTGGCACGGCTACATAGCCCTGATCAACAGGCTTCCAACAGGTATTCTTAAGATGAAAAGCCCTTTAGAAGTACTCACAGATAAAAGACCCAACTATTTTCCTTAATGGTTTTTGGGTCTATTTGAGAAGGGTTGCAAAAAACAAGTTTGATCCTAAATCTCTTCCGTGTGTTTTTAGGCTACAGTGAGTTTTATAAAGGATACAGGTGTTACTATCCACCTACTGGAAAGGTCTACTTATTGAGGGATTTAGTCCTTGAAGAAAAGACTCTTCCCTTTAAACAATCAGGATCTCTTTTTAGTAAGCGTGATGTTAACACAGAATTAACAAGCTTTGATGAGTGGATTGCAGGAAATTGAGAGAATTCTCTTGACAAACCAATTGTGCAGGATGGCATCATTCCGACTTATAATGAACCTGACAACAGCTCAGCTGATTCCATGATAGTGAACACATCAACAGCCGAAAATCCAACTCTAGAACAGCCAAATATTTGACCAAATAAACACACAGGAAGATACAGAAGTGGAACAAAAGACTGTTCCAACTCACGGTCAAAATTAACGAGAACCACAACATGAAAGCATGACGATATAGAATCACCAGATGACCACTAGATCATAGGCAGGAATACAAAAGCCGAATACAAGGTATGCATCCACTGAATATGCCTTCCCCAGCTATAATATTCCTACAGAACCCAAGAACATCAAAGAGGCTCTTAGTCATCAAGGTTGGTTACAGGCAATGCAGGAAGCAATTTCTGCATTGCATTATAACCACACTTGGGAGCTAGTACCTCGACCAAATGACATGAATGTCATTGGATGTGAACGGGTGCACAAGCCAAAATTGAGAGCTGATGGTTCCTTGGAAAGATTGAAGGCAAGGTTGGTTGTCAAGGGATTTAATCAAATCCCTGGTGTCGATTTCTTAGAAACATTCTCTCTAGTTGTCAAACCAACCACAATTCGCATTATTTTATCTATAGCTCTGTCTAACCATTGGGATATTAGGCAATTAAATGTGAAAAATGCCTTTTTACATGGAATGTTGGATAAACCAGTATACGTGATTCAACCCCCTGGATTCATACATCAAACCAAACCATCTCATGTTTGCCTTCTCAAAAAATCTCTTTATGGCTTAAAACAGGCTCGAGGGCTTGGTTTGTTCGATTTACTAGTTTCCTTCTTGCTAGCAGATTTAAATGCAGTTTTGCAGACTCTTCATTATTTATTTTTTAGTGAAAACAAGGAACATTGTTATTACTTGTCTATGTGGGCGGCGTGATCGTAACGAGAAGTAGTCCTAATCTTATATGACATTTTATTAATGTTCTTGGAAAAGAATTTGCTATGAAAGATCAAGGCTATCTTCATTATTTTTTAGGAATTGAAGTGACAAAGTTCTCTCATGGTCTCATTCTTAATCAAAGAAAATATTCTGCAGACCTCCTTTTGTTAAACAATTTTATAATGAGCAGCTTTGACGACGAACGGTTCATTGGAGTTGAAGATCTCGTTTACACAATTTTTAAACATAGTTGTTTTGTGTTGTTCTTTTACATTCTAGATATATACATATATTAATATATTATTCATATATATATATATATATTTATAACAATAGTTTTGAAGTTTTGTTTACAGATTATTTTGTTAACTGTTTTAACATTTATAATCTGTTATATATATATATATATATATATATATATATATATAGATAATAGTTTAAGGTATAAGTTATATAAGTTATAAGTTATATAATCTGCTCACGTTTTGTTTTGTTATATCTGCTTACGTTTTGTTTTATTGTTAACATTTTGTTTACGTCTTTTGGCTATATAAACAGTTTTAATATATTTACAGTTTCGGTTTGTTAACGTCTACGTTTATATTTTGGTTAGATAATAAATGTTTTGTTTATATATATATATATATATATATATATATATATATCAAATGTTTTCTTTATATAAATTTTAAAAAATAAAAAACAATAAAAAAATTACGTTATATATAGTACTATTTTGGAACATCCTTTTCATTGAAGAAATCTAATCCATAGTTTTATTTTTAGAAATAGACTAAGAATGTTCCAATTACGAGCATTTTTGAGACACTGGTGCCATCTTCTCGAGTTCATGCCTAGACCTCGATAAAACCTTTGTCGGTTTCGATTCCAGTGAACCAAAATGAGAAACCTGAGAAATTCAGTAAGCTGAATTTCAAAACTTGGCAACAAAAGATGTTGTTCTATTTGACAATACTGAATCTTGCGAGATTCTTACAAGAGGATCTCCTACTGTTAGAGAGAATGAAACAGATGCTTAAACTTTACTTGTTGTTGAAGTATGTAAGCATCTAACTTCTTGTGCAAGAACTATGTTCTGAACAGCTTGACTACTTTATAATGTGTATAGTTCGAAAAAAAAAGGCCAAGGAAGTATGAGAGTCCTTAGACCATAAGTACAAGATAGTAAACACTAGTGCTAAAAGGTTTATAGTTGGACAGTTCATGAACTATAGAATAGTAAATTCTAAGACTATGATTAGTCAAGTTCAAGAACTTCAATTAATCATTCATGAATTTCATGTAGAAGTAATGGTAATTAGTGATCTCTCTAGGTAGCTGCAATTATAGAAATACTAGAACTATTTGAAGTACAAGCATAAGGAGATGAGCTTTGAAGATCTTATTGTTCAACTTCGCATTGAGAAAGACAATAGAGAATCTGAGAAAAAGCTCTCTAACAAGTCTGTTACTAAGGCAAATATGGTGGAGTATGATAAACGCTCCAAGAATAAGAAAAACAAGTCAGGGTTCAAGCTGGGACCTAAGGGAGGAATTTCAAAGCAAAAAGTCTAAGGGAAGTGTTTCAATTGTAACAAGGTAGGTCACAAATTGGCAGATTATAGGCTGTTGAAGAGGAACAAGAAGAAAGAGGCAAATATGGTGGACACAATTGCACAAGAAGTATCAAACATCAGTCTTTTCACTATGGTTTCTTAAGTCAACATGGTGACCTGCAACCCGAAGGAGTGGTGGTTAGACGCTGGGGCCACATGCCTTGTTTGCTGTGATAGAGCTGCCTTTACTAAACTTGTACTATCAGACTCGGGAGAGAAACTATGTATGGGCAATTCTGCTACATCTGAGACCAAGGGCCAAGGAATGGTATTCTTGAAGATGACTTTAAGCAACGAAGTTAAGCTACAAAATATGTTTTATATACCTAATATCTAGAAGAATCTCATTTCTAGAACTCTGCTGAGTTCCCATAGTTTCAAGATGGTTTTTGAGGCTGACAAAATAGTTTTGTCCAAACATGAGATGTATGTGAGAAAGAGTTATGTGAAAGATAGGATGTGGAAAATAAATGTAATGGCTATTAAGCCCAATTCTATTGATAAAAATAAAAGTCTTCCGTTTATGTGCTTGAGTCTTCTAATTTATGGTATGGTAGACTAGGTCATGTTAATTATGATACTTTGCGTAGATTAATTAACTTGGAATACATACCTATGGTTAACATTGATCCCAAACATAAGTGTGAAACATGTGTAGAACAAAAAATAACGAGATCTTCGTTCCAAATGATTGAGAGGAAAACTGAGCCACTTGATTTGATACATAGCGATGTTTGTGACTTAACATTTATTCAAACTAGAGGTAGGAATAACTATTTTATCACTTTCATAGATGATAGCACAAAATATTGCTATGTATATTTGCTTAAGAGTAAAGATGAAGTTATAGAGAAGTTTGCTCTTTATAAGCAAGAAGTTGAAAACCAACTTAACAAGAAAATTAAGATGGTAAGAAGTGACCGTAGGGGTAACTATGTAAGACCATTTAGTGAATTTTGTGCATAATATGGTATTATTCACGAGGTTATGCCACCCTATTCTCCTCAGTCAAATGGAGTGGCTGAACGCAAAAATCATACTTTAAGAAATATGATGAATACGATGTTGATAAGTTCTGCATTGCCACAGAACATGTCGGGGGAAGCCATTTTGTCAGCTAATTACCTTTTAAATATGGTATCCTGAAAGATAGAAGACAAGACCCCTTATGAATTGTGGAAAGGTAGAAAGCCTTCTTACAAATACTTAAGAGTGTGGGGGTATCTTACAAAGGTAATCGTACCTACACTAAAGGAGATGAGAATAGGTCCTAAAATGGTTGATTGCATCTTCATTGGTTATACTCAGAATAGTAGTGCATATCGGTTCCTTGTGTATGAATCTAAAAACCCTAAGATTCATAAGAACACGATAATGAAATCTAGGAATGCACTGCTTTTTGAACATGTATTTCCTTTTAAAACTAAAGGGGATGGTCTAAGTTCAACCAAACGAACATTTGAGACTATTGAAGAGAATAGTCAAGATCAAGACCAAGAAATTGAAACTGAAAAAGAAGAGGAAGAGCCTAGATGAAGCAAAAGGGCAAGGACAGAAAAGTCATTTAGACCAGATTTTTTTACCTATATGCTAGAGGCTAAACCTTAAACTTTCAAAGAAGTTGTAAGTTTATCATAGGGTTCTTTATAAAAAGAAGCCATAAAGAGGAAATTAATTCCATCATGCAGAATCATACTTGGGAATTAGTGGACCTTCCTCCAGGAAGTAAACCGCTAGATTCTAAGTGGATTTTCAAATAGAAAATGAAAGCAGATGGAACAATTGACAAGTATGAGACTAGACTTGTTATAGAAGATTATAGACAAAAGGAAGGCCTTGATTACTTTGATACTTATTCTCCTGTGGCGAGAATAACCTCCATTAGAATGATTTTGGCGATTGTTGCATTACGGAATCTTAAAGTACATCAGATGAATGTAAAGACTGCTTTTCTTGATGGAGATCTTGAAAAGAAAATTTATATGGAACAACTTGAGGGTTGTATTGCTCCACGACAAGAAAAGAAAGTCTACAAATTGGTGAAGTTCTTGTATGGACTTAAACAAGCACCAAAATAATGGCATGAGAAATTTGACAGTGTCATGATGTCAAATAGTTTCAAAATTAATAAGTATGATAAGTGTGTTTATGTCAAAAGAACAGACGATGGATATGTTATTTTTTTGTCTGTATGTAGATGATATGCTAATTATGGGTAGCAATGATTGGATGGTCAAATCTACCAAGGACATGTTGAACTCTAGGTTTGACATAAAAGACATGGGACCAGTTGATGTGATTTTAGGAATCAAAATCAAAAAGGTTGGCTAAAGGACTCATCTTAAGCTGGTCGCACTATGTGGACAAAATACATGACAAATTTAGCAAAAATGACTCTGGCATGGCCAGAACATCAATTCATATTAGTCAGCATCTATCCAAAAATAGAGAAGAAAGTATATCCCAAGTGGAATATGCTAGGGTAATGGGTAGTTTGATGTACTTAATGAGTTATACAAGACTAGATATTACCTACGCTGTGAGCAGTCTGAGCATATTCACGAGTGATCTAGAAAATGACCACTGGAAAGCGATTGTTCGAGTACTTAGGTACTTACGATATACTCATGAATATAGGCTATACTATACAAGAGATCCTGTAGTTCTTGAAATATATTCTAATGCAAGTTGGATATTTGATATATAGGATTCTAAAACTACAAGTGGATATGTATTCACTTTGGGAGGCACAACAGTCTCATAGAAGTCCTCAAAGCAGACGATAATAACCAGATTCACTATGGAATCTGAATTTGTAGCCTTAGATAAAAGCGATAAAGAAGCTGAATGGCTAAGGTATTTCTTGGAGGATATTTTTGAATGGCCTAAACCTATGCCTGCAATATGCATATATTGCGATAATTAATCTACTATTGGTAGGGCACAGAATGTGATGTATAATGGTAAGTCAAGACATATACATCATTGACATAATACCGTAAGACAACTGATCTCGACTGGAGTTATGACAATAGACTATGTAAGATCTAAAGAGAATATTACGGATATGTTAACTAAAAGGTTGATTTCACCTAAATTAATCCTATTCAAATTATCTAATTTAATCAACTGATGTTTACTCCTATGCCGATAATGAATTTCTCTTAGGTAGTCATTAATCTTTCTTAAGCATTAATAATTTATCCCAGTTAGCAAATTTCCTACATCTCTATGGAAACTCTAAACTTACCAAGATTCATTAAGAACAAGAAATTCATAGTGTTACACAAGACTCATAGATATCTCGATCCTGTGATGATCTCATGGCATTCAATCATGGTCTAATTTAGTTATCACTTCTCAGCCTCAAATAAAATCACAAATCATGCAAAAGGTGGGCAGACTTTTACAAGCATTAAGATTAGATCAAATACTTAGCATAGATAATGAATAAACATTGAATTGAATTAAATTAAATAAAAGTGAACATTCATAATCAAGCTACATCGTAGCCCCAGAAAAAAGGGAAATTAGTTCCTAATGAAACAAAAAACAATCATAAATAATGTCTTAGACATGATGAGTGAATGAAAAGAACTGTGTTTGGATGCGAAGGTGATTTCCGTCTCTGGGTTGCACCGTTCTTCTTCTTCTTTAAAGCAGTGAGTTCTTTCCTCTTGTCTGTAGTTTTTCCCTTGTTGAAATTCGTGCTTCAACCCTATATAATGTTTTATTTATAGGCTAGGGTTTGAAAGAGCAATTTTGGAACAAGATTACACTGAAATTTGAATTGAGATCGCAATGGCACCTAGGCTCGATTTTCTAGCGCCTAGGCTTAGTAATGGCACCTAGGTGCCAGGATTGTAGCTCCTAGGCGCTACACAGACCCGTATAACATTTTTTGAATTGGTGCCTAGGTGCCAGGATTATGGTGCCTAGGTGCCGCAGTGTTGCTTAGCCCCTCTATAGAATGGCATTTAGGCGCCCATATTATGGTGCCTAGGCGCTTTGCTCTTGGGTCTTTGTATGGAACTTCATCTGTGTGATTGTCTAGGCGCCCATAAGCTGGCGTCTAGGCTTCATTTTCATCCCGAATCTAATTTTGCTTATTTTTTGTCTACTTTGCCCTGCACTTTGTTATCATGCATCTTTTTTCCTCAAAACCTACAAAAGAACACAGAACACCATCAAATCCTTATAAATTGCTCAAAACTAACAAAAATATTAAGTGAGATTCATCTAATTAATAAGCCTAAAACTAACTTATCAAATACCCCCAAACTTAAGATTTTGCTAGTCTTTGAGCAAAAGACACAAAAGAAGAACAAAAAAACAAGACAAAAAGAACGGGACTGACACTAACACATGACATAGTTCGAGCATCAATTTAATTTTTCATCATACTTGGCCTCAAAGATTGCATAAAGTTTATGACTTAAAGGAAACTCTAACCATTATGATCATGTAAAAAAATCAATTTAAATCTCAGGTTTACCATACTCATAATTCCTGGAGTGTGTGTGTGTGATGCTTGTAGCACTTATGTACCTACACTCAAATTAGTTTATGTCAACAAGCTTATTTTGAAAGATCTCTAGATTAGTGAAATTTATGAACTCCATAGGCCTATTTTTCAAACCCACTCTCTACTAATGTAGACTATTGCAATATCAAAGATCATTAGGACTTTATTCAGCTTGTAATGTATGGCTAAGGTAAATAGGTGAGATAAATGATATAATGTGGCTCAAAATTCACCCATAAACACACAATTTGTCTCAGTATCTCATGAGAACATCATTTATTTTTTTTTAAGTACACCCCCAAACTTATGTTGCACTCCCTTTGTCATTCACATTTATTTGACGTATGTATTATTTTTTTTTCTTTTCTTCTTTTTTTTCTTTTTTCTTTTTTTTTTGTTTTGTTTTTTTTTTTGCTTTTATTTTTTTTCTTTTTTTTTTTTGATAATGAATAACATGAATATATAATCCCTTGATAACAATACTCAAAAATCCACCCATGAATGAATGATAGGAAAACATATTTCCTCGATAAGTTCTTCAAAACTCCACCCATCCTCCTATAATGCCAACTACCTTTAAATAATTTCCTGAACAAACTAGTCACGTTTATGGGTGAGGGACTAAGTAGGATAAGTTATTCAAAGGCTAGGTTGATTATGTGGGTAACAAAGAAAATGGTTAATAAGTCTCAACGAGGTAATTATTGATTAAATGATGTCAATGGTAGGCTTGAAAGGCTCAAACGGTTCAAAAATGGCCTAAATCATATTCTTAATGTTGTGTAGCCTAGGATTTCGCCTCGAGTGATTATCAAATAGGTTCTAGCGTTCATTTGAGATAAAAAAATATCACTTAATCAACATAAAAGTCCTCTAAATGTAGAATACTTAGGTGATCAAGGCATGAGTGCTCAAAGTGCTCAAAAAATCACAACATGGCAAACAAATCACAAGAAAAACATGGATAGACCAACAATAATTATTATCCCCTAAAAGCCATATTTAATTTCAACCATCGTCTTATCATTGGCCTCATATGATTCAAGTTAAACAGTGCTCAAACAATACAACTTTCCTATCATAATTACTATCAAATGCAAAGAAAAAAAAACAAAAAATAAACGAAAATCTAATTAAACCATAACGACTGACTGACACAAAAAAAACATAAAGCAACACACCACCCTTAAAGTTGAACAACATATTGTCCTCAATGTAAAAAGAAAACAAAAATGAGAAAGGAAAGAACACTCCCTAAGCTGAATGTTATGGCAGCCTATTCCTCCTCATCCTTATTCTCTTCATTGAAAGCAAAGACTGTGGAAAAGTTGTCCAAGTTCATGTTCAGATGCATGGCTATGTGGTTCATCATCTGTGCCAGGTTGTAGATATGGTTTCAGTTTTTGATTTTTTTTTTTAGCAAGCTGAGCGCCTTGATGTCCCCCGAAAGCTTGGAATTGCCACAAACGAGACTTACATCATGGTTAACTTGCAAAAAGAAACTAAAACTAAAAGAAACAACTAATAAACTAAATAATATGATGAAAACTAAAATTGAAAAAGATAGAGAGCTTGGGTTGCCTCCCAAGAAGCGTTTGTTTTATAGTCATCAGCCTAACTCTCAGAGAAGTGCTTGTTAAAGAGCGGCTTTCGCCCATAGTAAGTGTCAAACAACACCACATATGGGTCTTGGTTATAGATGCCCTCAAGCTTAGTGAGATTTAGAAGTGATTCGCATGTTGCACCAACAACACATGTCTTTAAATAATGTGCTTTTGATGGGAACTTCAGTATTTGCCTGAGCTTGAACATGGTGAGATGTGATGGTTGTGATGTCCATGGCCAACACGAATCAGTTGGTGATCTATATATTGGAATCATTGACAAGCTCAAATCAACGGTCTTTTGCGCTTCTATATCCTCCAATGACCCTCGTGGCTTCTCCTCATATAGAAATTCCTCTAATAATCCTTCTATTTGCTCTCCCTTTTCCTTTTGGCTATCTATTAGCATGCATGTGATTTGTTCTTCATAAAATTCATAGTTTTGGATAGACTCCTCTTGATTTAGCAAGTGTAAATCATTGTTGATCGAGCAAGATCCCAACTCAGCAAATGGTTGAGCTAACACAACTTCAAAGGGTTCTTGTTCTTCATCTTGAGGTTTAATTTCCTCTAGAGGCTCAAATTCTTAAGGTTTCACACAATCGTCATCAAACAAAACCACATCCTTTATCATTTTGTGGTCACCACAAGGATTTAACGTTGTAATTTCCTGCTCTAGATGACTCCCTAAAATTGTGCTCTTTAAACGGATTTGTTCATCAAGATATCGCATAGAGTTGGAGATTTCATGACTTCCCTCAAGAGTGGCCCTTAGATGATCTAAAGCAACTTTCAAAGGTGTCTTCTCTTCTTGATACTGGCTACAAGATTGTTCCATCATGTTGGGGTAGATATTCCATGAAAGATTTTGGTGCCTCTCCCAACAAGAATTATGCATTGAAGAATTCAAATGCCAATGATAATTAAAGGCTGCCATATCTTCCAATAAGTAGTAAGCTTCATCCACGGTTTTGGAAAAGAAAGAATGACTGTTGGAAACTGCACCTTTTTCCACCCAATCTCTAGCTTCAAAATGCAATCATTCAATAAATATTTAGAGAAGAGCCCACTTTGGCAGGTTGTGATGTGGGTACTGCTCAAGCATTTCTTTAAATTGCTTCCAAGCCGCATAAAATGGTTCCATATGTTGTTGGGCAAAACTTGCAAGGATATTCTGATGAAACATCATGAAGTTCCTTGGGAAACAAATGACTTAAAAGAAAAAAGTTAGACCAAATAAAAATGAAATAAAACAAATAAAAAAATGTTTAAAGTAATCTTAGAGCTAATTGGTATCGATATTAACTAAATTAAACAACAATCCTCGGCAACAGCGCTAAAAACTTGTTGTGAAAAATCTACAAGTGCACAAAATCGTAGACAAGTAATAAAAAGTGAGTAGAGTATCGTTTCCACGAGGATTGCGTTAATCTAACTAAGTATCGAAATTGGTTAACTCTAAAATTATTTGAACAATCAAATATAAAATAGAAAAATAACAAAACAAAAAAATATGAATGAAAATCTAAACAATAAAAGACTAGGGCATTCGATTTCACCTAAATTAATCCTATTCAAATTATCTAATTTAATCAACTGATGTTTACTCCTATGCTGATAATGAATTTCTCTTAGGTATTCTTTAATCTTTCTCAAGAATTAATAATTTATTCTAGTTAGCAAATTTCCTACATCTTTGTGGAAACTCTAAACTTACCAAGATTCATTAAGAACAAGAAATTCATAGTGTTACTAAGTGTCATAGATATCTTTATCCTATGATGATCTCATGACATTCAATCATGGTCTAATTTAGTTATCACTTCTCAACCTCAAATTAAATCACAAATCATGCAAAAGGTGCACAGACTTTTACAAGCATTAAGATTAGATCAAATACTCAGCATAGATAATGAATAAACATCGAATTGAATTAAATTAAATAAAAGTGAACATTCATAATCAGGCTACATCGTAGCCCCAGAAAAAGGAAAATTAGTTCCTAATGAAACCAAAAACAATCATAAATAATGTCTTAAACATGATGAGTGAATGAAAAGAACTATGTTTGGATGCGAAGATGATTTTCGTCTCTGGGTAGCACCGTTCTTCTTCTCTAAAGCAGTGAGTTCTCTCCTCTTGTCTGTAGTTTTTGCCTTGTTGAAATTCGTGCTTCAACCCTCTATAATGTTTTATTTATAGGCTAGGGTTTGAAAGGGCAATTTTGGAATAAGATTACACTGAAATTTGAATTGAGATCGCAATGTCGCCTAGGCTCGATTTTTTGGCGCCTAGGCTTCGTAATGGCGCCTAGGCGCTACACAAACCCATATAACATTTTTTGAATTGGCGCCTAGGCACCAGGATTGTGGCACCTAGGCGCCGCAGTGTTGCTTAGCCCCTCCATAGAATGGCGTCTAGGTGCCCATATTATGGAGCCTAGGCGCTTTGTTCTCGGGTCTTTGTATGGAACTTCATCTGTATGATTGCCTAGGAGCCTATAAGCTGGCATCTAGGCTTCATTTTCATCCCGAGTCTAATTTTGCTCATTTTTTGTTTACTTTGCCCTACACTTTGCTATCATGCATCTTTTTTTCTCAAAACCTACAAAGAACACAGAATACCATCAAATCCTTATAAATTGCTCAAAACTAACAAAAATATTAAGTGAGAATCATCTAATTAATTAGCCTAAAACTAACTTATCAATAGAGATCAAGTTGAGAAAACCTCAAGAGGAATGAGACTTAAGCTCATGAAGAATAGGTCGAAATAGTGAAAACTCAACCTTTTTGACCGGAGATCCCAAGATCTAGGTTCAATGGGATAATTAAACTGAATAGACTAAGTAGGATCAATGTCAACCTGTTCCTATGATAAAAACAGTGATACCTATGGGGAAAGGTTAAGCAGTTTGCTTTTAATGATTTTTATATGTTGAGGACATTAGGAATTTGAGATGAGCAATGATGGTTACTTTTAAGGAAAGAAATCACCTATATGAGAGAGAAGGGGGGCCGTTTCAAAGGAGAATTACTAGTGCTCAATTCTTTAGAAACTCTTGTAGAACTAGGAAGATGTTCAAGGCCAAAATGAACATGACCATGAGAACTGAAACTGTGTCAGAAAATATCTGTGTGAGGTATGTTATCGTTTACATAAATAATAGAATAGTTCAAGGACATTGCGTCTACTGGTCAGCCAACAAAGTAAACATACTTTCACAAGGGAAGGTTCTAGGGTTAACGCCCACCTTTCCTATGCATGTATTAACCGTAGAACTCTATCACCATGTAGTGTCTTTGTTTTCCCTTGTCGTCAGTCAATTTCATTCATGTGGGAGATTGTTAGAAAAAATGGTAAATAACTATTTTGAGGAGCCATTTTGAGGCATAATTTTAAGTGGGACCCACTTTGTAAAAATGACTGCTCTTACAGGATTTACGTTCCCTGTCGCGAAGAGATTGAAATTATATTTATATGCTCCAAATGGTAATCAGGTGAATAAAACATTGATACTCAAAATGTTCCCATTGACATTTGGATTTTATTGGAAAGAAGCCTAAATGTGGAGTCTTACATTGGTTAGGCTTTAAAGCTTGATGTGGTGTTTAAGTGGTTGAACTTTTGTACTTGAGTAAGATGTTGTACCTAAGAAGCTCTCTCACGCACAAGGCAAGTGGACATTACGGCCCCATGGGTTAGGGGCCCAATGTGTGCACGCAAGACGTGGGCAACGTGAATGCCGGGTTCGTTAAGCTTACCTTGTGCGGGCTATGTTTTGCAATTTTTTTTTGCTTCCAATAATAAATTCAAATTTTGCTATTGAGAAGTTTAATGGCTTATAATTAAACCTACTCATTAGTGGAGGTTAAAGTTAAAATTAAGGCTCAAAATTAAAGCTATTCATTAGTGGTGGTTAATGGCACCAAGAATTAGTGCATAAAGCTAGAATTAAACCTTATAAAACCCTAATTTAAACCCTGTTGTAACACTCCCTTGACTAGCCTATATAGAAAGCCATTTTCTTTAATTTCACACACACAAATTGCATGCAAAATCACAGAGTTTCTATTTGCTAAAAGAAATCACTTGGATCACTTATTTACTTAAAGATGTTGGTTTCAATGATAATGTCTCAGCATTGCATCTTAAAATCAACCATGTATTTCATGCAAGGACGAAACATAGAAATAGACTATCACTATGTGCGTGAGAAAGTCGCTATAGAACAAATTATCACTCGGTTTTTAAGTTCCAAAGATCAAGTAGCATACATATTCACCAAACCCCTGTCCCGAACACCATTCAAAAAATCATGTGACAAACTTGGACTTTGGACATCACTACCGTCAAGTTTGAAGGGAGATGTCAACGTAAAGGAGCTACCTACAATGAAGGAGATGCCTAATAAAGCTATTGCAGCAGATGTGGAAGAAAAATCAAAGTCTAGAGATTTAGCTCCACAAGAAAAGGACAAAAATCGGATTTGACCTTTTCTATTAGCTGTACTAGCGGTTGTATATAAGCTTTCCTATTTTGAAGAGATTGGAGCTTGAGTTTTTGCGTGAAAACGCTTGAAAACCAAATCAGCTTTGCCCAACACTGCAGTGCTACAGCGCTGGTACGACGACCTGCCTTTTCTGGTAGTCACTTCACTTTCTTAAACGTCATTTCTTAAACATTAATATTACTCACTTAGTAAGAAAATCCTAAAATATTTTTTTTCTTTGACATCCTTTATAACTTTTTTTTAAAACTGATGCGACTTCTATCACAGTTTAAGTTGAGCCACTCTCAACACTTGACTTTAAATCCATTTTAAATCGTTTCTTAAAACTTAAAAAGAAACATTAATTAAATCATAGCTTAAAACTTCACTCTATAATTATATAAAATGTTTCGTAAATATATCGTAAAACTTTGAAAAAATTTCTTAAAACTTTGACTACTTTAAAACTTTAAAAACACTATATTATATAGTAAGAAAACATGTTTTTTGAACAGCGGAAACTTACTGTGGTGGTATCTATAAATCTCCGCATCTGCCATCCGTAGCACCAGGCTCCCCAAACAGGTTCTATTGGTTACCCGTAGAACTACCTACAGCATGAAGAAACTTTTAATGAGTTTTCGCTCAATAAGTTTAAATGTAAACTCGTAAATCATTGTAACATGCTTTAAAAACTTTTCTCATAAAAACCTTTCTCTTAAAACATTTTTCATAAACGTTTTTCATAAACATTTCTGAATACGTTTTTCATAAAACATTTTTTAAACGTTTTGCATAAACGTTTTTCATAAAGCATTTTGAAATGTTTTTCATAAAACATTTCTGAAAAGTTTTCCTTAAAACGTCTTTTATAAACCTTTTTTGGAGAACATAAAAATGTTTTTCATAAACATTTTACATAAATCATTTCTCAGAATGTTTTTCATAGCATAACACATAACATTTCATAATAAGGAATAAAAACAAGGTCAAAATACATGATTCCATTTATGCTCAATTATAAACTTTCAATTATGAACATTTTATGAAGATTCATTTCTTACTTTAACTCTTTATCTTTGTTCCTTAACTTTTCTTTTCTTATAAACTTTAGTGCTCATACCAACATCATTAATTATAAGATCATGAACATGATGCTTCCCTTGTAGAAGACTTGAGACCATTGAACACCAAGGTCATATACCTCACATCAAGGAGGTCAAACTTTAACCTTACTCGTATACTTCACATCAAGGAGGTTGGTACGAATCTTTTTTTTTATCTTTACTTTACCTTCTTATTAACTTTAGTAAGCATAGCAAATGCTATCACATCATATGCAAATACATTTGCAAATCATCGCTTATACTGTAAAACTTATTGCATAACAAATGCAACATAAAACTTATAACTTAAACTATAAAACATCATGCATTAACACAATGCAAACATACTTTAAACATTATTTTTGCAAATACATTGCAAACATTTACTTGATCTTTAAAAACTCTATGCATATTAAATGCAATCATGCTTTAAACATAATAGTTGCAAGTACATTGCAAATCTTAATTTAAATTTTAAAACCTTTTGCATAACAAATGCAAACATACTTTAAAAACAATTTGTATAACAATTGCAAACACATTTGTAAACATATAAAATGCATTTGAAAATCATTTACCACATACTGTAGGTGAGGTTTGAACTTACTTGGACTATACTTTAGCGTTCTCTATTCCGTTCCTTTTCCTTTCCTTAGTCGGCCTCTGTGTCCTAATCAAACGACAGCTGACTTATTAATTAACTTTCTTTTTATCAATCTACTCGATTGATAATAAAACTTAACATTAACCATTATTTCCTTTTAACTTAACTTATATACTATCGGTTTACCTTCTTTACTTTGTTCCCCGTTGTTTTTAACTTTGTAACCCACCAGGTTACTGTACCTTTTACTCAACTCCATAACCTATCAGGTTATCACTCCTTTTACTTATCTCTATAACCCATCGGGTTTTACTTAACTTTGCAACCCACCGAGCTACTTTTCTTTCACTTGAACATCCCTTATTACATTTTTTGTCTTATGTGACAGTTTCATTACTTAATGTATTACGAAATATTTTTCGTCTAAGAGCGTTATGCTAATTTAGAGCGTGCGACTCTGCTTTGGCCATTTTCTTAAAAATGACGTTTTTACCCCTAACGATTTTTCGTCCATTTCGTAACTTTTTAAAACTCATTGCTTAACTTTACCGTTCCATTACCTACATATTACAAAAAATTTCCACTAAGGAACATTTCCCAACATCGGGCGTTTTGGGTTTGTTTTGGCAAATTTCATAAAATGACCATTTTGCCCTTAACATTTTTCTTTAATTCTTTGCTTGACTAAACTTTGAATCCTTTAAAACTTAGCCTCTATAATTACTTACTGCCTATAGCAGTGTAGGAAATCAACATTCCCTAGTAAAATCTAATTTTTACACAATTTTATGGTTTTGGCTCGAAATACAAAAATATTTATATTTTTGCCCCCAGAACCAAAAACTACCACTTTATACAAAAATGTTTAGTTTTTTTTAACGAATAAAACTTACAAAAGGACCATGGTTGAATTCAATACATTTCATAACATTTTCATTTCTTGAAATTTTGTGCTCTAAATTTTGTTAAATTCATAATTCCTTTACTGAGCGGAATTTTAATAAACTGTCCACTTTGTTCTAACATTGTTTATGAGTTCTACAACTTTTGGGGCAGTTTGGTTATGTTTTCAAAACAAGTGAAAATGTTTTTATTTTAAAAAATGAGAATTTTTTAGGAATTATGTTGAGAGCGTTTTTAAAATTTTTGTCTTAAAAGGTATGCGAAAACATTTTCAAAAATTCTGAGAAAATAACCAAACGCCCCTTCATGTTTTAACTTTCTTAAAATTCCATCAAGTGGACTTTTTGGCTGATTTTTAAATCTGCCGAGAATTAGCAAAACTAACTTAGTCCTTTTGAAATTTTACAAAACTTCATTCACAAAAGTTATTTCTCTCACTGTGTTGATAATTTCCAGACCTTACTTGGAATATAAATTGGCCTCTAAGGTCCTCTAGAGCATCACTTCTTGAAAACTAACTAAACTTTGTAATTTTACCAATTTTCCATTTTTAAATGCAAAATCCCTACTTTCTTTCTTTTTTTCATCATCTCCATCATCATAAAGCATAAAACAATCATGCCATAAGGTCTATTTGCATTCCATAGCTCAAAACATATCATCAAACACTTGGCATGCATAAAAAACATAAACTTTAATTTAATTAAAAAGACTAGGATTTTACCTAATCCATGCAAAGTGCTTGTCTTCACTTTCTAGCACTTGAGAGCTTTTAAATTCTCTTGATTAGAATACACTTCATAGCATAAAAGTTTCATCAAGAACTTGAACAAAACCCCTAGAAAAACGTAGGAAAGTTTGGATTTTACCTTAAAAGTTTGTGAAATCCCTTGAACTTTGACCATTGAAGCTTGGTTGAGGCAATTTATGCAAATAGTTGAACTTGAAAAATTTTTGAAGAAGAACATCCATGGCTGCCGTGGGAGATGGAGGAGAAAATGAAAAAAAAAAATCGATATTTAAGTCTTAATGTAAGACTTATCTCTTGCCCCCCCTCTTTTTTTATAAGCGGTGAATCAACCCCTTGATCATTATGTGGGTGTTGGATGGCCTAATATGATTGGGCCACCCAAGGGGCTAGGTGGTTAATTTCTATTTACTTTGGTGTCATGGTGGGTCTCACAAAACTTTTTTACATAGTCTAAATTTATACTGACAGTATTTTTTCTATACTACTGGTATTCCTTTCCATACGATTCATGAGGTCCCACAACCTCCTATACTTATTTTCATCCATCACATAATGTAATTCCAACATTATCTAACTTTGTACAGTCTTAATTTATACTAACAGTATTTTTCTTATGCTGTCGATACATTCTTTATATTGTTGTATCATTCCTTATTCATCCATATTCTCCAAACAGTATTATTCCTATACTGCTTTAACTTAAACAATTCAATTTTTGTACTGCTTAACCTTACACTACTTTTGCAGTGTAATTTTCATATTACATAACTTTATCAGTGTACTTACTTACACTGCATTATCTAGTACTGTATAATTTTTCATATTATTATGTAGTATTTTTCTTAAACTGTATTTTTATCTTAACATAATCCTTAACTTATTGTATTTTTAATGCGCTAAAAATTCTCTAGTGTTACAATTGGTCTGCCCAACACAGGGCTCGCGGTCGTCCCTTCAGCTGTGCTGGCACATGGTTGTCTGGGGTTTCAGGCTGATGGTTGCGTCCTATAGCACTACGGCGCCCATTTTGGCGTTGCAATGCCCTTGTACTTGCATGAGACATGCAACAAATGCATTTTATGATATCTAACTCAAATATTTCCATTCTAAACATATTTAAACATCTAGACACTTGAGAAGCATTAAAACACAGAAATTAAAATATCATAACAAATTATAACGTGTTCAAATATAAATCAAACTTTAATTACTCATGCACATATTGACTTGAACACTTTGGGCACACCGATTTCACGTGGCCATCACCTGCATCATAACTAGATAAAACGTTAGTTAATGAACTTAAATTTCATAAATAAAATAATTGCCATACTAACTCGTCAAATTCCTTGTTTAGAAGTTAAAGAAAAATGGCGGTGTTACGATCTCAATGACGTTACAATTCTTGCGAAGCTAGATCGGGGCCTACCTCGTGAAGCCATCATGATTTCATTGCCTGACTGAAGCTCCCCTTTCCTAGCCATCTGTCGAAGTTGCAAATCGAAGTTCGCCTCCTCGATTCAAGATTTTGAATCTTGCTGTTGTTAGTTAGTTTTTTTTCCTCTTGTTTTTTTTGGTTGTCAGCAACATCACCGGTGCCACAAACAAGCCGATGACGGCCAAGAGAGAGAGAAAGAGAGAGGAGGGAGAAAAAAAGAGAAAAAATGTCCTGAAGGAACATATAAAATATCTCAGAGGGATACGCAATATGTCCCAAAGGAACACAAAAAATACCCCAGTGAAATGTGTCCTGGAGGGACATGAAAAATATCCCTAAGGGATATAGAACATGTTCCAGAAGGACAGCGCAATATATCCCAGAAAAACATTGCAACATGTCCCGAGAGGACACGCAAAATGTTCCCGAGAGACACACTAAGTTTGTGCCATAAAAACTGTTTATATTTTGTATTATAAATAAAAATTATCTAAAAAGGTGGCATTTATTTGAATTGCCTTAAAAATCTCCAATATTTACTGGCCTAAATCTAAAGATCGGCTCTCTTTAGTTGCGAAACTACGTTGCAGTTAGAATGCCGACAGGTTGGATGAGAAATGGCATGGGCCTATCATGAAAGCATCCACTCCCATTGTCCTCCATATCACATGACTTGATTTCTTTGTCTTTATGTCCCTCGTAAGGAAAACTACAATAACGCTGCATATTTGTGGAGTCTTACACACGCTGGCTAGGTACCTATCTTCTGTCCTTTCATTTTTGCCTAGATCTCGCATGGATTGCACGGGAAAAAAACTCAATTATTGTACAAAATTTACACACACTAGCGGTTAAGAAATGATGCGAAGGCTCACAATAATTTCATGCCCCATTTTATCTAAATATAGTGTTTCAACCTCACATCTCATTTTTTTTTTTTTTTTATGTTTAACTTTCACAAGTGTGATTATATTTTTTTTCTTTTTCCTTTTTTTAAATTAAAATTTAACTTCTATTTATGATTAAATGCTTATATGAATAAGATTTTTATAAGCATATATTGAATTTCATTATCGTTTTATTTTGTTGTGATTTCATTACGCTTTGGTTTAATGGCATGGGGAAGGGGATTGGCAGGACCGCTGACACGTGGGGAATGGGAACGATTCCTTTTTTTTTTTTTTTTCCTTGAAACGCCCTTTGTCCCCTCTTTATTTCCACTTTTTTTGGTTTTTATTTTTTCCTTTTCTTTTTTCCTTTTCCATCTCAATTTTTTAGGCTTTTTACTTTTTTTTCCCACTTCTTTCCTCTTTATTTTTATGGTCCTCTTTTTTTCTTTTTTTTTTTTGTGTTTTCTCTATTTTCTCATGAGCATTTTTGGTGCTTCATTTTTTTTTCTTCTCACCTTTGTTTTTTTTTTTTTTTTTGTTTCTTTTCCCCTAATATCTTACATATTTTAAATCATTTCATTGATTTTTTTAAACGTTTATCATCAAAATGTTTTTGAATTTTTTTCTTTTTATATATTATATTGCATGCTCTAAAATATTATCTTATTAAGTGCGACTTCTAAATTTTGATCATATATCTGTCTATTTGAGTTTTTCTTTGCCTTTGTCATTTTGGCTTCTTAATATCTCCCTACTTATATTTTTTTTTCCTTAGTGGTATTTCCAACTATTATTTGCCTCATAAATTTCATTCCTTTTAATTTAGTCATGAATATTTTCTCCTATATATATCTCTAGTAAATTTTTTTTGAAGTAGCCTTCCCATGTCTTCTCATAATACCTCATAATTAATTTTTCTTTAATTTTGTTGACTGAATTCTCTTCAAATAAAAAACTTGTCTTATTTGTGTACACATATTAACACTTTCTTTCTTACACACCCATTCAACGAAAATGAATGTTTTGATTGAAACATGCAATTCAATCCACTTGTTTTTTCATTTTTTAAATCTTATGTTTCTAATGAACCTTATCAAACTTTTTCTTCTTAAATCTTATGTTTCTCGAATCTTTAATTTCTTAAATGTTTTTTAGTCAAATTTTTCTCACTGTGGCACTAATAAATATCTTCTTAATTTTAATTATTTCTCCATTTACCCTTTTATTTTTTAAAACTATGAAGTTATTTTTGAATTTTAAAACTTACTTTAATTTAATACCTATGAATAGAAAACAAAAAAGTAGAAATTGTAAGAAATGTCACTATTCCAAAATTAATTGTAGTAAATAGCTGGTTTTGAAACTATTTGTAATAAATATTAAATTTATAATGTAAACAATTTTTTTACCCCTTTTTTTCATAATGTAAATAATTCTTATTTATACAAAAAAATTTATTTATGGTACAAATAATGTATATACCCCTTATTTATAATGTAAATATTTTTTTGTCTACATAATAAATAAATTATTTACATAATATATATCTACTGTAAATATTTTCAAAACCTAAAATATACTTCAAGAAGTTTTAAAAATCTGACATTTTCTTTATTCTCACTAAAAAATTAGGTAAAACAACATGACTACCCTTAATAGTTATGAAACATATTTTAAATTAATAACATAAAAAAATCCTAAAACAAAGCATCAAATTTCAAAAAAGATCTTAAGTTTTATAACTTTTTAGATTTAAAAAAAAAATTCAAGAAGAAACAAATATTTCATAAACAATTTAGGTTTTAATTAAGAATGTTTTTATCTTATCTCTATATTTTTTTAGTCGAAAAAGTCTGTGAGGGATAAAATTTAATCAGTTTTCCAAATTTAAAGGATTTCTTTTAAGTTTTTAAAAATAGAGGGACAAATTGAGAAAGAAATGAAAACTATAAGGTATAATTATGTAATTAACCCGATCTTTGTTTTCCTTTGCACTACAATTCTACCCCTCTTTAACGATTTTTTTTTTTTACCCGGTTCCTCTTTATTATATTTTATAAATATGTTATTTTTATTCTTTTACATAGTAAATTTCTCTGATGGCCTCGGATCTATTTAAAAGGTCGCTTGATAGTCTTAATTCTTTTTTAGCTGAAATGACCTCAAACTCAAAAAAGATTGCAAAATGAGTAAGATTAACTTATGGCCATCTATTTTCTCATTTTTTGGGTGTGAGATAAACCCTACATCTTCTTGTGGAGTTGAATGTGAAATTATCTCTAAACTATGTAATATGTATACAACCAAGATCATGGCTTTTTCTTTCTTTCTTTTTTTTTTCTTTTTTTTTATTTTCTTTTTACTAGTAATGATTTTTTTGAGAACATAAACTTATAGGATCCCTTACTTTGCCCCCTGAAATTTAAAAGTCAACATTTTGCTCTTGAATTTTTAAAACTCCTTATTTTGTTTTTTATTTTTTGATTTTCCATTCAAATACGTAGAAATAAGCCTATGAGATTTTGCACATGGATCACCTATAAGAGCAAAACAAGATTTTAACACTCTTAAGTTTTGTTTCACGTGTACACTCTCATTTAACTTTTTTATTTGCTCTCATTTAAGAAAGGTCTTTATGCATATTTTTCTCAATATTGTTCACCGATATCTCCTCATCTTTAATGCGTAACTCATCTTTTTTAGTATTAGAATACATAAATCGGCAAATAATATCAACTTATTAAATAGTTTACGCATTAAAAATAAGAAAAAAATATGTATATAAACCCTTCCTAAATGAGACTTCAGATGTATTAGAAAAAAAGGACAACAACAACAACAAAGATGTCAAGTGATAGTGTAATTGTAAAACAAAACTTAAAGAGTGATAAAATCTCATTTTTTTTCCTTTACAGGTGACCTATATACGAATTATGTAGGCTTAATTCTGTCTATTTAAACAGAAAATCAAAAATTTAAAAGACAAAGTGAAAAGTTTTCAAAGTTTAAAAATAAAATGGCAATTTTTAAAATTTTGGGTTAAAGTAAAAAGTTTTTAAAAAAGTATAGTAGTGATTTTTAAAATTTAAAAGATAAAATAATAAACATCTTAAAATTTAAAAACTATTAAAATTAATATTTTTTTAATAAAATTAAGTGTAAATTTACTATTGATATAGCAATATGGATCTTTGCAAACAGAGAAAAGAGAAATAACTTTCATTAATACCGGGAAGGGTGAGCTTGAAAACATGGCCCACTAAAAATTGAACCAGCTCACTGCCCACCCTCTTTTTCTTTTTGTTGTTGATGGAACACTGGCCACTCCTTTGACCAAATTATGTTCTGCCTTCCGCGAAATTGCTGTGTGCGTGGGCCTGAGAAGAATGAAGATGGTCCATCATGGAATAAACATTTTGGTTCTTTTTTTTTTTTTTCTTATTTTAGAACGCGTAATTGCTGGCAGAGGATTTTCACGACGCACATTAACACATTATATTACTGGTGACGTTACGTATTCATTCCATTGCGTCATCTTTCAGCCCAATAGTCAATCCCAATTAAGACCAACCTCAGAAAAAAGTAAAATGTTGATGAATAAAAAAATGTTTAGGTATTGGTAAGCTCACCGCTCGTTTAGACAACAGAAAGAGGTAAGGAGTCAGAGATTTCCGCAACGTGTCGGCATGAAGTGGGGTTTCACGGATCAAATATCACACAGCCTTGTAAGATTAAAATCATCGGCATTCTATTATAACCGATGAATGTTTTACCACCATAAACGGCGAATTTGTGCCCTGTCTTTCCAAAAGCCAGAAGAAAATTGAGTCTTTTTTTAAGTATCGAGTGGGTTTAAGCTATCCTCACCTCCGGTAGCACCGGCGTTTAGTTTTCTCACAACTGACAGATGTCAGAGCCTCGCGGAGCGCAGGCGGGGAAGAGGAAACCGACGGAAAACGACGACGTCGTTTTGGAGAGGCTGAAGAAGGCGCGGGAAAACGACGCCGTCGGAGATGGGAAGAGGAGGAGTTGTACTAGTAGTAGTACGGCCGGGACGGAGGAGGAGGTGGAGGAATTCTTCGCGATCCTGAGGCGAATACACGTGGCCATAGGGCACTTCAGGAAGGGAGGAGACGGCCGTAATGTGACGGAGGAAGGTTCCAGGCTGAGGGTAATGCTGGAGAGGGAGATCATCATTAGCTGCGATGAGGCTAACGGCGTTAAAGATGACGGCGAAGAAGCGAGGCCAGAGAGAGAGGAGGGGATGGAGGAGAATCTGGACATCGATTTGAACGCTGAACCGGGTCCGGATTCTGACCCGGTTTGAAATGGTCTTTGAGTTCTGCTTTATTTTCTTTCTTAATATTACTCTTTTTTTTTTTTTTTCTTTGTCCTTTGTTGTTTGATTAGAAATGTTAATGCCCATTTACGCTGTGATTAAAATGGGTGTCTTTTATTGTAGTAGGTATAAATAATGACATTATGATGTCATCATGTCACGTTTTGGGAACGTTTGATGCGTGACGAAAGTAACAAATGAAAACATGCTAATCCCTTCAAGAAAACAAAAAAAAAAAAAAATGCTGCTAATTTTTTATTTGCAATGAATATGTACAACTGCTGATAATATTGTGGAATAAAATAAGTTGTTTTAAAATTATGAGTGGCCATTTCTCATTGGTGCTCAGGTGAGCTTGTCGGCCTGTTTATACAAATTGTTATGGGGTTCGGACTCCTCAAAAAAAAATTTTTTAAGTAAATCGGGGCCTAATTTTATCATTATGGTATACCTATAACCATTGAATTGTTTTTTTTTTTTTTACTATAATATACTAAATAATGTAAATTATTTTTTCTTTTCATGGAATGGCTTGTTTAGTACACAAATTTAAATTAGTGTAGTTTTGAAATTTATAGTTTAAGCTTTATGGTTTTAAACCTATCGAGTTTGAAAAATGCTTTTGAATTAATGTTTAAAATGTCACTAGCAGAAACTGTAGATTACACAATGATTTTAAACCATCGTGGCATGTTTTATGATGGTTAAAAAATGTTCTAATGTTTATCGTGGTACCAACGGGATTCTTCACGACGGTTTTTTTTTACTGTCGTGGAATCTTTATTTTGACGGGGTTCTAGAGTCTTGGGGTCGAGATTATCACGACAGTTTTTACTAAAAAACTGTCGTGAAATGCTAAGCTTACACGACGGTTTTTAGTGAAAACTATCGTATAGGCTAGGCCTTAGACGACGGTTTTATCTAATTGTCATGTAAGGTATTTGTTTCAAAACGGTTTTCACTAAAAACCATAGTGAAAATTTGGTCTGAAGTTAAAAAAACAAGAATTTTTTGTTTCCTATAGGATGACCAGTCTCGTATTTTCACTATTAATGCAAGGTCCTGATTGCATAATCATATAATTACATTATACTATAAAATTTTTACAAAATCATATATATTTACATTGTAAATTCATATACTCTACACCTAGCTATATCTAATATAGTGCTTGCAAACCATTATCGACAAAGATTAAGTCCTGCGTGTAATAAAAAAAAAACTGAATTTGATGTTGCCTCTTTGATGAGGGACACTTGAACTTGAAATATAACGTTTGTCTACTCGGTTGCCTTGTTATGCCGCTTCGCGTTTCAACTTTCCAATCTTTAAGGGCCCTAGCAATTAGTCAAAATAAAAGAGAATTAATCATAATAATGTAAAAATTATCAAACCATATTTTACGGCAAAGATTGCTACTTATATCTTCCATGTGCGCCTTCCGATTGACCATTTGCATTAAATGTCACTTCAATTTTTAATCTCCTCTTCCTTAACCTATGAACTTTTTTCATTAAAGTAGCTCTCCACTCAAAATTAACTTTGGGATCGAATTCGGTTTTTCTTTGGGACTTTCTCACTTGTTTTCCCTTTATATGTTAGGAGGAAGATGGCATATGCTCCTCACACTCCTCATACTCCTCGTCTCTCCTTTGCAACATTTTGACTGATTGTAAACCAAATTCTCATCCAAAACCAAACATATAAACCAATATAATCCAGTCAATCTTTAACAAAACCAATAGAATCCAAATAATAATTCATTATAAAATAAAAGTAAAACACATAAATTAACAAATTAACTACAAATTTAAACTTGCATATATACCAACAATGCACCCTAAATAATTTACACAAACACATAACTAAGTTACAAATGTTAACATAACTAACATAGAACAACATAACTAAGTAACAAATGTTAACATAACTAACATACAATAACAATGGACAAACATATAACTAAAACAATATGAAATAGTGAAAACTAATTAACAGAAATAAAACAAATTAACAAAGCAAATTACTAGATTTAATTTTAAAACAAAAACTAAACTAATTAGTAGTGATAGTCAATAAAACAAATAAATAACTAAAGTAACAAAAACCACTAGAGTCAGTGAATATAATAAATAAATATAGTTAACAAAAATAATGAAAATAAAACTAATTAACTAAAATACAAATACAAACACAAATACAAACACAAACACAAACACAAATACAAACACCAATGCATGGTCGTAGAAGCTTTTCATCAAACATGTGGTGGGCATAACAAACACATAGAGAGTAACCTCTTTTCACACCAAAATGCTAAATGTTGTTCAAAGTGCTTTCAAACACCAAATACAAGTAACACATACTAAATGGTAAATAACAAATTAATATAATTAATAGTAAAACTAAAACTAAAACTAAAGCTAAATGACACTAAAATAACTAAATAACACTAAGTTTAGAACTGACAATAACACTAAAACTAATTAAAATTGAAACTAACAAAACTATATAACTAAATAATTAAAACTAAAACTAAATATTAAATAAAAATGATAAAACTAAAAATTAAAAAAAAAATAAAAAATGGTTTGAAATTTACCATCGGAGGCAGAGTCAATCGAACATCAAAGGACGAGGTTAAACAGCAGTGGAGTCGATAGAATGTCGAGGGATAAGGAGGAACGGCAGCGAACGACGTTGAATTCATTAGGGGTTGGGTCAAATAATGGTGCGGTCATGGAGAGAGTGACGAGGGATGTCAACATATATAGAATGTTGTGGGGGTTGGGTTCGTTGGTGGTTGAGTCATGGGGGAGGAGTTAGAGAAAGAGGGGGTTTGAGAGTTAAAAGGGGTTTAGTTAGGGAAATTTTGAATAAATGGGGAAGGAGTTAGCGTTGACGCAAGCTTAAATTTGAGCGGGGACCAAAAATTTTGAGTTAATGTGGAACATTTCACGACGGTTTTTACTAAAAAACCGTTCTAAAAGGTTGAATCTTACACGATAGTTTTAGTGAATACCATTGTGTAAAATTGATCTATCATGACAGTTTTTAGTAAAAACTGTTGTGAAAGGTTCCGCATCACTAACACGACAGTTTTCGTAATTTTAAGCGTACTCTTGTATTTTTCCCTCTCCTTACCATGACCGTTTTTGTAACAACGTCATTAAATGAGAGCTATATAATCTCAAGTTTCTAGTAGTGTGTATAGGTCTAAATAGATTAAAAAAAAATCACATCAGAAAATTAGTGTTTGAAAATCTCAATTTAAAATATGGGTTAAGAAGGAAAATGAGAATGGAAAAGGTTTTTATTGTAGCAAATGGTTCAAAGTGACTAAAATTTAAAAGAGGTCAACTTCTCAAAACCGATGGTTTGGCTCATTTTAAATCATCCTTATCATTTTAAATTATTACTTTACCTTGTTTACCAAATGTCAGTTTAAGTTGGGGGTATAGGTTCAAACAATGAGAACCTATGTACCAAATGCCACCTCAATAGCTTGTGGCCTATATGGTTCATAGGTTTAAATATAAATTTTGAATAAAAATTTAATTTGTTTAATTGTTTATGAGAGAAAATATTTATTTAAAAACTTCAAATTTGGAAAAAAAAAGGGAGAAAAAACCTTTCTTACCTATGTGAGTCATGACCCCTTAGGCTTCTTCTGATTCCTTACAGTGTTGCCCCTTTGTCTCTTTCAGGGCTAGATTATGGAGTCATCCTTTGTCTGGCTGTTGAATTTTCTACATTCGAGATTAAGGTTTGTGTTTTTGTGATGTAGGTCTGGATGCTAAAGTTGACAATGTGGATGGAGGTAATAGCTTTTTGGCAAGTTGGGTGGAAGAGTATTTTCGGCCATTTTAACCCCCTCGTTGCAGTGGTCTTATAGACGAATACCATGCATAGATTGGTGCTCAGCATCGGTAGTGTGGTCATAGCGGTTCCAGTCTATTGGAGGTGGTTCGGCAATGGCTATGCTTGGTTTTTTCTTGTCATGGTGATGCTTCTGTGGTGTTTCCATCTTCTTGCAGCATTACGATGCCTTGCCTCATTGGTCAGCTTGTTACCGGCAATTTTGTTCATATACGTCAAATCTTTTGTTTTTTTTATTTAGTTTTTATTTTGATGTAATCAAGGTGATGTTGATTCCACCATTTCTATGTCTTTGCATTTTTTTATAGCATTTTTGTTTTCTTTGTGTAGTAAGAAAAGAAGTTGCCTTACTCTTCTATGATGATGGTTAGCCAAGCCCGCTAATTTTGTTCCTGTCTGGTATTGTGAGTGACCCTAGTGTCTGGGTCTTTTGTTCTTAATCGGTTAGACTTATTTATCAATTATAATGGTCCAGTTGAAAGAGCCTTGAAAATGCTCAATATTTGTGTGCCAATTAGCTTAATTTACATCATTAAATTTTGATATGTGTTCATCTTTATGCTTCACATAAATTTATCGATGGATCTAATCATTGTTCGTAGTCAAGTATGCTTATATTTTGTGGTAATTCGTGAATAAAGGCTTGATACTTTCAAAAAAAAAAAAAAAGAAACAAAAAACAAACCATAAAACAAAAAATAAAACAAAACAAAATAAAGACTTTGATATTAGTGACAGTGGTGTGTGGATTTACACAACATCGTAATTGTTTCAATAAGAAATTGTAGTAAATAGGTCAACTTTTGAAACTTTTAAAAGTAAATAGCCTATTTACTAAAGTGTAGTAAATAGTAGGCCACATTTAATTTTTTCTGAATTTCTTATTTTTCTACTTTACACTTAAGATTTTTAATTTTAATATTTTTAATTTTTCCTCAAATTCTGAAGTAGTTTTGGCCTTTTTGGTATTAGTTATTAACTTGGGGTATTTTGAGATTTTTGGTTTAGTGTAAATTTAGATTTATGCCTAAATAGCCTGTTTATTAAGGAGTGAGAGGGAAATCGCAGATTTAGTGAGGGAAACAAAGGGCAAATATAATTAAGAGAAAAACACAAAAATGTCCCCTCTAAAGAAGCACCATTTTAAGACTGCCCTTCTAATGGGCTCTTTTCAAAATTACCTCTTTAATTAAAAAAATGATTTATTATAAAGTTCAAATTGTCCTTTCTTCTCAATCTCTCATGTGGTAGATTACTTTGATCACTGATGTGGAGTGCCAAAGCATAACATGGTAGCTTCCGGAGCTAGAACCTACCGGTTCCAATATATGTTCTTTGAAAAAAAGAAATGCGAACCACTTCCAATAGCCCTGTGTGGGGTGCCTAAGCGTAATTTGGTAGGTTTCAAAACTAGGACCTACCAGGTTCCAACCTTTTTTTTCAAAGAAAGAAATACCAACCACCTCTACTATCAGTGCAGGGTGCCAGATCGTAACCTAGTAGGTACCAATTAGGTTTCGAAGCTGGAACCTATTAGGCTCCAACATATTTTCTTTCAAACAAGAAAATGCCAATCGCCTTTGGTTATTGCCAGAGTGTAACCTAGTAGGTTTCGGAACTGAAACCTATAAGATTCCAAAGTATTTTCTTTGAAACAAAACAAACTATAACTATATAAACCATAATATATATAGTGTATAATTAACAATAATTATAAGAACTTTTTTAATATGAAAACTATAAACAACATAAAAAGAAAAATCGATTGTAAACTCAAAGTAAAGACAAAATGTAATGTCCCCATGTGGGGGTTAGCAGTATTGAATAAATAAGAATAAATTTAAATACAATATCATTTCAAAACAATAAAACAATGCCCATAGGTCTTTGAAATAAACAGAAAATAAGAATAAACTTTAAACACAAACAATAGTTTTAGTGTAGCACTAAATATTTAAAATATTGTCATTATCATTATAGTACAATTTTCAATCACATATATAACTTAACACAGCCACCAAGATAGTTTCATAATTCTTACATAATTTGGATGAGTTGCAATAAAACTAAGATATTCTAACACGAGACCAACAGTGTTATCGCTTATTCCTCGTCAGATAAGTTACACTAAGTTCCACCTGAGAGATGTACATATAATAGGGATGAGCATCGACATGGCCAGTAGGGAAAGCCATTACTCACCTTTTGGTTTTATTTATTGCCACATTAAAACTGCATGGATAGTTAGTTCACATCATTATCAAATTTATGAGGTTCATTATGATCATATTCTGTGGATACCATACGTTAATCATTACCGAGTTTCATACATTTACATAGGTACAAATATTATGATTCATCATTATTCCTAGGTATCTATGTTACCATAGGGTATTAATGACTCAACTCATCAAAACCCAAATGGATGCGCTTTTCATTCTTCAATCATTCCAAGAGTGTCGGGTGAGGGGATATCAAGCCCTGGATCTTCACCAAGTCAATTGATGTACAATGTGTTCTAGGACTTTCGACCCAAGGGAGCGGCGTCGTCTCCCTCCTATTTTACCTCTTAGGGTATTCGTGTCTAAGGACGTAGCTGTTGTCTTCTTTACGTCTTACCATTCCTCTATAATCAATCATTATTTATAAAGTTAGTTTTTCTAACCATACTTCTCAATTTACAATACTATATGTCAAAATCAATATATTCCTCATTGTACAATACATGATGAGTTCCATATCATTGTGTTATGGGTATAATCATATACATTCAAAATATCATGTACATATCTTGCAACGTAAAACAATCAAATTTTAATTCATCAAAACCTTACAAAAGATGAGTAATAGAATTCCTATCTTTTTGTAATATATCCACTTATAATTTCCAACTTACAAAATCAAATTCGCCATGTAAGCTCTAAATATGTCGTTATCTTAAAATGTATAAAATAACCATATTTTAACTTAAATCATAATTTTTAATTATGTCAGTTTATCATTTATTTTTATTAGTGTACCATAATCATTAATGTACTAAAATTGTAAATATCAATTTTTTCAACTTAATTTTAGTAAATTATAAAATAACAATAAAATAAAAATATATGAAATTTATTTTGGTAAAATGAATTTTTTTAAAAAATAATACGATTTTAAAATATTTATAAATAAAATAATTAAAAAGTTTGATTTCATTAAAATAATATTATTTGAAACTACACCCTTTATAAAAAACTATTTATTATTTCTAAAACATAAGTTATCAAATAACTAAGGGCTTGGTCTCCTTTATTTATCCTTGAGGTTGGAGATCTTGCCTGAAGCTAAACTTCGCCTCTAATTTTATTAAATCTATCTTTTAGAAAAATGACATGTCGTTTTCTTAAAAATGACATGTAGTTTTTTGGGAAAAAATAACATGTAGTTTTTAAAAAATAACATGCAGTTTCTGTGAAAAACAATATGTCATTTTCACTTGGAAAAGCTCCTACAGAGAACCCCAAATCCAAATTTTTTGAGTTTTTCTTCTAATCTTAGTTTTCTAACAGTTTTCTAAGCATAAAAACAATATATAATCATTTCTGTATAATATAAATTCTGTTTAAAGTATGTAAACTTAGATTTTATATACATGTACTAAGACAGCAACAAAACATATACATATCTACTTTTTCATAAAAACTCAGGTTCAAGAACACAAATTTGAACAAATTTTTGGATATAAAAAGTTATAAATGAAAGATTAAATTCATTCACAAAGTTCTAATCTTAGATTATAACTAGGTGGAAGCTAGACATGGCTTCAAAACTGATTTTTTGGCTTTGAATATAGCTAGGATTTTACTTCAATGGAGGCTATGTTGGCTAGTCTTTATGGTTGCCTTGCTAAGTTCTTTGTTTTAGGAAGATGAGAAGAAGGGAGAGTGGGAGACATGAGGAAAGAAAAAGAGGTTTGATCTGAATAAAAAGAAGGCCGCATAATTGAGTAATAATTTGAGGGATAAGGTTGATAGAAGTAGGTGAAAGTTAGGTTTTGAATGTTTCATTTGGAGACTTTTATAAGAAAATGCCAATGTGGCATTTTCGTAAATAAATAAAACAACAATAACGACTTGGTAATTTTAAATATAATAAAATTTTAAATTGTCATGTTTTATATATTAAATTTTACACAATTATACCCGTTAAAATAGCGGGTGTCACACAACAAACTTTAATGAGAAAAACAGGCGTACAGAACACAAATGATTACTTGCCATCACTGTGACTCTAGTGTAGGAGGTTGCAAAGTTGCCACCGCCTCTAGGAATATTCGGTTGACTTGCTTTTTTGGCACCATGCCAGTGATAGCATACCGTTGCTTTTTGGAGTCCACATGCAGTATGTCCCCGTCCAAATTCCATCCAACTAGTTGGCCTCCAAACTCGATGACAATGATGACATATCTTGAACCTCCTCATCCTCGACGTCATCACGAAGACCTCATCAATCTCTCTGATGCTCCTCCTCCTCCTCCTCCTTATAAAGTCTTTGTAAAAATTTATCCAAATCTCTGATCAATTATTCAGTCAAAAATCCACAGAAACCATTATAACGAAACAATAAAATGTTCAAGTTTAGTGATCGGACCAAATCGTGCTGCAACTCGCCAGCATTTCTTCGGCAATAATGGTCTTGCAATCTAACTAGATTTTACTACAACTCACGAGCATCTCGTTGAAAACGATCCAGTGATCGAAATCTTGCAAAGATCAAGGTTGAGTAGCAGGAAGAGAGGAAAGATGGGAAGAGAGAGAGAATGGGTAGGGGGTAGGGAGAGAATTAGGCAATGAGATTCACCGATGATTGCACCAGAATTAGGTGGTAGCATTTTGGAGGTGACGACCGTTGAGATCGGTCATCACGCTAGATCTAAACTTCATAGTATAAGAACTCAACAGTGATAAGATCCTCCGACAATTGCACTAGAAAAGATAGAGAGAGGGAAAAGTGAGGGAAAGATAGGGAAGAGCGAGAGTTAGAGACACATGATTTTCAAAAAAATTGGAATTAAGTTTTCTGATTTTCTTTCTTAATTGGGGACAAAAAGTTTAAATTATAAATTAAATTAAAAAGAAAATAAATAATGAAAGGGTAGTCTTAAAAGTTAACAGAAGGAGAGCAATATTAATAAAGAGTGTTAAATAGGGGCATTTTCTGTAAATTTCTCTATACTTAAAAGTGTGCAGTAATACCATTAGTGTAGATGTTTACTTATCCAAAATAATTAAAAGATCCCCTTTTTTCTACATGCCTTAATCAGATTCCATTCTCCCCTCCATCTCTCACCATCTTTGCTCTCTTTCTTCTCTCTTTCTCGATTGTCTACCATTCCATTTTTTTTGGCACAAGGGAGATTTCTCTAATGACTTTTTGCAGCACCGATCTCATCTACGCGCATCTACAGTTTTGTCGAATCGGACCTTTGTTGAGCTATCGCTAGTAGAGATGATCGGATAGATTAAAACTGTTATTGAGCCATCGTGAGCTTAGCATCCCAAACGTCGACACAGATGTCTTCCAACCTTCATGTCCTGATCTTCCATTTATGATCCTTGATCCCTGCTTTTGCGATCTCTATTTGACTTTGTCCACTGGTTTATGATCTTCGATCTTTGTGAAAACTGTAGGAAGAAATTTTATAGATGAAAACCATCATCAAATCTCAAAACTCATGTTAATTCATCAAGAATTTTTAGTGGAAGCATTCCTAAATTCATTTGAACGGTTAAATTTTAGTTCTTGATCTTCTGAGTCAATACAGTTTCTTTGAGAAGAAGTTTTCTCTATTTTTTAGTGATGGGATGCTAGAAAAGATACGTACCTTATGACTCAGGGACCATAACCTTTTATAATATTTTAACTTTATCTTATTTTTATTTTGGCCCATCATAAAAATAGAAATTAAACTTTAGGTCTCTACACATAATTTTATGTCCATACTTTATGAGATGCTTTAAGACCCAAAAATTTATACTTTATTAGATCACTTTAATGAGGCCAATTTTATCTGATAGCCTTAATACACATTTATTTAATATGTTAGCCCATATATTATTGGAATTAATTCCAAAAATCTCTCACTTGGGCTATATATGAAACTTTATAAATGTGAATTATACCTTATGAACTCATGAATTAGCTATCATTACCAAAAGCATCTCTAATCAATCCGGTCCATCAATCATATCAATATAGGATCAAAGCGGTCTTTGTTACATTCAATGTAACTAAACCTATTAATGGTCACGTATATTAATATAACGAATGACATGGATGAAGTATGGATGTGTAGCAAGAAAATTTCGTGCAGTGTGATCTTAACATGCTCATTTCCTACTGATCTAACCTTATTCTTTAATGAGATCAAGTCAAACATAATCAAAGTGAAAATAAACTGTAAACTTTATTTCTGTAGAAAATAACGATCAAATGTGTCTACAACAAGAAAGCATCCAAAATACAAAATCTTACTAAAATGACATATCCTCAAGAGATACAACACCCATTTAAGCATTATGCTCATGAAAGACCTTGGACGGTACTCCTTTAGTAAGTGGATTTGCAACCATAGAGTTTGTCCTAATATGCTCTATAGACACCTGACCGCTCTGTACTTTTTCTTTAACAACAAGGAACTTAATGTCTATCTACTTTGACTTTGTTGAGCTCCTATTGTTATTGGAATATAGCACTGCTGACTTATTGCCACAAAATATCTTAAGTGGCCTTTCAATTCCATCCACAATTCGCAGCCCAATGACAAAATTCGTAGCCATATCCCATGGTTGGATGCCTCATAACATGCTTTAAACTCTGGTGCCATGGTGGAGGAAGCTATTAGTGTCTGCTTAGCACTCTTCCAGGAAATAGCTCCTCCAGCTAGCAAGTAGATATAGCCCGATGTGGATCTTCGACTGTCTCGGCACCCAGCAAAATTAGAATCTGAGTACCCAATGATCTCCATATGTGAGCATGTAATCCTTTGTTCTCTGTAAATACCGCATGACTCATTTGGCTGCTTTTCAATTATCCATTCCTAGATTACTTAAGTACCTGCCTAGCATTCCAACAATGTATGCAAATCTGGATGCGTACAAACTTGAGTATACATCAGACTCCCTATGGTTGACACATAAGGAATCTTCTACATCTCTTTAAATTCAAAGTCATTTTTGGGGCATTGACTGAGACTGAACTTGTCTCCCTTAGCAACAAGGGTGTCGCCTGATTTACAATCTTACATGCCAAATCTCTTAAGTACCTTCTCGATATAGCTCTTTTGTGATAATCCAAGTATACCCCTAGAGCGATCCCGATGTATTTGTATGCCTAATACAAAAGAGGCGTCCCCAAGATCCTTTATCTCAAATTTCTTTGATAGAAATATCTTAGTTTTGTGCAATAAGCCTATATTGTTACTGGCAAGCAATATGTCATCGACATACAAAACCAGAAAAATATACTTATTCCCACTGAATTATGGTATATACAATCATCGACCATATTCATCTTAAAACTGAACGAGATGTTAACCTGATGAAATTTGTAATACCACTGACTAGACGCCTGCTTGAGCCCATGATTGATTTCTTTAATTTGCAAACCATCTTCTTTGCATCTCCTGACACAAAGTTCTCTGGTTGCACCATATAGATCATTTCATCAATGTCGCCATTGAGAAACGCAGTCTTAACATTCATCTGGTGAAGCTCAAGATCAAAATGTGCCACCAATGCCATTATAGTCTTAAAAGAGTCTTTCGAAGAAACTGGAGAGAAAGTCTCTTTATAGTCGATGCCTTCCTTTTGAGTAAAGCCCTTTGCAACAAGACGAGCCTTATATCTCTACACATCGCCATTCAAACCCCTCTTAGTCTTACATATCCATTTGCAACTAATGGGTTTCACACCATCAGGCAACGGGACAAGATCCCAAACGTCATTGTCTTTCATGGACTTTATCCCCTTATTCATGGCATTAATCCACTCTTGAGATTTAGAACTTTTCATGGCTTGACGGAAGTTGATTGGGTCATCTTCCACCACTCCAATGTCAACCTCATGCTCTTGGAGAAATATGATATAATCATCAGGAATCGCACTTCTTCTTTCTCTAGTGGATCTTCTTAATGGCATAGGTTCTTGAGGTGGTAGAGTTTGTTCTTCTGGAATAATTTCTGGAATGGGAGGTTCTCCGGCATTGTTTTGATTTAGATCTGCTTCTTGAACAATGTCAGATAGGAACCTTATCAATGTCAATAACAGCTATGGGAATATCAACATATTCCTCTTCAAAGACAAAGTCCTTAACCCTATCTCCCCTCGTAAACTCGACATCCTTAAAGAACCGAACAGTTCCTGTCTCAAAAATCGACTTAGTCGTGGGATCATAAAATTTGTAATCCCCTTGACCTCTCAAAATATCCAATAAAATGCAGCTGACAGTCTAGAGTCTAGTTTCTTTTCATTTGGCCTATAAGGCCTTACCTAAGCTAGATAGCCCTAAATGTGCAAGTGATTTAAACTAGGCTTTTTGCCTGTCTAAAGCTCATAAGGGGTTTTGGCAGTTGCTTTAGTTAGAACTCTGTTGAGTATGTAAGCTGCAATCTTTAAGGCTTCTCCCCATTGAGATTTTGGCAAGGTAGAATGACTAATCATACTCCTCACCATGTCCTTAAGTGTTCTGTTTTGCCTTTTAGTAATACCATTCATGCTAGGTGATCTCAACATGGTGTACTGTGGGACGATACTGCACTCCTCTAGGAACTTAGTAAACAGTCCTAGACGTTGTTCACCTGATCCGTCATATCATACTCTACTACGGTCAGATCTGATGCCTTTAATCCTTTTGCTGAGTTGGTTCTTAATTTTAGCCTTATAATTCTTGAACACATCCAGTGATTGGGACTTCGTATGAATGAGATACAAGTAGCCATATCGTGAGAAATCGTCTGTAAATGTAATAAAATATTATTGACCATTCCATGAAGCCATAGGGAAAGGCCCACAAATATCTGTTTGAATTAGTTCTAAGACGTCTGAGGCCCTGTTGGCACCTAATCTCCTTATGTTTGTCTGTTTTCCCTTTATGCAATTAACACAAATTTCAAAATCTATAAAATCAAGGGGATCAAGAATCCTGTCAGACACAAGTCTCTCAATTCTTTGCTTGGAGATATAATCTAATCTCTTGTGCCATAATGAAGTGGAATTCTAATTGGTTAATTTTCATTTTATACCACGTGTACTTATATGCAAGGTTTCATTAAATGAGGCAACCATATCAAGCAAATAAAGGTTATCATAAACAGATAAAGAACCAGAACTAATAACTTTTGAATTTTAAAAAAGACTAAATTTACTATTTTCAAATGAACAAGAATAACCAAATTTCTTTAATATAGAAACAGAAACTAAATTCCATCTAAACGACGGTACAACATAAGTCTCATTCAAATCCAAATAAAATCTAGTCCTTAATAATAACCTAAATGTTCCCATTGCCTCAACTTCCACAGACTTATCGTTGCCCACATAGATGTATCTTTCACTATCACTTCGCTTTGGCAGCTCAGGCTACCCTACATAGACACACTTATGTGAGTAGTAGCACCAGAATCTATCCACCAAGTGTGTCTTGGTACTGAAGTTAAATTAACCTTAAAACAAACTAGATTAAGAAGTGTACCTTTCTTTGCATGCCATTCGTGATAGTTGGTACACTGATTTTTCTTGTGTCCCTTACCTCCATAGAAGAAATAGGCAAATTCATCACTTTGTCCCTTCTGTTGTTTCTTCTATGGCGCCGCACCTACAGCTTCCTTACCTTTCTTCCTTTTCTTTTTCTTGTCCTTAGAGGTTGTAGCCAAATAAGCACTGTTGAGGGTGAGCTCGGCGCCACCGCCAAAGAGACAAACTTCGGTGGTTGGCTAAACAGATCGGCAGAGCTTCCAGGGAGCAAACTATCGACCTCGTTGGCGACATGTGTTCTGTCTGAGGTGCTTCTTAGGGCCCACGAGGCCACACCCTAGGCAGGCTGCCACCTCGGACCATGTACTGGCTCAGGTCGGATTGACCTCACTCACAGGCAGACTGCTACTTGCCACTACAGGCCAACAAACGGCAAATAACTCACTGTCCGATGGGACCTGATCCATCGACTTGGGGACATGACACTTGTCACCTACCACTTGACACGCCTTGATGTGACACCTAGGTTATGGGCAAAACCCACCTGACACCCGGTCTAAGTAGTGGCCTATAAATAGGGTACATTTATTGCATTCTAAAGAGAGACTCATTCCCACCTAACAAGCTCCCGTCCTCTGTCGAGCAACCCCTGCCTTGAGCATCGGAGAGCCATTGTCCATTGACTGACACCTTTTTCTCACCTTCGGAGTGTCCCTCCTTTTGTTACAGGCACGCTAGGCCGAGCAGAGGCGAGCTGGGGAAGAGCAGACCATGCGCACCCGCACGTGGTGTTGATCCGACACCGGATCACGGTAAGCATCAACATTTTGGCGCTAGAAGGGGGGCCCTATGCCTTCACTCAGACACCAGCCACCTTACCTTCGGGGCCTGAGATGGTGACTCGAGGGAACGCTAGAGACGATGCTCCCCGATCGGAGGGGTCGGGAGATCCAAGGAATCGGCAATTGAACACAGGAAGACCTAGGAGCCGCCCCCGGCCTACAAGATCCCGGTCTGGGGGGCAGGGAAGCACTGCCAGAGCTGAACAAGCAGAGGACCCTGTGGCTCAAGATCTGATCCGAGAGCTTACAAATGTGGTTTAGATCTTAACACAGTAGCTCGCCCAACAGGCTCAACGTCAGGCCGTACCTGCCCGGCCACCTCCGGCCCAGGCTGACCAGACTTACCAGGCTAGAGGTCGAGTAGGACGGGACGCAGCCGACCATAAAGAGGCTGATTTTGAGCACTCGAGAGGGTCTACGCACAACACCTCAGCCAATAATTGATTGGTCCAAGAAGGCCATCTCGGCCATTAAGCAGCATGGGTTCCATCTCCTCAAGGTTCCCGAGCTTCAGTGTTTGACCGACTCAGACACCAAAGGGAAGCACAACGAGATCGCCAGCCCGGGGCTGGTGACGGCATCGAGGGCGAAGTACCCTACAGGGTCAAACTGCCCGAAGACACGAACAGTCGCCAGTTTCGGGCATTACAGTGGCAAATTGACAAAATCTGGAACAACCGCTTTGGCCTATATGAGACAAGGGCCTTAGATCCCCCTTTCCTAGACAATATAATGCAGGCTTCTATGCCGCCTAAGTTCATGGTTTTGCATATCAAAGCCTATGACGGGACAACGGATGCGGACGAGCATGTCGAGCTCTTCCGAGGGCACATGCTCCTCCAGAACTCCAGCGACGCGGCAATGTACAAAGCCTTCTGGCTGACCCTAACGGGGCCTGCTTGGCAATGGTTCTGAAGGCTCGAGCCATCTTCCATCTCTTTTTTTCGACAGCTGGTCGACGCCTTCTCGTCGGCATTTTCTACAACAAAAATGCGGATAAAAGAGATTACATACTTGTATGCCATCAAGTAAGGAGACGGCAACGTCTGAGACTACATCAACCAGTTCACCCGGACAACTCTAGAGGTCAAACACATCGAAGACGAGACCCTCAAACATATTTTTGTAGGGGGCCTCCGAGACAAAAAACTAACCTAGTCATTAGCCTTCGAGTAGCCGAGCACGTTTTCTCAAATGCTTGGCCATGCCCAGAGGTACGCCGATGCCGTCAAATACATGAAAAGCTGCAAGGAAGAGGCCAGTCCAAGCGAAACAAAAAAGGATAAAAAGCAAAAGAAGGCACCGGAGCAGAACAATGCTGAGCAGAGTAAGAAGCAGAAGAAGGAGAAGAAATCAGAGAAGCCAAAGGTACCGTCTGGTAAGTTTCAAAGCTACACGCCACTAATGGCGACCATCGATGAGGTGCTCGCCCAGGTAGGTAGCAGGAACCTATTGGTACCACCACCCAAGCTTAGGGGCAGCAAGATGAAGCGAGATCAAGCAAGGTATTGTGAATTTCACAAGGATGTGGGGCACAACACTCGCGAATGCATCCAGCTAAAGGACTAAATTGAAAAGCTGGTACGAGAAGGTCATTTACGAGAATTTGTTGAGCAAGTCATAACCTCAGGTTCTGCCTCGGGAAGAAATGATCTGTTGAGCTAAGATGTACCGAACCGCTCGTGAACCGATGCTGGAAACACCTCGAAACTGTAACACCGACCTATTTTTATGTAACGGATTATGCTAAGTTAGTAACGACGTTAAGTAATTTTCTTATTGATATATGTTATGATTTGTGATTTTATGTTACTAACTTTTTATTTTAAGTTTTATGACAAGTGATGATCACGTGGAATTGATGTGCTCAAGTGTTCATGTTAATTTCAATGCATTTTAAGAATTTGATCTTCCACATTTCTGAAAGAAAAATGAAATTGTCCTAAAATTAAGTTTTCTAAAAGTTTCTATTTTGTCACGGATGGCCTGCTGACTATTACTGGTCGGTATGTCGATGTGATGTTCGGCCTGTCGATCCCATCTTTTCGGCCTGCTGATCATATTAATTTTTAAACCTGGATTTTGCAGAGCCTCTGTCGGCCTGTCGGTTGACGATTTTCGGCCTGTCGAACATGTTCGGCCTGCCGAAGCCTCCAGTTCTACCTGCCGAACTGTGGGAGCAAATAGTTTTAAATGATCTGTTGTTTTATAAGTTATGATTTTACTATTTGGTATATTTACTTTATTAAAGGAAGTTTATGATCAATTTAATGTGTAATTGAATTATTAATAGTATGGATTAAATTATTGAAGGTTGTAAAAAAAAAAAGTATGTATGGATCCTGGTTATGATTTCCTTAACTACGTTTACAAATAAAGTTTCATATAAGTCTTGTACTTAAAGTTTATCTTACAAATAAGCATGTATTGTATGAATGTAATGACATCTGTGACGTCCGTAAAGGGGGTGTTACAGGAACCCCTGAACATCGTCCATACGATCTTCGGCGGGCCTGTCACTGGGAACACGTCGAGTGGGCGGCGGTTGTACATCAGAGAAGCTCGACTGATTGAATGAGGCGAATTCATAAACATGTCTGAGCATGTTAACAAAATATGCCGCCAACAAGATACTCCAATCACATTCACCGAGGAGGAAGCGGACCGGCTACTTCATCTGCACAACGATGACCTTGTGTACGAATTGCATATCGCCAACAACGTGGTGCACTGGGTGCTGATAGATAACGGCAGCTCGGCTGACATCCTCTTCAAGCAAGCCTTTGACAAGCTGAAGATCAGCAATGCCACCTTGGTTCCGGTCTAGACCTAGCTTTACGGCTTCACAGGAGAATGTGTCCGAGCAGTAGGAAAGGTCAGTTTGCCTATGACTTTTGAAGAAGGAGATGCTCGGACTACTTAGGTCGTTGGCTTTTAGTCGTTGACAAGCCTTCTCAGTACAACATCATTATCGGCCGCCCGTCCCCGATCGTGTTGAAGGCCATAGTCTCCACGTATCACCTGGCCATGAAATTTCCAACAGAAGACGGAGTTGGGGTGATTCGCTCGTCCCAGGTGGATTCCCAAGCTTGTTATGCCAATGCTGTAAGAGTAGCTACGGCACAACATCTAGGCGTCTTGGCCGTCTTTACGCTCGATGAGCAGGATCTGCCTGCTGACCCGATGCCTAAAATGCTATCCGATCTTGACCCCTGGTTGCCCGAGGAAGAGGTAAGAGCCGCTCTAGTCGAAGACTGAGTGTTGTTCCCTTTAGACCCTACGAAGCCAGAATGCACTATCCAACTCGGATCCTAACTAAAGCCCAAGATCTGGGCAGACTTAGAGGGGCTTCTCACCGAATATCGAGACGTGTTCACGTGGTCCCATGAAGATATTCCCGGGATCGACCCAAGCATGATTTGTCATCGGCTCCAAGTCCAAACCGATCACAGGCCAGTAATACAGAAGAGAAGAGCTTTCAACCCAGAAAGGTATGCTACAATAAATGAAGAAGTTCAAAAGCTCCTCAAGGTGGGCTCCATCAGAGAGGTTAAATACCTGGAGTAGTTGGCAAATGTCGTTCTCGTCAAAAAGGCTAACGGCAAATGGCGGGTCTATATAGACTACACCGACCTGAACAAGGCATGCCCGAAGGATTGCTTTTTGCTTCCCCAGATAGACCAGCTCGTTGATGCTACTGCCAGCCACGAGCTCTTGAGCTTTATGGACGCCTATTCTGGGTACAACCAGATAAGAATGGCCGAGGAGGATCAAGCAAAGACAGCTTTTGTTACCGACCAGGGCTTATACTGCTATGTAGTGATGCCTTTCGGACTAAAGAATACCGGGGCTACATACCAGCGCCTTGTCAATAAGATGTTTTCCTGGCTGATTAGCAAAACAATGGAGCTCTACATGGACGACATGTTAGTAAAGTCCATCTGAGCAGAGGACCACGTCGCTGATCTCCAAGCAAGCTTCGACATTCTCCAAGAATATGAGATGAAACTCAACCCGGGGAAGTGTGCGTTCGGGGTAAGCTCGGGCAAATTTCTCAGATTTTTGATCAACCAACGAGGTGTTGAGGTTAACCTGGTGAAGGCCCAGGCAATTATTGACATGCCTTCTCCTCGGAGTGTAAAGGATGTGCAACGGCTTACCGGCATGATAGCGGCTCTCTTGAGGTTTGTCTCCTAGGCTACCGACAAGTGTCATCCATTTTTTAAG
The DNA here is from genome assembly GCA_025403435.1 of Artocarpus heterophyllus. Lineage (NCBI taxonomy): Eukaryota > Viridiplantae > Streptophyta > Magnoliopsida > Rosales > Moraceae > Artocarpus > Artocarpus heterophyllus. The sequence continues at coordinate 13,503,726 of CM046340.1, read as the reverse complement.
ACGCTTAAGGGGAGGTTTGAGTGGAGTAGGGAGTGTGAGGAAGCTTTCTAAAGCATGAAGAAGTATTTAGCCACGCCCCCGCTCCTATCCAAACCTTTGCCCGGTGAGGTTTTAATTGCCTATCTAGCCGTGTCTGAGAAAGCCGTGAGCTTGATCCTAGTCCGAGATGAAGATGGAGCCAAGAAGCCTGTCTACTATACAAGCCATGCATTTGAGGGTGCCAAGGAATGGTACCAGCCTCTCAAAAAATTGGCTTTCACCTTAGTCACTTCGGCTCTCAAGTTGCGCCCGTACTTTCAAGGCCATACCATAAAGGTCCCGACCAAATTCCTTCTTCGGCAGGTTCTCCAGAGCTCGAAAATATTAGGCCGCATGGCCAAATGGTCGGTGGAGCCCAGCTAGTACGATGTGCGTTGTGTGCCAAGAACGGCCATCAAAGCCCAAGCTCTGGTGGACTTCATCGTTGAATTCACAGATGCCAAATAGGCCACCCCATCGGCCGAGAAGGCACCCATGGAAGTGCCGGATGCCCCCAACTGCAGCAAAGATTGCACTACCTCGCAACCAGAATAGAGACTTTATGTCGACGGCTCTTCCTGTACTGATGGATCAGGTGCTAGGCTAGTTTTAATAAGCCCGGATGGGTACAAGGTGATCTACGCGCTTTGATCTGATTTCAAGGCCTCCAACAATAAAGCAAAATACGAAGCACTTCTGGCCAGCCTCTGGATCACCAGAGATCTCGGGGTAGACCGTATAATCATCCACAGCGACTCTATGCTCGTTGTTCAGCAAGTTATCGGAGGATTTTAGGCCCGAGCAGATTCAATGTCTGCATATTTACAAGAAGTCAAGTGACTGCTCAGACAATTCAAATCCTACTCTTTTAAGCAGATCCCCTGGTCAGAGAACTCAAAAGTCGACGCCCTTGCTCGACTATCCTCGGGCCTCGATGATAGCGATCTTACCTTGGTCCCCATCAAAAGACTTGCCAAGCCGAGTATTCTCAAGGAGATCGCAAATGTAGCCGAGGAACTCGAGACCACATGGATGGACCTGATCATCCGATACCTAACCGTAGCCGAATTGCTCGACGACCAGGAAGAGGCACATCAGATGCACAATAGCTCGGCCTGGTATTAGATGATCGGAGGAAAACTATATCGACGAGGCTATACCATGCCATGCTTAAAGTGCTTGAGCCCCAAGGAAGCCGAATATCTAATGAAGAAGATCCATGAAGGTCTGTGCGGCAACCATTCTAGGGGGCGATGGCTAACCCAAAAGTGCCTTTGGCAGGGTTACTATTGTTCGACCATGGAGCAGGACTGCAAAGGATTTGCACAAAAATGCCTCAAATGTCAGCAATTCGTAAGAATGCCCGACTATCATGTCGAGCCCCTCACTTTAGTAACCTCGGCATGGCCATTTACGAAGTGGGCCATTGATCTGATCGGACTCCTTCCTCCAGCCTGATCACAATTCAGGTACTGCATCGTGGCAATTGACTATCTCACAAAGTTGGTCAAGCTTGAACCGTGTACCAATATGACCGAAGCCAAATGCACCAACTTCATATGGAAGAACATCATTTGCCGGTTCAAAATTCCACACACGACCGTGACCGATAATACCAAACAGTTCGAGTCCTCTAGTCTCCTCCGCCTATGCGAACAGCTCGGCATCAAGAAGGTTTTCTTTTCCCCGAGCTATCCCTAGAGCAACGGCCAAGTTAAGGAAAGTAAATAAATCGATCAAGGACAACTTGAAGAAAAGCTTGAGGGCCTTAAGGGCGCGTGGATCGACTAGCTCCCCCAAGTGCTCTAGGCTTACCGCACAACTGAACAGACAGCTACCAGGGAGACCCTGTTCTCCCTTGTTTATGGGGTAGAGGCCGTCATCCTGGCTGAAGTGGGACTGCCTAGCTTCAGAATCGAGCATTACGAAGAAGTCCAGAATGTAGAAATGATGATGTCCGAACTTGACTTGCTCGAAGAAAAGAGAAACCAGGTAGCGATCCGTAATATAGCTCAGAATCAAGTGGTGGCTCTGTATTACAACAAGCGTGTCCAACCAAGGAGCTTTAAGATTGGAGATTTGTTATTAAAGAAGGTCACGGTTCAACAGCCCAGCCTCGGGTCCTTCAATCCTAAGTGGGATGGGCCGTATAGGGTTGTCGGCATTGTTTGGCTGGGCACGTATAAATTATCTGACATGAAAGGAAATAAGCTTGGGTATCCTTGAAACGCCAAACTCTTGAAAAGATTCTTTTGCTAAAGTCAAGGCCAGAAACCCCTTTTTGACTTATGGCCCAAATTCTTTTGTAATTAGGCCTATTGAATAGGGTTGGGACGTAAATATCACACATTAATAAAGTGTAAGTCTCCTACACCATTCCATTGAGTAATGCGTTTGAGGAGAAATAAACAGACCCAAAGAGGGATACCATAACTCTAGCCCGGAGGACCAGACAATAACTCCCGACGAGGAAGAGTCATCCTACCTAACCGAACTGAGGGGCTAATCGGCAACCTACTGATTCCAAGTATGTCGCCGTATAGACCACCCAGTAAGTTGCTCGGTACAACAATGTGCCCGATGAGTCCTACACTTACAAAGTTTCCTCAAACTTAGACAAGTCTAGGGGGGCAACAGGGTAAGGGTATTCACACGCTGTTGTGCTCTGCCCGACTAAGAAAACAGGAACGCCATCCCTGCTCGGATCAACTGAGTGACAAGGGATACCATCCCTACTCGGATGAACTCAGTAATCATTGAGATAATGTACTCGGTCTTGATTCAAAATTTCTATTGTGCTCTGCCTGATCGAGAAAACGAGAACGCCATCCCTACTTAGATCAACTGAGTAAATAGGGATGACCGCTCGGATCAATTGAGTGAAAAGGGATACCATCCCTATTCGAATGAACTCGGTAATCATCGAGATAATGTACTGGGTCTCGATTCAAAATTGCAAAAACAGAAGCTCGAAAAACCATTGTTTAGGAATGCCCCTCCCGAGGAGCATCCAACTTGGCACGAACTCTGATTTGATTCTAAGACCAAGGTTCGCGATAACTCGACAAGATGAAGGTCTAACTACGTTGCCAAGAAACCTTTAACCAAAATATGGACACATTTTCCTGAGAATATTCACACTTGGAATAAATTTAAAACACAATACACAGAAATCCGAGAAGTGAAGAATGAGAAATAAATTTTATTCATAATACGGGGGAGGTACAATTAACCGGGCACCTCCCAAGCCCAGACAAGCAACACAAACAAAAAAGTGGCCTAAACCTGGGTCTCATCCCCAACTGTGCCTTCCTCGCCCCCACCGCCGGCAGTGCTCTGCTCGTCTCCATCGCCATCTACTATGACAACCTCCTCGCCCTGTTGTTGCTAAGCAGCGCCTTGCTTAGGCTCAACTATGAGCGACCAGTCAAAGTCTTCAGCCTCGGGGTGTTGTCGGATCAGATGATCTTGGAGGTCTGTCATGCCAAAGTAGTAGTAGTCGACGTACTCCAGAGACGCCTTGAATTCGTCCACCGCTTGTGCCAATCGGCCAGGGAGCTCGACCAAAAATCACTGGTGGCCAACCTGTAGAGCCATCAGCTGCCCCTGGATCCAAGCAGCCTCGTCCTTGGCCTCTCTGGCTTGCCTCCGAGCCTCCTCGGCCTCCACCCTAGCCTTGATGGTGTCTTCTTGGTCTACCAAGCTTCTTCCTCGGCTTGAGAAAGAGAGTTCTTGGTTTGGTCTAGCTAGGTATTCTTAGCACCGAGCCTCTTATCGACCTTCAACTTTTTAAGGAAGGTCTTCTTGTGTATCTCCTTCTCCTTGTGGAGGTCCTACATCCAGGTTGAATAGACCATGTGTAAGATGGCACTCGTCTAAAGATTACAAAACTTTAGTGGTTGGTAGGATGAAAAGTTAAATTAAAGCACAAGATGGACGAGCACTTACAGTAGCCGTAGAGCGGAGAGCCGTGTTGCATAGGCTCTGAAAGTCCTCCTCTCGGAGGTTCACCAAGAAATCTTCCTGGGGCATCACATCCTCGAGGCGCTCCAGGATGGTTCAACGGTAGTTTGGGTAGCTCCTCTGGGGATCCTATGAGGACACCGCCACGGTGTCCTCAGTGGGTCTCTCCTCCGATGAAACCTTAGTCCTTGCAGGCAGGGGTGGTGGCTCTTGGACTGTGACGGGAACCTGCTCAGGTCGGGGAGGAAGTTCTGCTCTCGGAGTTCGCTTACGCTTCCTCCCGACCTCTACGGCCTTGCCTTTCTGTTTCTTGAGGCTCTCCATTAGAGCCTGCCTTTCAGCAGCAATGCTTGGCCGAGAGGACATCTCTGCAAGATAAATCCCAAGTCAAAATCAAGTCGACAAAAGAAAAATATTGGGGCTGACCTCTGATTTAGAGCTGGCCAGATGGGTAAATGAGCCGAATCACGTCCTCGAGGTCCTCGTCCGCCACGGGTGGCCCCGCATTGAAGGATCTACTTGACGAGTCCTTCAAACTGGACGATGATGGCTCCCTCGTCGGCCACCCGAATCGAGAAGTACTCGGCCTCAGGACATCCACGGCACCAGGCTTGGTGACTGTAACCTACCTGATAAACCGGGTAGGACAGACCGATGGGGGATTTGTTTTCTTGGGTTCCCCGAACCAGCCATAACCGGAAAGAATTTCCTTCTCCAGCAGAAAGGACTACTGCCTGGTCGACTCTGGCTTCTCGAACAGGTCTTCGACTGCCCTGATCATGTGGCTCGGTGCCCAGGGCCTCTTAGACCACACGTGCCCTTGTTCAAACGTCCTTAGCACGTGCTAATCGGCAGGGACGACCTCACTAGCCTGGGCTAGGTAATTATCCCTGACGTAGAACCACTCATATTTTCAAAGTTTGTCCGCGTCGGGGTTGCCCAAAATTAAATCCTTCCTGAAGGTGGTGACATAATACCACCCGGACAGTCGAGGAAGCTTCTTCATCTTATACACTTGTTCAAATGCTTCCAGCGGCATCTCGGTCGCCCAGTGGCGCTTCCATAATACATACATCCCGATTAGCGACCTGTAACTGTTCGGGTTTAACTGAGCCGGGCACACGTTGAAATCATTAAGTAGCCGGTGGAGAAATGGATGAAATGGAAGGCGCAGCCCAGCCCTGAAAAACTCAGAGTAGAGCGTAATGCATCCTTCTGGCGCCTCTAGTGGCGAATCGTCCTCCTTGGGCATGATGAGGATCACGTCGTCCAGGATGCTGAACTCGGCACACAAATCCTCTAGCCGAGACTCTGTTATGGAGCTTATATAAACCGCAGCTGATGTCTACCCGGGTCGGGTCACCCTATATGTCGTCACACCTCAAACGTGGGTAACCCAAACCCGCTCACCCTCTTCGATCTCAGGCTGTTCTGCCTCCTCCATCTCCTCAACCGCCCGCTCTTCGTCGAAGATTTCCACAGTGATTATGCCCTCAACTTGAACTGGGACCTCAAAATTCCTTCCGAATGTGTTTGGGCCATCCCCAGTCGTCTGGAGCTTGGCTCTCTCCTGGGTAGTAACTCAGGAGGAGCCTGTAGTTACCGCCCTGATGTATGGGTCCTCGTCCCTACACGGTCTGTTTGGCCTCTCCTCGTCCAGCAGGTTGAGAAACTCCTGCTCGGGTATTGTCTGAGAATCGACCCTAAATATCTATTCAAGTCGGCCAGCCCCGTCTCGTTCAGGGAAAACATTTTTTATGTCGACTTGAACGGAGGACGAGCTATCCTCCGGAATACTTTTCGACCTGGAAATGTCTATATTCTGGGAATCAGTGACTTCACTCATTTTTCACTCCTTGGGAAATTACCTGTTCGGGCCGTGGGAGCTCGGGGAATGTAAAGTCTTTGGGTAAATAACTACAGCTCGGTAGCTAAGAACTCTTTGAGTGCGAAATCTGACTTCAGTTGCGTGAGAATAACGGAAAGGAAGGCCTTATTTATAGCCATTGTAGGCAAAAAATATGGGCGTGAAAAATGAAGATGTGCGATCATTATGCCTATCAGGCGACGCAGTCGACCGCAAAACGACACGTGTCTCCTGTTTAATCCGTGCGACCTCTTGCCTTACCCCTTTTCAGAGCGTCATTTTTTCTTCTTTCTTTCAGCCGACCTCACCTATTTGGCATAGTCCACCCGGTCGGACATCGACCAGGTGAACTAGGGGGCTAATGTTGAGGCTGAGCTCAGTGCCACCGCCGAGGAGACAAACTTCGGTGGTAAGCTAAACAGATCGATAGAGCTTCTAGGGAGCACACTACCGACCCTGTTGGCGACGTGCATTTTATCCGAGGTGCTTCTTAGGGCCCCCGAGGCCGCACCCTAGGCAGGCTGCCATCTCGGACCATGTACTGGCTCAGGTCGGATTGACCCCACTCACAGGCAGACTGCTACTTGCCACTACAGGCCAATAAATGGCAAGTAACTCACCATCTGATGGGACCTGATCCATCGACGGGGGGACGTGACACTTGTCACCTACCGCCTGACACGCCTTGATGTGACACCGGGGTTGTGGGCAAAACCCACCTGACACCCGGTCCAAGTAGTGGCATATAAATAGGGTGCATTTATTACATTTTAGAGAGAGACTCCTTCCCACCTAACAAGCTCCTATCCTCTGACGAGCAACCCCTGCCTTGAGCATTGAAGAGCCGTTGTCCATTGACTGACACCTTTTTCTCACCTCCAGAGTGTTCCTCCTCTTGTTGCAGGCACGCTGGGCTAGGTAAAGGCGAGCCGAGGAAGAGCAGACCGTGCACAACCGCACGTGGTATTGATCTGACGTCGGATCATGGTAAGCATCAACAAGCACTCTCTGCCTTATCTTGCTTTAGCCTTTCTTCTTGTTGCATACAATATGAGATGAGCTCATTAAGGGACCATTTGTCCTTTTGATAGTTGTAGCTCACCTTAAATTGATTGAACTATGCAGGAAGAGATATCAAAACTAAATGCATGAGTAAGTCCTCAAATAGTTCTAGCTTAAGTGCATTTAGTTTCGAAGCAAGATGAGACATCTCCATGATGTACTCCCTTATGTTCTCTTTTCCTTTATACCTCATTGAAATAAGATTTTCCAAAAGCGTACTTGTTTTAGCCTTTTCGTTCTTGGCAAACATCTTCTCAATTTCCTCAAGAAAACCTTTGGCTGTAGTAATCTTTTTCGGACATAGTGCCCTTGAAGGTTTCTGGAATAGCACGCTTCATGATCATTAGACTCATGCGATTCGAACGATCTCACCTTTCTATGTCCCTCTTATCCTTAGGGGAACTGTTATCTATAAGGTCATGAGGTTGTTCAACCCTCAACGCAAGGTCTAAATCCATGACTCCAAGAACAATCATAACATTCTTTTGCCATGCTTTGAAGTTTGTGCCATTAAGCATGGGAATTGAATTGATGCTAGCAGAAATATTAAAAGCAAAACTTGCAATTGAACAGAGAACAAAACAACAAAATAGCAAAATAAGAAGCTCACATAAGTTCCATATCATACTTAAATAAATTCAAATAATGCTAGGGCCCATCACAAGATACCTAACACAACATTAATATTTAGTCTTTGGACAGAAATATTAACTTGTAAGTGGTACTCTTGGTGTAGCAATCAAACATTGACAATAAGTACATGTCAAACAATAAATCTTCATTTGGGCCGATTTATTATTCACATGTAAAAGCAGATGATCATCACATGCTTATTACCACAAGTGTACATGTAATTCTGTCAAATATTAACCTTCCTTTAGGCTGGTCAATATTCACATACGTTGCATGGACACAACCATGTATATTTTGAAACATGTTAATTTTCACAAGAGAGGTCACTTTGGTGACATGTTGCTTCTATTAATTCATCTTAAAATACTTATAAAATACCAATATTTGAATTTAAAATTGCACCAAAAAGTCCAAAATTAAAATAAAAAATAATAATTTTTGGGGTCAAGTCAAAGTCAACGATCAACAGTCGATGGTCAAAGTCAGACTATAAAGTCAAACTGGGTCGGGTCTCTGCGGGTCAGGTACTGTACGACTGGGTTAACTCTATCCAGCTCTTTACCCAAACCTAATTACCCAAACCCAATGATTCATTATTTGACCGAACATTTAAAACACAAGAAAAAATTACAATATGTGTCTAAATTAATGTTATGAAATTAAAATCTAACACAATATTCAAAATATCTTTAAAATGTTATTAATGATACAGTAATTATCTTAATGATATTACATATTGTACTATATAATTACATATAAATAATTTTAATGATATCATTATGAGACATTTGTAAAATTTTTATAAATTAGAGTCATATTTCAATTCAATAAACGTAATTGGGTCAATTGTCTCATTAACCCGAGTTAGAAATTGACTCAGACCTAATTTCTTCTTAAAATAGATGATGGGCTTGACAAATTTTAGGCCCAACTGAAATAAACTTGAATTGGTAACTCAATGTAATCCAAGAGTTTTCCCAAAACAGTTGCAACCTTTTATTATTTAAAAAAAAAAAAAACTTCTTTTCGGCAACCATCCCGTACGATGAGTCCATTTGATGAAAAAAAATAATAAAGAAAAAAAAATTTCTTCAATCAAGTGTGAATGCATATGACGAAATGCTTCTGAATTGACTTATGAAAAAGCAGCAGGCCATCGCTTGCCCTTTTGCTCTTTTTTTTTTTTTCGGTTGTTGTTGTTGTTGGCAATGCAATGCCGTAAAACAGTAATCAAATGAATACTCAGCATGCGTAGATGAATCAATCATTATGAATGGCAGGCATAATTAATAAAAACTCGGCATGCGTGGCCGAGATAAATGATTTCATTCTCAATCATATGTATATATATACGCACATATATATATTCGTACATATATAACCAATTTAACAAACTGAAAAGAAATCTTTCTTTTTTTTTCAGCATGCCGTATATCGCAGTCAAAACTGAATCTATATTATATTTAAATAAACTGAAAATTTTAAGAAGATATTTCTCAATGATTTAACATGAGAGAGCTCTAATGTCACTTATAAAAAAAAATTTACAAATAAAAACCATCACCAAACTTTAAAATTGATGTTAATTTATCAATAATATTTAACGAAAGCATATCTGAATCTATTTGAATAGTTGAATTTTGGTTCTTGATCTTTTGAGTCAATATAGTTTCTTTGAGAGGAAGTTTTCTCTCTTTTTCAGTGATAAGACGCCAAAAAAGATACGTACCATATGACTCAGAGACCATAACCTTTTATAATATTTTAACTTTGTCTTGTTTCTTTTTTGGCCCATCATAAAAATAGAAATTAGACTTTAAGTCTCTACACATAATTTTGTACCCACACTTTCTGAGATGCTTTAAGACCCAAAAATTTATACTTTATTAGATCACTTTAATTAAGCCAACCTTATTTGATAGCCTTAATACACATTTATTTAATATGGGAATTAATTCCAACAAAAATGGCCTTCCATGATGAGCCAGCGACGATCCACATTGGCGATGAACAAAGACCTTGATCGAAGGATAGAAAGAGAATTAGAGGAAAAAGAGATAAAAATAAGGAGGATGGATGGGGGGAGGGTGGGACGGAATGAGACTCATGGAGAATAGGAAAAGAAAGAGATGAGTGGGGGGTTTTAGGTATTATATAAATATATTTGTGGTGATGTGCTATAATTTACTAAGATTCAAAACATCTGCTACTTGTTTCTCATTGGCATTGGAAGAGAATGTCCCAAACCATCAGCAAAATATATATTTACAACCTCTTGAAATACTAAATTTTTTCGTGCTGCGTTTTCTTATTTGTGGTATAAGCATAAGACGTCAATTTTTCTTGAAAATGTCCTCATATTTGCGTCGTCTATCCAAAATTTGTAGTTATGGATATGGAATGAGGGAGAAGCAAATCATATTATAATCCTTTTCTATAATCTAAGCTTTTCTTCCACAAGATTTATAAACCAACAACTTTTAGTAGTGTGTCATAAAGATAATGTATCATTTTTCCTTTATTATGATTTTTGTCTCGCATAATTTTTTCTTAGTAAGATTTTAATAAAGTATATTTTTTACGTGATGAATATTGAGTACTGATGTTATATTTTTCTGTTAAAGTTATTCTGACAGCTCATACAATTGATGAAGTATTTATTATGTAATTAAATTCTTAAATTTAAATGATATGGTATAATAGTATTGGGACAAAGTTGATGGGCTTGAATTACCGATGTGAATTAATGAATATGAAAGTTGAAATGTTATAAGTAAACTAATTATTGTGTGGGCATTCAATGTCTCACAACCCCTTATTCTGAGCTCTAAAGTCCGCTACAATAATGTGTCTTTGGTATTCTACAACCTTGCAAATTAATCATTACATCGTAGTTAAATGAGCGTTGCAACCTCTTACAAGTTTCGAAGTTATGATTCCTGTTCTATATATGATTTATGTGAGAATGTAATGTACAACAACTATGGAGAGATTTTCTGCAAATATATATATATATATATATATATATATATATGAAGAGATAAACATGAAGAGTGTTTTCGTAAACTCTTTCGTTATTCTTAAGGCTTATCCATCTCTTTTATTTATGGCTACTAAAATACATAATGCTGTAAACTGTAGAACGACTAATACAACCCAACCACCGCGCAATAATGCACGCAGAGTGTCGAATCACAGTCAACTGAATATATACCAAGAAGGTGATGTAGAGTAAAGAGGATCTTTCTTAATTAACTAGGATTTTTTTTTATTTTTTATTTTCTTACTTAGGATTACAAATATCTAGCCAAAACAGATCTCTTAACCACGTGACTACGACGGAACGAACCAGGACGTTCTCAACACATGGAAATCTCACAAACACTCGTTGTCATTGCAAGAGTAAGACCTCCATTTCAAGAATGGGACGTTTCATGACCAAGAAATTTCATTGCGGGACAAAAACTACTTGGAACTATGTTATTGCAGGACATGTCCGACAAAATTTAACGTTGAATTTTGTATACCTGAAGTTGAGTTTCGTGAACCTGCGGGGAAGAAAATTTCTACTTAGTCTATGAATCAAATTTGCAAGTAATATCTATGATGTGGCCTTCTTTAGTCTGAGATTTAATTTAGTCGTAAAGCTACATACATCATGCATGAAATTAAGTACAGATAAATGCCCCACTCCGGTAAATTTTAAATTCTGAATTTTTTAAGTAAAATTACTCTGAAATTTTAGTTGGTCTTCTATTTTATAGGGAAAATTATAAGTTTATCTGTTGGATTTTTTGGTTTATTAAGAGACAACTGGGGCACCACTGATGGGCTTGATTCATGTAGCGTTATATATTGTACTCTGTAGGCCTTTTTGTTAAACCATTTGAAGTGACTAACGTATTTTAAAACTGTGTAAATAAATAGGATAGTTTACCATCATCAAATATAATATTCAATTTTACCCTTATATCTTCTTTTTTCACCTTTTTTTTTTTTTCAAATCTGTCTCTCCCTCTCCCTCTCCAAATCTCCTACTTCCCCCTCTCTTACACTTTCTTCTTTGTCCCTTTATTTTCGCCACGTTCGAATGTGACTAATGAGATAGTGCTACAACAACTGAATTGTCAAGCATTTTCTTGAATTCAGAGGGAACCTGCAAATGGAAATAGCAAGAAAAACCTTAACCGATCACAATATAGACACGGGCATCATGATAGCAACATGGTACCTGTCCCAATGCTCCTCCATTTACACCATGTTCGAAGCTCACTAGGCTGGTCTCTGGCGAAAGCAAAGTTAGCTGTGACGCGAGGAGATTTGTGAGGCTTCAAGTCGTGAGGTCTTGCAACAGAGAGCGAGAATTGAATCGTACATCGCCAGTCAGAATTTTCTGGTCATTGGTCGAGGGAGAGATCACATCATCATAAGTTGTTTTCGAAGATTAGAGAGGAAGAGAGAAAGAGAGAAGTTGTTTGTGTAGTGCTTAATTGAAGTTTTTTAATATTTTCTATCCCGCTAAATATGGATTCACAAGCAGAATGTTGTTTACTTACTTTTATCAAAACTTATGTTATTAGTTTTTATTTCCTCTCTAAGTTGTGTTATTTTCCTCTTTCACCCCTTTATTATTTGATTTGACTCATTCAAATTAAATAACACACTATTAGAAATTTGAGATTATAATACCCTCATTTAACGACTTTTTTTAAAAAACTGTCATGGTAAGGGAGCAAAAAACGTGGAAAGTTTGCCCGAGACGACAAAAACTGTCGTAATAGGATGTGGTTTTTTTCATGACGATTTAGAAAAAACCGTCGTGGCAGGTTATATTTTATATGACGGTTTTAATTAAAACCATTGTATAATATAGGACTAAAATGGTGTAGTTTGGCCCCCCACATCAATATAAGTCTGCATCAGGGCTTATAATTCGTTCCCACTCTAAGTCGAAATTTCAATCTTAAACTTTCAAACCCCCTCTCTCTCACACACTTCGTCCCCACGACACCGTCGTCGACCTAACCCTACGCCACATCCTTCATGCCATCAACCCAAACCCGTGAGCAAGTGGAATGGCCCAACGAACCAAACCCATGTCATCGCATTAATCCTTTCTCTTTCTTTATTTTGCTTCTTCCCGTCCCTCGAATTCGGTGACGGTTGTCCTGCCACCATATCCCTCGCTGCCATCGTCGAGGCAACCGTCCAGTGAGCCCTCCACCATCGACCCAACCATTCGAAGCACATTGGTACGTAATAGCTTTTAACAAGTATTTTGTTTTTTTATTTTTTATTTTTTAGTTATTTAGTTTTGCAGTTGTATTTACTATTTATTAGTTATATAGTTTTGCAGTTTTTAGTTTATTTTATTTTTAATTATTTAGTTTTGTTATTTTTAATTTTAATTAGCTTTAGTGTAAGTGTTAGTTATAAACTTAGTGTTTAGCTTTAGTTTTGCAAGAGTTTTATTGTTATATTTAAACTTAGTGTTATTTTATTATTAGTTCTAAACTTAGTTTTAGTTTTAGACTTAGTATTGTTGTGTTGCCCACCACATGTTTGATGAAAGGCCTCTATGACTATCATTAGCAATTAATTTTGTAACTTAATTTTGTTATTTTAGTGTTCTTTAGGTTTAGTTTATTTTATGTTATGTTAATTAGTTTTATTTTTGTTAGTATTATCAATTCAATTAATTTGTTATATTAATTAACTATATTAGTTAATACTTTGTTTTATTCACTATCACTTGTTTTTAAATTAAACTTATTAACTTGATTGATTGGTTTAAGTCAATTTATGTGTTTGCCTTTCCATGAAGATTCAGTTTAAATTAGGTAAAAATGTCACAAGAGAGTAATAGTGAGGACTATAATGAAGAATATGAGGAGTGTACGCCATTTTCCTCTCAGCGTAGTAAGGGAAAACAAGTTAACAAGCTTTGAAGAAAAACTGAATTCAATCCCAAAGTTGATTTTAAGCGGAGAGCTAGTTTAATGAATAGAGTCCATCGGATGAAGAAGAGAGGATTTAGAATAAAAGTGATGTTTGATGCAAAAGGCCAACTAAAAGATACAACTAGAAATTCAAGGTTTTTTTTTTTTTTTGCCATGACCATTTTTCCATGTCAGTTTTTGAAAATTGTCGTCGAAACACACCCTTATATGAGGGGTTTTTTTTATAGAAACCATCGTGTAAGGTTCAAAGAAACCGTTTTTTGACGACGGGTTTTAAAAAAAAACTGTCGTGTAATGATAATATTCCATGATGGTTTTATGAAAAAACCATCATGATAGAATGGCACCAACTAACCCAACTAACGCCTAAACGGACACTCTACAATGGTAAAAGACCGTCATGAAAATTCAAGATTGTACCACGACGGAGGCATCGTGAAAGTTTTTTACGACAATAAACCATCGTGAAAGTTTTTCACGATGTTTTTAAACCGTCGTGGAAGGCCCAGTTCATACTATGGTATGTTATATAGTTATCACATATCTTAATTCAATGGCATAATGATTATTGATAGAATTCCTAGATAAATGGACAACATATCATCAATTACTGATGTGTGAAAGTCTCTCTTTCTCTCTTCCTTTCTCTGTCATGTTCTTCTTTGAGGTCCGTAGGCTATAGAAAAATTGTGGGTGTTCTAGTAATATTTACACACCACGAGTACTAAGATCGTGATTCTAGATACTGTAGGATTGCAACATAGAGTGTTGGACTAGATAATCAAAACTTGCACCGTTTGTAAGCTTCCGTCGTTAGTACCAGAGCTCCTTTGGTAATCTTGGCACTTAGAGGTGTTCACGGATCATATTATACTGATTAAGGGTCAATATGTAATCCAAGTAAATGTTGAATTGGAAAATCCCAATCCAAAAACAATCCATGAACTCCCCAATCTAATCCCAAAAGCACATATTTTATGGATTGGATTCCACGGATTCATGAATTGAGTATTTAAATTTATTAGAAAAAACTAGTAATTAAAATTACTATAGTATAACATAACATAATTTAATAAAATCCAACATATTATAATCTAATAGAACGCAAGTCTTTGATAATAAACTAAATTGTAACATTACAAAACATTATAACTAACAAATTTAAATAAATTTTACATATGAGTAAATGTCATGGGGGAATAATGTTGGTATTTGTAATTAGTCTAAGCTTCTTCCTTTTTTTTTTTTTTGAAAATTAAGCTTCTTTTTTTTTTAAGCATAAACTTTGGACTGTAAGAGTATATGTTTATATATTAATTAAAATTTTATGTGTATAGATATGTATACGCATATATAATTTATGCAACGCATATGGTTTGAATTTACAGATTACATAAATTAGATAAATTAGGAGATGTTTAGCAAGTGATTAATTGCCTGTAATAATATGCTTGAATATAACATCTTGGCCGTAATATGCATTTTTTTTATTTCATGAATGCCACGACATGCTTGTCAGAAACATTATAAATGTTATGCTTAGTGGGTTCATTATTGAGTAGGACTTTATATGAGAATAATCTTCTTTTACGAAGATTTTGCACATAGGATGAACTACACTTGTATTGTAATATTTATATGCGAGAGGTGCATAATCTATTATTTCAATTGGCAACATTGCGTAGAGGTGATTTGCGTTATATATATATATATCCCCGCTTCATTAGCGGCGAACTTCTTTATTTTGTTTACATACAGTCCCTTTATTTAAAAAGAAAAAGAAAAAAAAACACATGTTCCTCGTTCCCATATTTTAAAATAAAAAATAAATAATTTCATGTTTCTTATTTTTTATTTAAAAAAAACTGAAAGTACAAACGTATAAAGTGTTTAAAAAAGCAGTTTAGATTTATGATTTAAACTGTAAACATTATAACACTTTTATATATTGTGGTAAAAATGTTATGTTGTAAAAACCTTTACATGCTACGATTTTTAAACCTAATCTATCAATTTAAACTATTTTTTTAAACACCTTAATTCTTTTTTCAAAAGTAACATAACCTATAAAATTATAGCATCATCACTAATATTATAAAATAATAAAACCTAGTTTATAAAATATATTACACGTCAGACTTAGACTTTTGTACACACTGGTGTTCTAAGCGTATGGATGGAAATGGTCTTCATTCTTCAATATTGTAACGTCATTGGCATGACGTCATGGCCAAAGGATCAAATGACATCACCACCCTCCCCTACCACCCAAACCCAGTTGAAAAATCCCCAAACTTCTGTGCTCTCTTGATTATAAAATGAACAATTCACGCCCAAACAAACTCGCAACAAACCATACGTTATTCGTGTTATTCATAATTACAGTGCTCAGATTTTCAAAACCCCGTCTCTTAGTCGTCGCCTGAGTCAACATCGCGATACGGCGTCGCTTTCCAGCGAAGCCCATGGAGGCGGGTAGGAGGAAACGCCGAGTTGACGGCGAAGTTGACGGAAAGAGACGGAAAGCTGAGGGAGATGACGGACCTGGAAAGGAAACGACGACGGTAACGGAGGACGAGATCCAGGAGTTCTTCGCCATTCTGAGGAGGATCCACGTGGCGGCCAATTTTTTTAAGAGTAGAGACGGGAAGTTGACGGCGGAGGGACGGAGGGCGCTAATAACAGGTGAAAGTGAGACGGAGGATTTGGGCGGAGAAGACGGCGTTAAAGAGGGAGAAAGCAAAAGCGGCGAGGTCTCTGTGGAGACTACTACTGGTTTGGATCTTAACTTGGAGCCACCGTCCAAAGAAAGCTTTCTCTAGTTTACTTGTTTTATTTCTCTCTCTTTATCCTTTTTTTTTTCTTTTTTAATCCTATTTCTTCCTGAGCTTTTCTTGTAAAAAAAAAAAGATGAGAAAGGAAGCACATATAAATTCCAACCAGACCAAGATTCTCATGTTCATATTTTTGTTTCTTCACTTATATTCTAACTAGAATGTGTTTATCAATTTTTCTTCTTTCCGGATTAATTTTAAGAGAGCAGGGTTTTTTCAAGTGAAAATAGAGTTGTAAGTTGTTTGGTGAGAGGTAAAAGTGGACAAAAGTTAAAATTGGAAAAATAGGACTCATGGGTATGGCGTCACCATTTTTTATTTGGATAGAAAATTGTTTTATCATGCATTAAATCTAAAACCACCCTTTCATCTTTATTTTTAAACTAAAATAATATCAAATAATTGACAGACTAGCAATTTAATTGAACATTCATTTTCTTAACCAAAATTTATTTTTCTTCCATTCTTGCCAAACGAGCATGAAGGCATATCCATTCAACAGACATGTGGCGTCTTCAAAATTTGGTGAAAGTGACGATGAGCTTTTTTTTTTTTCTTTTTGAATAGAAACATATATTCAATTTGATAGTGTTTTAAAAATTGATGAAAATGGTTTTGTTTTAAAAAATGAGAATTTTTTTAAAATTTTGTTGAGAGTATTTTTAAAATTTTTGTCCTAAAAAATGTATAAAAAGGTTTTTAAAAATTTTTAAAACAATACCAAACATGGTTAATTTAAGTTATTTTCTCCGTTTGAATGTGGCGTCTTCATAGATGTGTCGTGTCCATTTTGATTTGCTGTTTAAATTGTGTTAATTTAAATGTTTTTTATTGGAAGATAAAATCTAAATTTTGTAGGATAATCATTAATTTTAACTAATATTTGAATGTGCGATTAAAATGTTAATTTAAACAAAAAATTTAAATCAAATTTATATTTAAATGAGTATTAATAACTTTAGTTTGAAATATAAAAATTTTATTTAATTAAAAATTGAATATAAAATACATAAAAAGAAGTTATTTAATTGAAATACATAAGAAAATAATAGTGTTAAATATGTAAGTAAAATCATTTTTTAATATTAGTTTAAATTGTTGAAATAAAAAGTATGTTTGAATTTTAAGTTGTATAGTTTAGTCTAATTTAAATTATTAGTTTAGTTTAAATTAAATAATTTAGTAAGCATCAATTCAAATAGTAATGGCTGTTTAAACTAAACTAAAGTATACTGAATTAGTGAAACAAATATATCATATGTTTTTATTCTTTAATTTTTGCTATATAGAAAAATAATAATATTCGAGATCTATTTGAGATGGGATGGAGATGGGCAAATAATTCTTTTCTTTTCTTTTTCTTCAAAGAATCAAAAGAGAAAAAACAAAAATTATTGTAAAACGAAACATAGATCAACATCCGGTTATTTAAAAGAGAAATTCATACTTTCCTTCAATATTTTTTGAGCAATACTTTTCTTTTCTTCTAAGTAGTTGGGTTAAGATTATGTATTCCAAATTTCCAATATAGGAGTTTTTTCGCAGTGGGAAATGGGTGATTGAAATTCAATAGTCTGATCTTGAAACAAAGGTTCCATGTTTCAGGGTCAAAAAAGAAGAAGAAGAAGAAGAAAAAGAAGTAGTAGTTGTTTCTAGGTCACGATTTCGTTGGCAGTTGAGAAAAAAAATTGGCGAGTCAAAAGTTAATTAAGGGTCGCGGGCTATCAATACCTAATTCCATGTACAAATTTGCTCTTTCATGACATCCTATTCTTTCTTTCTTAATAAAATGAGGTCCTATACTTTCTTGCTTTAAATATAAGACTTACGATATACTTCTATTTTTCACCGTCAAATATGCATTCAATTTTATTGGTTCACACAGGCATACATACATATATATATATATATATATATTCATTTTGATTCATTTTGTTCAGATTTTAATGCAAGTTTGATGGTTGAAAAGATGGCATACTAATAGCAAATATTTTTTCATGCCCTACTAATTCTCGTTTTAAAATTAGTTAAAAATTTCTTTTTTTATTTTAGAAACCACACCGACATTGTTAACCCTTTGACTTTTAGTTTTAACATCACCCTCTTTGTAAATTTAATTAGTTGAAATTGGGTTATCAAAAAACCAACTCACCCACGCATTGTTTCATATGTACTTGAAGGCCATACCTGTTTTTAACTATTTCATATCAGAAATCGACATTGAAACAAAAGATTTCATCAACAAAAACAAATAGGATGTAAATAGGAGTAAATTAAATTACATTGTCGCACCATAAACTATTTATTTTCTGTATAATGCATCCGAACGGCTTAATTCAACTATTACTCCAACAAATTAATGAAATTGAATTGCAAGGGTTAAAGACGTTGGTTTACCAAGAGAAACAATGGGATTGTATGCCATTCATACGGATTGGAGTTGCGGTAAATAATAATAATAATAATAATAATAAATAAAGGGTTTTAATGGTTTTGTCTAAGTTGTGGGGACATCACAAGAGGGAGAAAACATGGCAACTTGTCCTTCATTGGCTTTAACTACAAAGTGTCAAATGAAGAACCACGCTCAATGGAGAAGAAATGGGCCATAGGGATATTAGAACATCTTCAATGTAATGTTAAAATTGATGTGTCAATAACAATTTGACATTAGAGTAAAAAAAAATCTCCAATGCAATGTCTATTGGTTCTCTAAAACAAGTTTAAAGATAAAAGTGCTAAACATATATAACAAAAATTTTCTAAAAACTTTTATAAAACATGCTATAGAGTATATTATTAATTTAACGCCTAATAAATATACATATAATTTACGTATATTTATTAAGTGATGTGTAGGCATAGCAGGGAATTAAGATTTTTGAGACCACTTGCTTATTTTTTTCTCCTACTAATTTCAATATATGAGCCAAGCGGGATTGAGAATTGGAGCAAAGCTGGACTGAGAATGAAAGAACACTTTTTCTCTTTTTCTCTATCTTTTACACGCCTGCCACTAGAATGTCTGGTAGAATTTTTTCAATCTAACTAAAACTATCAATTGTATATAGAATAAATAAAGGATGCTTCTATTTGTGGAGAATAAGAGACTCAGTCAATTTTGAAAGCTAGTTTTATTTTAATTTTAAATATTACATATTTAATTAAAATAAAAAAGACAAGTTTCTCATCCCTTATCTATAAATGACGTACACATAGAGAATCTCTGTATGCTTGTGCCATCAATTTCAACTAGTAGAAGAAGAAATACTATTCGTTACTGTAACATCCAAAAATTTTAATTGCAATTTATTATGTGTAAATTTGATCAATTAGTATGAAATGCAATATATATATATATATATATATATTGTTGAATAAATGATATCCATGTACATATTTAGAATACATTTTTTTTTGTCAGAATTTAATTTTCAAAACTATACCCACTATTTACATTATATACCCTCACACCCATATTTTTCTTTAATTTTAAAACCACCCCCTAAATTTTTTCATTATTTCAAAAACACCCCAACCCCACTTCCACACCCACTCACCCGTGCACCACTCTCCCAAGGAGATAAATCAAGATTTTTTTTGCTTGTCTCCATGCATAGAAAACACTCCCCACCTTGAGACCGCATTGCACCACCTAGAGCAACTCCCCACTCATTCTCTCTTCCTATCTCTCCCACGCCTGCTCTCTCCCTCTCCCTCTCATTTTGCTGCAACAAAACACCAAAAGACAACCAAAAAACTCAGCAAAATTTGGCCAAGAACCTAGCCAAAGTGTAGCCAACCAAACTAGAGAAACACACACCAAAGGCAGCCAAAGAACACCAAGGAATGTAGCCCCTCTTCTTGCCCAAAATCCACTAAAAACTCTGCCAAAAACGCAGCCCAAACATAGCAAAAAAGGTCAAGAAAGATAGCCCATTATCTTATCCAAAAACCAGCAAAATTGTCACCTCCATGGCCAGCCAACTTCAAGAGTTCAAGCTTGGTTTTTCATCCAAAAGTTTGGTGTTTTTCAAAGGAGCTTTCTGGTAGATTTTCTCTAATCCAAACTTAGTTTTTCATTTGCATTTTCTTCAACTTTAATTCATGATTTTCATGCTCCATGTTCATGCCAATTTTTGGTTTATGTTAATTTGCATATTTTGTGTTTAGAATTTTGCGATGTAAACTTTGATTAGAATGATTAAAGCAATGATTGTATTATTATTTTGATTCGATATTTATGTTAGAAACATTTTTATTGTTTCAAAACAAGCTTGCTCATTGCATGTTGCAGATTTCGTCAAATCTAAGCGTCAACAACCGAACTTATTGTGTTTTAGTTTTAGTTTTGTATGTGGAGATCAAACTTTGTATTTTAGTATTTAAATGCATTAAAAAATATTCTATCATTTATGTATGTTTTCTACACTCTAAGATATGAAAAACAAGTCCGGAATCAAGCTTGGAGCTCAAAGGTCCAAAAACCTAAACCTGGAATCTTCTAGGTTACTTGTGATTGGCAGGCCAGTTACTACAGATCGACAGGTAGGTTACCTTCACCGACAAGCTGACGATGGCCTTTTTTAGGGTCCTTTGAGCCCAAGAATGGCAAACCGATCCCGAGGGCCGATAAGCCTAAAAACCTTGTTATTTTCTTCATATTTTTGCTATTTTTAACCTTTTAGAACCTCTTTAATCTTAAGATTGATTATGAAACAAGTTTTAAATCAAAATGTAACCTTAACTCATCTTAAAACATAGTTGCATCATGTCTCAAAGTTACATAAAGACTTTAGTAGCACACTAGTGAAATTGATTAACACGTAATCTACTGATCAATATGGTTATACGTCGAGCTTTAGTTTTAATTGTCTGGATGTGTGCCTTAGGATTAAGGACTTGTAGAGCTAATGTTAATGGGTTCCAAGATTAAAAGATTTGCTCTTAAGCTTAAGAGGTAGGATTCTAATCCCTTTCTTAGTAGCCATGATTTGAAATTAAGTTATATTGTTTTGGCCAATAATGTTATCTTGGAAGAGCATGTTTCCTTCAAGATTGTTTGTAAAAATGTTTTCGCATATTGCTGTAAGTTTGCAAAATGTATATAATTTGTAAATATGAATAGTTTCATATTTTGATAAATGAATTTGAGAAATTATGATTTAGACTCAGAATAAGAAATTCTAACATAATGGGGTATTCAAACGCTACCGAGGGTATATGGCTTTTGGTGGTTGGTTTTTAGTAACCAGAGATATCAGGTTAGGTAGAATGTAACCTTGAGGGCAGGCCTCTAACCTCGATCTGAGGGCTTCGTAGCATGGACATTGGCTGAGACATTGTCAGTATGTTAAAGTATATGATATACGAAAGGGTTAGGAAATGTTAAAGTATATGATATACAAAAGGGTTTGGAATAAGAAATTTAATTAAAATTATCTCATCTTTTTCTCAATTATTTTACCATGTTTGCAATCTTTGATATTCTAATTATTTACTTGTTTACCTTATTGCTTATTTAAGTACCTTAATTATTTTAATGTGTTAAAGTTTGTTCAAATGTTATTCTGCTAGGCTTTTTGCTCATTTTTATGTTTTAAATTAACCCCCTTCTAGGTGAAGCAAAAAGTGGTGCTAAGTAAGTACCGAAATGGTGTTGATAAGTCGTCAATATGTATACCATGATGTTTTCAGTTGGGCTTATGACATGTGTCAAGTTTCTAAGAAGGTTTGTGCCAATGCAATTATATTGTCTTTTTTCTATCTTAATTTAATTGTATAAGTGAAAGGACTGTATGGCCGAACACTATCCCTATGATGTACTTTGACAAAATTTGTGAATTTGTGGGTTACTATGAGAATTAAATTTTGGAGATCCTAAAGTTCTATTTGAAATAGTTATTTTGTGTCAATTCATATTCTTTGTTTTAAAATTTGTGTTTTTGTGGTCTATTTTGAATAATCTGTACCTATAAAAAAATTCGACCTTCTAAATAATTTGTGTAATTTGTATATATAATAGGTGTTCACATAAATAAGTAGAAGTTAAAATAAAATGTCCTTATTTATTTTTTATTTATTCAGGGATTGGTTTAGGAAAATAATTAATTTACATTTAATTAATTTCATTTCTAATTTGATTTTGAGTTTTAAAATTTTACCTAACTTAAATTATTTTCTTAAACTAAGCCTTCACATCTTACCTAACTTAAATTATTTTCTTAAACTAAGCCTTCACATCATACCCCATTTTCGGGTTGTGATAGTTATGAAATCTGATTTATTTCCAATTTAAATTTTTTATTTTTAATTGAATCATATTTATCAAAAATTAGAAATTTCTAGAAAAAGAAACTTGGTGAACAAGTTTTGGACTACAAAGGAAACACTTCCCTATGCAAACACACTACATACGATAGGACCTATATCTAATTTAAAGCTTCAATAAAACCAATATATTAATTCTAATGTTACTCTACTAAAAGCCCAAAATTACATTCTTGAAATTATAGATATAATTACTTAAACTTTGTAACCGTTCATTTAATATAGTCTTTGCATATAAATTGATCGTGCATAAATAATTCATAATTAGAGTTTGATAAATTTCGTTAATCTCTTTAATTACTTTTCTATCCTTGAGTGTCATTGATTTTTTTATGAATAATAAATTCATGAACTTAATCATAAATTGAACATTTATATTATTTGATACCTGAATCAATATTCAAGAGAATTTTTTATCTGCTTTTTGCTAGAGAAAGAATAGACTCCATCTTGTAATATTTCCTAGCTACTTATTTCAGTATGCCTTCTTGTGATAGGATTAAATACTTGAACCCGTACCGAGTAAATTAAAAGATAATTCTATAGATAAGAGTCTGCCATTAACTTAGAATTGAGCATCTTATATATAACAACTGGTCGATGTGATTAGAACTAGCTATATTTAAAGGAAATTATTTAGCTATTCATATCACATTGTCCTAGTTCTATATAATCTGATTATGTATAGTACAATCATTTAATGAATTGTTACATCAACAAATCAGATAAAACCATTCTATTCTCAATGGAAATGACCTGCACTAGTAACGTTCAATTAAAAATTTCATGCTTTAATTAAATAATTAATTATGTATGATTACCCATCTTAGTTATTATTCTCTTGTATATCATGAAAAAATTAATTTTATCTATTTATTAATATGTCCTTTACAAAATATCATATGCTTTAAGGGCATCTATCCCAATAATGTCATTTTTAATATTAAATTTGTTATATACTAAACTTTGTGAGAAATTAGCATATGACAAATTTGGCATTTAATTCTTATTAATTGATAAATTGACTTTTTTGCTTTAATAACTACAACATTTTCACAATTTGATTATTTTGATATCAAAAGTTTACTTTTTACAAGTTTTAAGGGTTAATAATTATGACAAAAAGATAAATATAACATTTTAAATAGTATTATGCGTTAGAATACAAAAAAAATAATATATCATGTTATTTTTATACTTTTTAGTGGTAAATATAACATTGACATTAGCATATAAACTGAAGATGGTCTAAGAGGATTATATTTTTGGTGTTGATGTATTTATTGGAAGAACATTGATAACAATTCCTGGTGGATTAAATGCCCCAGCAATTGTTTTTAGTCTTGGTTCCCCAAGTCCAATATTAGAAGCCATCCTTCGAATTTAGCATTTTCTATCGCTGTAGCAGAGACTTCAGCAACATTGAGAAATTGTCTTGGCTGTATATTCTCTCCATTGTCGCACATGTTTCTAGCAACAATTCTTGCATCAATTAACAAGTAGCAAGGGCTTCCAAGGCTTTACGTTGCAGCTTTAAAGGTTCTCGGCTAGCTGCTGATATGGGGAGTGTCGCTGGCTTGGCTAGCCACTATACTAGTTTTTGGTGCTGTTGATTTAGTTGTTTGTCGTTTCTTTATGTCATGTTGTTTGTTGTCGTTTGTTAGTTTTACATCGTCGTTTTGGATGTAAAGAGGGCATTTAGACTCTTTTTCTTCATTGGTATAGGACACTTTATTCTTTTTCCTTTGAAAGGAAAAAATTTCATTCTAAATGGTGAGAAATATAAATGCAACTAACTCTAGAATACAAGACATAACCCTCAATGCATACCAATTCTATTATTACAATTACGCTCTAATATGCTCATGTTGAAGGGGGAAAACGCATGTTAAAGGCCCGAAAAAACAAGAAGCACCTCAACACACAAAGAAACAAGTACACATTATGCTCTTTAATTAGGTCCACAGTAACCAATAAGAACATTTGAAATAATCATGGAGCCACAATAATATAGCACAAAGACCACAATCATAAAGCAGAAAACAAATAACACACAACGAAGATCTAAGTGCTCTTAAAGGATAGGTAGACTAACAACAACTGAAAAAATGAAAACAAACAAAAAACAGCTAAAAGGAAACACGATAACCAAATGAGCAATTAGCGCCAACAGCCAAAACTGAGATTTGATTCGACACAAAAGGGTGAGATATAGTGAGTTTATCTAACTTAGTGCTATTTTCTCTCATTCTGTTAAGCTTCTTGATTGAAATTATCTCAGATTTGACTCTACAAGAAGAAAAGGTATATGTCCCTTTAAAAGACAGTGGAGAAAATATTTAGGACGAGTGTGCCATGATTTTGGTTCTTTGATTGATTAAAATGGTGTTTGGCATGGGGTGGATTACACACTAATTCAATTATGAATAATATAAAGCTCTTATATGCTACAGTAAAAAAGAAAAAAAAAAAGTTGCTACAGTGTAAAACTCTCACATGCTACAGTAAAAATAGTTCTAACCAATGGTTCCTACCTCCATGTCAAACACCCTATAAAACTGGGCACTTGTTTTGTATTGTTATGTTCAATACTAACTACTGACTTGCCAAGTAACCTTTAGGGTCACCAATTAAGTGACTTGATCTTGTATGCATTTTTGTCTTTTTTTGGTAACTCAGAACACTTGATACATATACACTCTGGGTGCATTTTGAGTACCACAACGCAAAAGGGTGAGATATGGTGAAAATAATTAGAATGTTATACGTATGAAACCTTTTTTTCTTTCTTTTTGAGGGCATACAATAATTCTTAGAATGAGAATAAGAATGAAAATATGCAAGATTTGCACATTTGGTACTTCTGGAAAACCCAATCCAATAAGAATCACTTTATTTTATTTTGGGTAGTATAAATCCTACCCAACAAGATAATATTCAAATTCTCAAAAATTTCAAGACTACGCGAATCATACTAATAATATTATTATTAAAGAATAACAAGGACAATAATACTATTACAACTTAAAATTATTATTTGATGTTTATATTAATGTTAATTAAATATATTAATATAACATAATATTATATTATTATCATTTATATTTTATTATTAATATTCACATATATATGTAATAAATTAATATATTTTTATTGCTATTGCTATTATTCATATTATAAAATTATTGTCATTTAATATTAATATAAACATATTACATAATATACTATTAATATATTGTTGTATTATTATTAAATAATAACATTTTTATAACTTAATATTATCATTTAATACTAATATTTATATTAAATAATAATAATTTGATAATAATAAGCAAAAATAATAATAATTATAATATGAACAATAATAAAAATATATTAATATTTATATTCTTATGCATATTAATTTTAACCAATAATGATATGAAATAAAATATATTATTATAATTATTATTTTTATTTTTATTTTATTTAATATTGATACTAATATATTATATTTATATATTATTTTCATAATACACTAATATAATATATTAGTATTAATAGTAAATAATAATGAGGTAAAATAATAAAGATGAAGATAATGACAGCAACAGTAATAATAAATATTTCTATTAATATTAATAATATACTAATATTATATAATAATTAAATATTATTATTGTTGCTGTTCTTGTTGTTGTTAAATTTTTAAATTTTGCTCAAGTGGCTTTTCCATGTTTTTAAATTTTTTATGATGGTAATGTTAATGTTATGAGTGTAATTATCTTTTTAATAATATGAATATTAATATTGTATTGAAGTATAAATGATAAAGAAGTTGTATAAAATAACAATTTTAATATCTTAAGGGCAGTAAATAGTATAATTTCTTGCCATTTAATAACTAACAATTTTGTTTAATTGAACAAGATTTTGAACTTTAAGTTCCAATTTTACCCATTTGTTTCCATTCTCATTTTTTTCCCATTTATGCCTCACGTCTCTTATCTCCGCCACCGCATCACCTCCATTTGCCACTGTCGGCATCCCCCTTTGACAACACTTCCTACCTTGCTTTAAATTAGGTTGCAATGATCTTTAATTCTCCTGCCACCTTTACAAATCTCGATCGTTATCTCTGCTGAACACTAGCCAAATTTAGTGATTCTCTCGCTCCTCCTCTGCTTCTCCCTCTTCTCTCTCTCCTTTACATATTGTGTGTAGCCACCCAATATTGCGAATTGACCAATGAAAAGCACCATCACAACGTATAATCGACGACTTACAGAGCTCACTGAAACCTTATTTATGTCTAAACAGGGACAACGAAAGTGAAAGAATTGGGAGGAGTGCTTGGTCGAAGCTCTAACGGCATTAAAGGTGATGGTGATGGCCATTGAGAATCAGAGTATGGTTTGGGCCAACTATAATGACCGAAAAAATCTTAAAATTAAATATTATAATTTACATATCTAATCCTAGGATTTTCTTGAAAATATCATGTTTTTTTTTTGTGATCGAAGGATTTGTAGAATTAAAATATAATTTTTAAAATTCTATAATAAATATTAAAATTAAATTTATTTTTGTGATCGAATAGTTTTCACTAGGATTTAAGTTGAAGAAAATTTCAATGAGTAAATAACTTGAGAATTCGATTTACATAAATTTCAAGTGCAGTCCAATGTTAGTAATGTACCAAGAAACATACTAACAAAAACTTCCTTAACTATTTATTACTAGAATTAGAGTTATTTGACTAGAATTTTTGACCAAAAATTGCTATCGAACTCGGAAATTCACATTGTCGAAGATTATATCATTTTTAAGACAAGTGTAGGAAAAGTCAAATTTAGGTTTTATTCAATTTAGAAAATAGTTTAAAATTGATAACAATCTAATTTTATTACATGATTAAGTATTAAGATTGGTACCGATTTATTAAAAGATTACTTTTGGACTGTAATTAAGCAAAGTTAGAGGACCCGACAGGAACTAAAAATCTCTTGCTAGCTAACTAGCTTTCCCAACCAGTCAAGGATTTAAATGCATTCCTTAATTTAAGGGAAGTTTGTGGCTAAAGGAAGGTGACAAGGTGACAAGGAATAACAACTAAATAGTGCAAAAGGCTACTTTAGTTTTAACCGCTTCATGAGCTAAATTTCCCTCCAATTTTCTTAATCATGGGCACCAATTTTAGTGAAGGATAGACCTACTTTTGACTTAATTAAGGTTCATGAAACCTATTTGACCCTTAATGAGAGACTAAGAGAAATTAAACCAAGATTACCTCCTTTGTCTATAAATAAAACGTTTCATTTCAAAAGCTCTTTTTTTTTGTACCTTTTTTTTGCCTTTTTTTAAAGCCAAAACCAGTTCTTTCAAGCCCCTTCACTCTTTCTCTCTCTCTCTCTCTCTCAATTTTTTCATTTCTCACTCACAAAAATCTAACCAAAACTAAAAGGAGAAGGAGAAGGACTAGGAGTTGTGTTCAATGGTTGTTCTCCAAGGTTATATGAAAACAAAACTTTTACCCTTTTATTTTAAGTTTATTTTAGTTCATAGTTTTTGTTGATTATGACATCTAAATAAGGTTCTATTTATGTATTTATTATGGTGTTGTAAGTTTAAGTTATGGGTGTTTAAAGTTATATAAGTTTAAACATGTTAGTTTAGGTTTAGTTATAATTTTAAGATAAGGAAAATTCATGCATTCTTTATGCTTAAAAACAGACCCTTTATGGGTGTTTAAGAGTTTTCATAAACACAAAACTTTTATATTTTAATGCTCTGAACAAATTCTCATGACTAAGCTTTCCCGTGATCCCAACTTTAAGACAAAGTTTTGGACGGTTTTTATAAACTACTCCAAAAACAATTTTCAAAAATGACAGTTATTGTTTTAACCAAAATAAGCCTCTTAGAGTCCAAATCATGATTTTTGTAAAACAGAAAAGTTGTAGATCATGACGAGATGAAGAATTTTTGTAAAGAAAAATTGTTATGATTCTGCCTCTAAGACAATGTTATAGGTAGATTTCCAAAACTACACAGTGTGTATAGCAAAAACAATGTAGTTTTATCTTTTAGCGAAAACGACCCCTGGAAAGTTGGAATCTTCATTTCACAAAACACAAAAAGTTCTAGATTTAGACGAAACAAAAAAACTTTTGTGTAGAAAATTTTTTAAAGATTATGCCTCTAAAACAAACCTTGAAGCATATTTTTAAAACAACAGTCAAAACGTTTTATAGAAAACTGTTTAATTTGGTAAAGTTTGATGAACATTCATATGGATATGTCAAACACAAAAACCAAAATTTTAAAAAAATAACGAAAGTTGTAGATCTCGTCTAAACGAGGAACTTTTGTGAAGGAAATTTTTAAGAAAAATATCTCTAACATACAGTTATTCAATTGTTTATAATGTTATTGCTTAAAGTGCCTCTATAGTGCCAGTTTAAACAAAACGTTTGATTAGTGGTAGAACTACAATTTATGATCAAAAAATGAATCATACAACTCGACAAACTATACAAGTCTATAGTTCAAAGTTTTGTCAAATTCGTATTCGATTTTAAAAGTGAAATATTTGACACAAAATTTTTATATTTGAAACATGGATATTCTTAACAAACTTCAATGGATTTTAATACAAAATTTGTAGAAACCTGAAATATTAGGCCCACAATGTTACGATGTCTATTACGAGCCTAACACCTATACAAGTTTAAAAGCCATTTCTTGGATCAAAGTTCTTACGGTGTAATATTTAGAATATCATAAAATGCTTTTGGACTTAGTGGATCATATTGGGCTAATTGAAGTGAATATTTCCTAGATATTTTGGGCCCAATTATGTCACTATTTATATTCAAATAAGGCCTTTATGGAATTATGAACCCAACATATATATTATTGGAAATTTACTTAGACCTAATAATGGGATATGATAATTAATTAATTGTTAAAATAATCTATTAATTATCGATTCTATCATGAACAATTAAAGACAATAAAGAAAAGTTAAATTAGTGGAAACTATAAGTTATGTGGATTGGAATAGTTAATTCTTGTCATAATTGAAATGATTGTGCATTCATTTATTAAAAAGAAATGTATTTTAAGAAAGGATTTAATTCCTTTTTATGATTATGCTAAATTACATAGCATAAAATAAGTTAAGCTTACACTCTCATTGGGTATTTTGTTACAAAACTTAAGGATAGTGGATGGGAACTTGGCAAGTAGCAGATCATATTTTGAAAAATTAGGTAAATAAGAATCTCACCTGCAATATGAATTTTTTCTTAAAAAATATTTTTACATATTTCCATGTAAATTATAAATGCATATTTTTTTTCCTTATATTATAGGTGTAATGTTGTATCGTAATATGTGTCACGATCAGATTTTTTGAGTTGTTTCTCATCAATCAACATGAACATCATTGTCAGAAACAATGCTGCTAACAGGGGGTACAAATATACAAGGTCAAAAGGAACATTTATTAGCCACAAACTAACAACGTCAAAAAGTCTATCTTCCTCAGTCGGAGTCAACATTTGAAATGTCACTGTTCAAGGGTTCTTCCTCTAATCTTTTTCTTCCTCTTCACTGGAGTCGATAACTTCATCATCCTTGGCGTACAAAGGTTTAGGCGATCTTGGAATGTAGTCGGGCACAATCTGATCGTCGTCATCCTCATCTATGTCCACGAGAAAATCATCAAGTGGGGCTATCAGGTATTGCTCAACATGTAATATCTGGCGATGGTCATCAAAGCTAAGAAAATCTCGAGGGTAGGGAACCAAATGTTGAATCTCTTCTGGAATGCCAAGCCATAGAAGGTCATAAACTCGTTGTAGTGGCATTCCCAGTGGAATTGTTGGTACCATGGTGTGGAAAAATCTCATGATATAGTATCGCACCCAAATTTCTTCTAAGCATGTATAGGTTCGATGTTGCTAATAAGCCTAGATCAGTGGATCAACCTGAACTGATATAACATCTACAAGTGGCTGTGGGGTAAACTTTTTAAAGAGTTGTGCTTTAAAACCTTGTCAATCATGGCATTGTTCACCGGGACCGAGCCCAATCCACCATGCTAGAGCTTCCCTATGTAGTCTTCCCGAGGCCAAAAGGACCTGAAGATGTGGCAGTGTATGGCATGATTTGAAAATAATCTCAATGGCATTGAACCATTCTGTCAACAGCGTAGGTTGTCTATTGCTGTTGAAACAGGATGGTACCATGTCTTGAAAAGCCACACTGACTCTTCTATTAGCATTTAAGTGACAATTGTTAGGTGGAGCTGCCATTGACTATAGTTGCATCGGTTTAATGTTATACTCTCATATAAGAAAACATCCTAGTATTATATACTTAAAATTAAACTATCTTACTTAAGCTATGACCGAACGATGTATGACAATTGGTAGAGGATGGCAGGATACCTGCTTTGATATCAACTATTACGACCAGACTTTTCGAGTCATTTCTTAATACTTTTCTTACTTAGCTATAACTATGAGAAATTTTTTGTTTTTTTTTTTTTACATAAACACGTCATTGGTTTCCAAAGAGTTTATAGCACTTACTTAGCTTATATCACGTAACATACATAACATTTTCTCTTAAAACACATCTCAAAATACCCAATATATAGCAAAAATATTTTTGGGGCGGTATCCATACCCTTGAGTATATAGCTGCTTATCCACAGTGTAACAGTGATTTTATTCTGGCCTCTTGGTTGGATTCCTTACAACATAATATAACCAGGTGAGCTATTGCTTAGTAAGTCCAAACATAGCCCACAAATAATTTCTATTTGTATGTATGATCTATTCATGCTTGATTATGAACTTTAATTATTCACTTCATATCATTAACTTAACTAGGGCCTAAGTGTTCATATCAAATGCGCACCTAGGTCATTGTAACCAAAAGACCGTAACATAACTTAGAACTCTCCTTAAGTCAAGAGGTTGGTATGATACTTTTTTATCTTATCGGGTAAATTATTTACCAGTTCTTTTAAACTATGGTGATGTACCATTTATGATGCTTTATAACTTAAAAAAGTGTATTATAAATGCGATTAGTAAAAATAAAATAAATAACATTTTTAAACACCTTTTTTTCCACGCTATAGGTGGGGTTCGAAACTTACTTAAGCTTTCACTACACCCGATCTAGTTCCCCATTTCCTTCATTATGCATTTAAGAGTCCTGCTTGGACAAGTTTTGTCATTAGCTAACTTGTTTATTACCAACTACTTGTCGATAACGAAACTTAGACATTTAAACACTTAAAATCTAATCACGGGTCAGTTTTCTAAAAGAAACCCAAGTGTTGTAGAATTTATTTTCCCTTATCCTGTGCTGCTTTTTCGTTACTTATAGAATACGGAGAAATTCTCGCTAAAGGACGTTTTTCTAGTTTGGGTGTATTAGGGTCCGTTTGAGTCCTTTCACAAAAAATGACATTTTACTCTCAATGGGCCTTAGAAAACTTTGCGAGACCATTTACGGTAAAAACATTGTATTTTGTTATTTACTAATGATGGGGCAAGAAAAAAAAGGTGTCGGTTTCCTTTTTGCAGAATAACCCAATTTTAAAAGTTATAGTTTTAACCCTTATTATGAAAATTTCAACGATTTTGCCTCTGAATCAAAATTGACCATTTTATACAGTTGCGCCCATTTTTTCACAAGGATAAAATTTTTTAAAGTATATAAATCACATTCCTTTAATTTAAAAACATTTTTCTTTTCCCTTTTTTTTTTGAAATTTTGTGATTAAAATTTGCAAAATTCATAACTCATAAGCCATACGAAATTTCATGAGAAGTTCTTCATCAATAGTTTCTATGAGTTCTATAATTTTTACGTTTTAACTTTTTAAAAATTTGGATTGTACAATAGGGTTTCTGGCTGTTTTTCAAAGCTGCTTGAAAAATTATAAACTTTTCAATTTATCCCCTATGGAAATTTACAAAATTTTGCTCATATATATTGTTACCCTCACTGTTTTAGGTAGAACCGATATTTTTCTACAAATTAGGTTGCCTCAAAATCCAAAAAAAAAATCACTTTTTTTGTTGAAAATATTAAAACTTTGTTTTTGAGTAATGTTTTTCAAATTAGGTTTTTTAAGCACACAAAACCCTTAGTTTCTATTCATCTAATATCATCATCATGATGCACATAGCAAACCACATAATCATGCTATAATGTCTTTTAAACATGCTATAGCCTCCACTTTAATTATTACATGCCAAAAGTCCAAAAAGAAAAAATACTTCTAGAGTAAATTTTAGGATTTATGTAAGGATTTCTTTTGTGAGTTTTGTGATCCTCCACAAGGAGCTTGACCTTGAATATTTCTCTTGACATAGATCATGGTAAAAACTTATATCAAAACGCCTTCAAAAACTCAAGAAAATACCCTAAAAACACATGGAAAAAGTCCAGAATTTTACCTTCTAAGTTGACAATTCTTGGACTAGGAAACTTGAACTTCTCCTATAGCTTGTTTAGAAGATGATTTCTTGAGAAAATTTTTAAGAAAATTTTAGAGGAATAACCTATGGCGCTACTAGTTTAAGGACGAAAGAAATAGGAGTGTTTTTGGTTTCCTTGCTTAATGAAAATGATGAGTAAAATTGGAATTTTTCTAACTTTGATGACTCACCTCCGTTAGCCATCACTTTAATTTAATTGTGGTGAAACTTTAGCTTCAATTTTGTGGTAAAATCCAACTACAACAAGAAGGTGAGGTGGCTAAATCTCTTCCTTATGGGTGTCCTAATGGTAGGTCCCACTAGTTTTTTACACAGTGTAATTTGGCATCACACTATATTTTTCCTATACTATTACTGAAAAATTGAGGAAATATCCATTCAAACAGTCTAAGATATAATGACTCACTTTTTACATAACTTCTCTAACCCTAACACAATATTTCATATATCTGTGTTGGTACCTTATAAGTGTACATACACTGCATTGTATACATTTTTTCCTTTTGTATAGTTTTCTATACTGTATTCCATCAACTAATAGATTATAGACACAAATCTTTTTTCAGTTTATCTAACTGACAACTGATCATTTTTATACTATTTTGGACTATGGTATGATTTTTCTACTTTAAATCACATTTATCCTTTATCAATTTAAACCACAAAAATTAGAATTAATATGATATAAATTTCATCTTAAGAGTATTTCACAAATTTTTGAGTATTTAAACCCAAAAAATTTATATATTAACAATACTCCGAATCGTACAAAATTCATATGCGTAATACACATTCATATTATCTGTAAATAATTTATATTTTATTGTTAGTTTACAAAATACGATTCATCGAAGAAAATTCATTAATTAAATCCAAATTAATTTTAGATTTAAATTAATAAATTTTCTCGAGTATTACAATATTTCATACTATATGCTTACAAATAAGTCCATTGGAACTATAAGAACAATTTAAGTTTAAGTGTCGTACCAACCTTTTGACCTGTGGAGAGGCCTATGTTAAGATTAATAATTTAAGGTTACAGTGTCATTAGGGACGTTGCAAACTCTAACTTCTTAATGATCGTATGCAGCCAGCACAAACATTCGAGTCCATAAGAATAACAAGATATGTTCATAATAAAGCATAGTTGACACATGCATGATTTACTATATGTTTTCTTAAATATTCTGCAAGACGTAGTTTCTACTTGTTGAGTGAAAGCTCATCCAAATATATTCATACCATAGGTAAGTAACTTGCAAGCAACGTTTGATGGACAGTGGCACAATGACAGACGAGCAGTGAAGATGGGTATTGGATACCACACGTATTTATTTTTGCATTTAGTTTTGTTAACTATGACTTTTTAATAAAGTATATATAGTACAGTTGAAACTATATATGTATGTTTTGGAGACCGAGGTTCTTACCATACAGCCTCAGTCTGTATGACTTTAAGACTAATATGTTAAACAGGTATCGTATATGTCATAACTATTGTTGCAACAAATATAAGCACAATATAATTAAAGATAACTAGTAAAGTTAGTTAATTTAATAATGTTCAAAAAAATATATTCTACAAATTTAAGGAGTCATCATAAATATATGTTTAAGAATATGTTAAAGTAGTGTACGCAACAGCACATAGGTAGGGTTGTTACACCAACAATAGCGAAGAAGAAGAAGAAGAAGAAAAAGAAGAAGAAGACAGAGGTATTTCAAAAATCTTCTAAAACTTAGTACAAATTGTGTTACTAATTCTCTAAAATTATGTATTAATTTTTATTCTCTTTTCTGAATGTGTTATTTCCCCCTTCTTCCTTAATAATAATAATAGAAATGTTTTGTGAAAGAGAATACAACAGTTTATTTTTGTTAATTATACAAGATTCTCTTGCACAATTAAACACAATAATATATTCTTTTCAAAAAAACACATCAATATATTATTCTTGAAAATATGAGAGAAGAATCATGTATACAATCAAACGAGATAATATTGATTTCCTAGAAATCATGTTACAGGTTATTACTTTCCCATAAATATAATTCCTGCTGATTACTGCATACCAAACGCCCCTGTTGTTTTGAAAATCTTAGAAGAGTCCAAAATATAAATGGGAAATTTTCATAAATGTCTTTTTTTAAGATCTACTTTTTATAAATGCATACGTGTTTATCTGTAGTATAAACATGTAATATAAATGATAGTATAATATAAACTTTTTTAAATATGATAAAAATAAACACAACTTTTAACAGTATGGCATGACATGTAATGCTCTCAATGTTGTTAATTTTAGCTAAAGAACTCTCTAAGTTGAGAAAAGAACTCAAGTTGCTCAACAACAGGCTGCGTTTTGGGTTGGTTCAGTAAACTAAGCCAATTTGTTTGTTAAGCCCAACCTCATTCAAATTCATTTTAAGGACCGGATTTTGAACTTGATTCTCAGCCTCCTGGTGGAAGTGGAAACCAATTTAGAAAAATATACGGAAAGCAATTAGACGACGACCTAATATAATCGTCTTGAGTGACTTTATGCCGCTTTTGAATTTATTTTTATAACCATTTTGAATTTTTCACTGAAATATTATGTTTGAAATGCAACTTTGCGGAAGTTGCCGTCTCCTAAATCACCAGATATTCTTTTTCATCGACTTTAAGGAAATTACAAGGTTACTTTAAAAAAAAATTTCATCATTATATTATACTTAACAAAACACTATATGTTATATTGTTTTACAAAATATTGATAGATGAAATATCTGTTGGTGGATGGCTTGAATTATATTTTTTCCTCCACCCACTCGTTTTGTTCCTACTAAATAGAAGATCAGATCTTTTTATTTTTAACTCTATATATTATTCCACCAACTGCCACTATCATATTTGTCCTACATACCAAACACATGAATGGAGTTGGCTAACTAGCTAATGCGTCTCATGTGAATACATTGTCATATGGTGAAATGTCACGCATATTGATGACATATCACAGAACTATAAAAGCATAAGAAAGACAATTTTTATAGTGTTTTGAGAGCATTGATTTAAACATTAGTTTGAACTAATTTTGGTTATAATTATTGTAGAATATGAAAGCTTTATATTTCTTAATTTTTTTCTTGATACTGTAACATATGAGAGTTTAATATTGTAGCAACTAAAAATTTAAATAAAACTGAAAATATCAAGCACCCTAAATATTATTAGCAGCTGATAATACTAGTACTTCTAAAGCTAATTAATTCATGAGCTGGGAAATTAGCTAATTACTGAAAAGTGATCATCACCCCATCCTATGAATGATTTAAGTCTTAAACCTATTGCCGCAACTTTCTTATTGGACCATTTGGCTACCAAAACAACATAATTACGAGATGAGACAAGAAGCAAACCCTCCACACTTAGGTCAAATAACTTGTTCTTTTAAGCTCTGTATGTTGTCTATTACAATAAGAAAAATGCATATATGGACAAGTAAGCAAATAATTAACTAGACTCTTTGTAAGACCAAATGAAACAAAGCAAACAAAAAGATCCCACAGAAAATCAATTAGATAAGGTGGCGTTTATGGGTTCAATTCCATTTGGGGGCAATGTGAACGAGAAACCCAAGCCAAATGGGTATTAAAAAAAATTCTCAAACCAAATGCGCAATTTTTCCAATCTAAACCACAAAAATCCGAACGCTCTCTAAAATAATATTCTCACAATTTGAACCTTCTATGGTGAGAATATTTACTCTTGGTGTGATGTGCCTCTAATCTTTTTTTTTTTTTCCATCTATCCAAACACATATTTAGGTTCTATTTTTTATTTAGATATACTTTAATTACATATCCAAACGTTAGTTTAAAATACACTTTTTAGATTTTTCAATTCAAACTAAAAAAGATTCAAATCATGAACAAAGTGAGCAAATATTACCTTAATTTATAAGAGACAGTGTAAAACTTGCACTATTTGAATAAGTGCATTTTAAGCAATTAAATAGTTCATCTAGGAATTAAGTAAATCCAAAATTAAGCATTCTAAGACGTAATCAAACCGACAAAACTGAAGTTGATATCGTCCTTTTCTTTATTTAGGGCTTAATTATATAGGTAGCTAACAAGGACAATATTGATTAAGTCTAACTACAATTGTCTGGGCATGTGATGGACCATCTGGTAGAGACTCGGTGCTAGCTCACGATAACATATGTTTATGTACATGTGTGTGTGTCTCTCTCTCTTTCTCTCTCTCTCTCTCTATATATATATATTGATATTGAGTGGCTAAAGATTTTATGCATTTGCTTTCTAGCTAGCAAGTGGGTGACGACTATCTCACATATATAATTGATTTGGTTAGGCCATCTGCTTTTTTAGGTTTCACATTTAAATTTTCAGTGAGTGGCATTGATAAAGACATCTACCAAGTTTTACACGTTTCCATGAAGAAAAGGTGCAAGTGGGGCTGCGTGATTCATGAGAGACGTTGGCTGTTTTCTCATTCTATATGGTGAATCTTTCTATCATTACAGATAAGGGAACATCACTTTCTTCTTGTCTTTGTAATTTTTAATTAGAAATTGTAGAATTGCTATCATTATAAATCATAGTAATAGAATACTTATCATCATGAGAGTATATAGTACAAATTTATATATAGCGTTCTACCAAATTATATAGAAGGTTGCTATTGGGAGGTACAAAGTTCTTAGACATATAAAAATTGTATTTGGCATGCTTGCCTATGAACCTGTCACACATTTACAATTTGTATCTTAAACTTTTAATTTTAATAAGTTGTACCTTGAACTTATAAATTTATAGCAAATCTCTAATATTGATAGCGATATTAGTTTTTTAACTGAAATTGACATGTAATTTGCATATATACAGCTAATTGATGACATGAATGGTCATTTTATATATTTCAACCCAAATTTATGTTGATTAATATTTTTAATTAAGTTTCATTAAAATAAATTTTAAAATAACTTTGTTTTTAAATATAAATTTGGGTTAATATTTATATATATAATATTTTATCATCTCAATTAATAACTCTAAACATCACATGTCAAAATTGTTATTTATAGAGGGTAATTTGCTATATATTTGTAAGTTTAAGGTACAACATGTTAAAATTAAAAGTTCAATAGGTAAATTGCAAAAGCGACGCAAGTTTAGGGATAGCAGTACCGAATACCCCATTTTAGAATAATAAAGTTCTTTGTCATAATAAAGAATATTTCTTTCACGACCTATTATGAACAATCAATTTAGTTTGGAAAATTTGTTATTGGGTATGAGAAAAATCTACTAGTAAGAGCATCTTTAATGCAATGTTAAAAACAACTTGTTAATGACAAATTTAGCATTGAGTATAAAAAAAAACTCTCCAATACAATGTCATATTTAATGCTAAATTTGCTATATAGTAAACTTTATAACAAATTTGTCATAAAGTTTAACATATAGCAAATTTGACATTTGATGCTTATTAGTTAGTCGAATGATTTTTTGCTTTAACAATTACAACATTTTTACTTTTAATTATTTTAACATTAAAAGTTTACTTTTACAAATTTTAAGGTTTAATAATTATGACAAAAGGAAAATATGACATTTGAAATAGTATTATACATTAAAATATAAAATAAAATAATACATTAAATATGTTATCATATCGCAAGCATATGTGTGTATATATTAAAATTAAAAAAAATAGTATGATAATCTAATGATAGGGTGTTTAGAATAATAGTTCAAACCATTGGTTTGAATTGTAAACAGTGTAAATCTCTCATATGCTACAGTAAAAAGCTACAATATAAAGTTCTCGAATGCCACATTTTTCAAATTCAAACTGATGGTTAGAACTATCTCCCAAACACCCTACCATAATATTAGGGATCAGAATTATGTTTATCTCTAAATTCCGTTTTTCTCAGTCTACCAAAAAAAAATTCTCCAAACGGATCAAAAAGGTTCCGAATTACGTCAGTTTGTAAACTTGGTTTTTCTTGCTCTAACAAAAAGATTCTCCACTTATTTTTTTTAAAAATCTTATATTTTGAATACAAACGTCTTGACTAAGTTTTGGTTTAATACTTTCAATCACACTTGCCTACATTACCCTCCCAACGACCAAAACCGCATGAAGAAACGTCGACCAAAATAAAACGTCATGCCCCAGTTTTCTCTGCCAGACGAGCCAAAATCTCTATTCTTATCCAATCTCATATATCTAGAATCTGATAGCTAGGTCAAGAGAGTTTTAGTAACTACCCAAAAAAATAAAATAGAAAATCAATTCGAAATAAGGAGGCGAGAAAAGTAGTTATACCAAAACTTTTAGATTAGCAAATAATAAAACGAGCTATAATTGGAAACTATCTCAAGAAATACAAAGCTTAGAGTCAAGTCGACTATAAAGGAAAAAAAAAAATATGCCAAAAGAAGAGTATGAAAAGGGATAGGAATTTCCACCACCAAAATAAAATTAAATATAAAAAGATAGAGATGGGATTGGAATATATTTCAAGGAATTTAATTTTCGGGCAGAATATTTTGACCCACCACGACCCTTATTCTAAAGCAATTATATTTCTAAGTTCTAACTTTCAAGTTAGACGTGATGCCTGCTGTTTCCTTGAAAGCCAAGAAAATCATGAAGAAAATGTGAGCATATATAAAGAGTACCACAAATATGAAAAGTTCCCTTATATGGAATAATTGTCAATGGCTTAAAGTTAGTCACTAGTTTTGGAAAATTTAAGCAGACATGCAAAAATTGTCGCGCCAATAAAAGAAATTGAATGAAATGTTGCACTACCAAATTTTGGAAAATTATCACTAATTGTCTTTAGCTTCTAGCTTAAAGTATAAACGTGTCATTTATTCGGTATTCTAAGCCAACTATTGAATTTTTACAAAACTTAAGTATGCCTAACAAATTTATTTATTAGAATTTAGCTGGGTCTAATGCAGTGTGGTTCCATTTGCTACAATTTAGGCCTTTAAAATAAATAATAATGCTTTTTATTTGTGCATTCAGCGCAAAAGAAAAAAGACAAAGTTTAAAAAAAAAAGAGGAAAAACTATTGGCTAATCTTCCTTAACTTTAGCCGATTTTTTCTTTAAAAAAAAAAGGAAAACAAAAGAAAATTCCTTGTATGAACTATTATATACTTGGTTCTTCTAAATAATTTTCTTTAAAAAAAATAAAATCGTTATTCTAAATTTCTAACAAACTCTAATAAGTAATGCCGATTGCTCTTGTACCTTTGTTCTTATCTTATATATTTTTTTCAGTCTCCCTTTTTTTTTGTTTTATACAGGAATACTGCTTTTTAATACTAGAGGCAAACATTTAATCGTTTTAGATAGCTTTTAAAAAGGGTTAACCAAACAAATATTAAAAACTTAAATTAACAATTTTATACGTTTTGTGCGATGACCCTTTCTTTCTATTACCGTATTTCTAGAGAGTCATGTAGCGTAACATGTGATATAAAAATGTTTTGAAGAAAAACTAGTTTTCTTTTTCTTTTTCTTCTTTTTCTTGAGGGCTGAAAAACTTCAATTTTAATACGCAAGCACAAGTGCTTTTGATAACGCTGTTTTTCAATGGACAAAACTCAGTTGTAAAGACACGCCACAATAGTGGGCTAGTGACAACTAATAAAATTATCTGTTCCCATTAATTTTCTTTTTTTAGTCAGCCGAATCTGTAGTTCACTTTGGGCATTGATTTGCAAATAAAATTAAAAAAATAAAGAAAAAGAAAAAGAAAAATCCAGGTTCTTCCAATTAAGAACTGCCGGCCTTTAATTTAGTTAATAATATTCCATCTTTACTTCTAGTATTTATCGTATAGTCTTTTTAAGATTCGCAAGTCTTTGAATTATTTAATCATTGATTTAATCGCGATTGACTGGTAATACTTATGACCATTGAGGAGATTAACAAAATGAAAAATAGTTAAGCAGCCTCCTCTCAAGGAAAGAAAAGGTCGCAGGCCAACATTTGACAATGAATGGAGAACAACTCGTGTTTGACATGGTGGTTAAAGTCATGAGTTAGAACTGTAAATACAATAGTATATAAGAGCTTTACATTGTAGCAATTTTTTTTTTTATTTTTACTATAGTATATGAAAATTTTACCCTGCTCATAATTAAAAAGTTAGTTGTAATGCCAAACAGGCTTCAATAATGTCGTGTCTAATTCAAACAAAAGAAAAACAAAGGGATTTGGCAGTCGTATTATCTGTCATTAAGTGATAATTAGGGAATAATTTTATGTCCAGATCATCAGAAACTTTATTCCCTTTTTTATTTGCATTTTTTTTTTAATTTCATGGCTTGAAATGTACTGATTAAAAAAATAGTAGTGTGAATCGGGATCTGTAAATTAGATTTGTAAACAAAATATGTCGCTTTCGGTGGGAAAGAAAACAAGGCATCTGTGTGAACATCAGATAAAGCCATAAACCTGCATTGTGGTTGGTAGAAGCTCATCATATAATTAAGTGGAAAACCACATATTATACCACCCCAATTTCGGTAACCCCTTGTTATTATTATTACTATTATTAATAGAAGAACCTTTTGGTAGGGTGTGAAAAATATATGGTTGTTGTAGATTAAATCACTCTACTCAAGGTGTAAAGCTTAAACCCTCAACTTAAAAAAAAAGTGTGAACATGACCATATTAGTATGTAGGACATAATTTTGACAGTCAAAATTCATAAGTTTTATTTATTTTTACATTTTATTTAATCTCGTATGATTTTAATTTTATCTGACAATTGAAAATAGTAATAATGTATATTTTTAATTTGATCATTAAAAATTACGTATGAGAAAATATGAATGAGTTGTATTTTCTCATACCCTATCACAATTTTCTAACAACAAAATGTTTGTTCAACTGTTCCCTGTTCTTTATAGATTATGGGTTTCCAGCGTGTGACTTTTTCCTTCAAGAAAGAATGAAGAAAGCGTAAGCATAATTATTTACAAAGATCAATCATTATCAATTTGAGTCAGGCAATGGAACAGTCGCTTTTTCTTTCTTGCAAGTCTTTTGCTAGAATATTTTCTTTTATTTAACTCTTTTCTCACTCTTTATTTTCTCCTCCTATCATGTACAGTCCTATTTTAAAATTATTACGATTATAAACCAATTTTTTTACCTTTTATTGTACCGTCTTTATTTTTTCAACTAAAAATTTGAGAGGTCATTTTAGACAAAAAGAATAAATCCGAGAGCTATATATAACGTCACGTTTGCCTTGCTAATTTGCCTGTAGTTATTTCAATTGTTTTCATTTTTTATAGGTGACCGACAGACCGTAAATTTCAATATTAATTGAAGGTATGTTGATATCTTTACAAAGGTTATTGGAGCAAAATCTCATCCTACACTTTAAAATATTGATTTGAAGTGGGAGTTCTCCGGTGACAGTGGGAGGGAAGGAGTTTTTTTGTCTTTTTTTTTTTTTTTTTTTTGGTTCTAAGTGAGCTGGACTTTATCAAAGGTTGTGGGCGGGAGGTTGGCGGGGAAGGTGAAGATATCAGAGGCGTAGTCTGTTATAGTTAAGAAGAAATTGGGTTGTTTTTATTCTCTGTTTTGGTTTTTTCTTTTTTTTCTTGGTCATATTTTCTTGGAGAATTTTGACAAAAGGGCCCAAAGAAAATTCTAATTGAGTAAATGGTCTTTGTTTTTTAAAACCAAAAAACACGTTTTTTTATACAGGTAATCTGTCTCAGTTTTTTTCAAAAAAAATAAGAAAAATGACTGTAGCAGAATAAGGAACCTCAACATGAAAAAAAAAAAAAAAAAAACTAAAACCATTTTGATGTCTAAAAAACCTTTTTTGTGTCAAAAATTGTAAAAAAAAAAAAGATCTATTTATAAAAAAAAAATTTAGCCGGAGGCTCCTTTTAAAAATCCCTCTTTCTTTTTCACCTCTGAATAAATATTTTAGATTTTTTAATGTTATTTTAGTCTTTTCAATGAAAGTTAAACTCACGTGAGGGGCATATAATGTAAAAACTGTTCATTGTCTATGTTCATTCTCTTTTTGTCTAACTCACTTCTTTTTTTTTTTTTCTTTGTAAGTTTTGGAAATATTCCCGTCCATAGGTTCAAGATCTACATCTATAAATTGAAAGGTACGAATGATCAACTCTGCAATCAGTTGTTAAAATCAAAAAGTCTTCAAATTGTTCACAAAGGTTCAACTACGGAAAAAAAGTTATCGACTAAATCACACATTTTTAAAAAGGTTGGAGACCTCTCGAATAATTTACTCTTAATTAAAAATAACAAAACTTTTATAAACCCAAAAACAAAACAAATAACTAATCATCAAATAAACAAAGATGACTAAACTGCTCCGTTGATGCTTACCGCTGTCCGGCGTCGGATCAACACCCACGTGTGACTGAACACCTTCTGACCTCCTCTTAAGCTTGCCCCTGGTCGGGAGTGAGTACCTGCGAGAGGGATGATTCGGAGAAATGGGGTTAGTCAATAGACAAGGGCTCTCCGATGCTCAAGGCAAGTATTGCTCGGCAGAGGTCGGCAGCTAATTAAGTGTGAAGAGGTCTCTCTCTCTAAAACGTCATAAATGCATCCTATTTATAGGCCACCAGCTGGATCGGGTACAAGATGGGTTTTGCCCATTACCCATGTGTCACATCAAAGTGTATCAAGCAGTAAGTGTCAAGTGTCGCGTCCATTATCCAATGGATTGGACTCTATCGGACGGCAGCACGTTTGCTTGGTGTTGGCCTACAAGGATGGGCAGTGACGTATTATGATGAATAACGTGGCCCGACCCGAGCTACTGTACATCCCCGAGGTGGCAGCCTTCTTGGGGGCGTGCCCTCAGATAAATAGGAGGCACCTCAGGGAGAAGTATAAGTCGTCGGGTCGGGGTGGTAGCCTAATGTCTGCCGAACTTAGTTGCCGACCACCAAAGTTAGTGTCCTCGGTGGTGGCGCCGAGCTTACCCTCAACATTAGCCCCCCAGTTCACCTGGTCGGTGTTCGGCCGGGTGGACTATGCCGAGTGGGTGAGGTCGGCTCAAAGGAGGAAGACCAAGCGACACTTAGAAGCGGGGTGAGGTGAAAAGACGCGCGGATTAGGCAGGGGACGCGTGTCGCATCACGGCCGTCTGTGCGGCTGTCAGGCGTATTAATTGCGCCTTTTGGGTTTTCGCGCTTGAATTTCTCGCTTAAAATGGCTATAAATAGGGTCCCTCCTCTTCATAATTTGCACTTCATTTCCAGAAATCTTTCGACCGAAAAATTTTAGCTGTCGAGCTCGAGTAGTATAGCCGAAGATCACATCATCCGAGCTACCAAGAACCCGAGCAGGTAATTTTTTGAGCGAAAATGAGCGATTTGTCCGACTCACAAAACGTGGAGGTTTCATGGTCGGAAAGTAGCGAGGAGAGCAGTAGCTCTTCTTCGACCCAATCCGACACCGAGGTGGCGTCCCAAAAACGGGACGGGGCCAGTCGGCTGGAGCAGATCCTAAGGGTCGATTCCTAGACCGTGCCTGAGAAGGAATTTTTAAATATGCTGGGCAGGCGAAAGCTTATCAGGCCATCTAGGGAACAAGACCCTTATACAGGGGCGGCAACAACAGGCTCTTCCCAAGTTTTTCCAAGGGAGAGAGGCGAGTTTCGGGCCCATGAGGATGCTCCGAGCACCTCTGGTCGGAGTGCTGGGGCCCCCATCCAAATCACGGGGGTGATTACGGTCGATGTCTCCGATGA
This sequence comes from Artocarpus heterophyllus, assembly GCA_025403435.1. Taxonomy (NCBI): domain Eukaryota; kingdom Viridiplantae; phylum Streptophyta; class Magnoliopsida; order Rosales; family Moraceae; genus Artocarpus; species Artocarpus heterophyllus. The sequence continues at coordinate 13,458,756 of CM046340.1, read as the reverse complement.
GGAGCATACAGCCGAGGAGACAGGGGCAGAACAGCCGGAGATGGAGCAGGAGGTCCAGGCCACCCGCGTGCGGGGCGTCACAGCATATCGGATAAGCTGTCCTGGGCAAACCTCGGCGGCAGGATATACGAGCGCGATTACAGAGTCGCGGTTAGAGACACTACGCGCCGAATATGGTATTCCGGCCGATGTGGATCTCGTCTTCCCCGGCGAGAGAGATTCACCTTTAGAGGCGCCGGAGGGGTTCATAATGCTTTACGCCGAGTTCTTCAAGGCCGGGCTGCGTCTGCCACTGCACCGTTATCTTCGCCGGGTACTTAATGATTTTAACGTGTGCCCGGCGCAATTAAACCCGAACAGCTATAGGTCGCTGATCGGGATGTACATTTTGTGGAAGTACCACTGGAGCACTGAGATGCCGTTGGAGGCTTTCAAGCAAGTGTTCAAGATGAAGAAGCTTCCTCGGCAGTCCGGTTGGTACTACTTCACCGGCTTCATAAAGGATTTTATTCTGGGCAACCCCGACTCGGACAAGCTGTGGAAGTACGAATGGTTTTACGTCGGGGGAAACTTTTTAGCCTGAGCCGGTGAAGTTATCCCTGAGGATGAACAGGTGCCGAGGTCATTTGAGCAGGGGCACGTTTGGACCAAGCGCCCTTGGGCACCGAGCCACGTAATAAAGGCCGTGGACGAACTGTTCGAAAAGCCCGAGTCGTCCAGACAACAGTCCTTTCTTCTAAGAAAGGACACTCTGTCCAGATACGGTTGGTTTGGGGAGTCCAGCAGTCTTCCTCGAGCTAGGCGTCCTGCCCGGGAAATCGGGCAGGTTACTGTTGCCCGTCCGAGTGATGCGGATCTTCCAGGGCCAAGTACTTCCCGATCTGGGTGGCCGACGAGGGAGCCTTCATCATCTAGTACCGAGGACTCGTCCAGTGGCTCCCTCGATGCGGGGCCACCTGTAGCCGACGAGGGCCTCGAGGGCGTGATTAGGCTCCTATACCCGTCGGGCCAACTTCGGATCGGAGGTCAGCCCAGAACTTTATTTATAATCGCCCTTTTTTATTCCGACCTTCATTTGACTTCGATTTTCTTTGCGCAGAAATGACCGCACCGACCTCCCGCACTGGCAGGCTTGCCCAAATGACAACACAGAGGAAGGGCAAGGGCAAGGCCGTCGAGGCTAGCAAAAAGCGTAAGCGGACGCCGGCGCCTGAGCCCCCGACACACACCGGGCAAACCTCTACATCAGTCCAAGTTCTACCACCGCCACAACTGAGGAGGACCTCGTCAGAGGTCGACCGAGCAGACGAGGCGTCTCGCGGCTCTTCTGAGGACCAGCAAAGAAGGCGCCCAGACTACCGTGGCATGCTCCTCGAACGTCTCAGGGACGTAGCTCCCCCGGATGACTTCTTTATGAACATCCGGGGCGAGGACTTCCAAGACTTGTGCAACATCACCCTCCGAGCGACTGCCTCAGTAAGTATCCGAGCTGATCAATAGTTCAAGAACTTGTAATAATGTTACTGAGGACTAACCCCTTGTGTCTCGCAGTCAAGCGCCATTGTGCATATGGTGCACTCTATCGGGATGAGGGAGATCCACAAGGAGAAAGAGAGGCACAAGAAGACCCTCCTGATGAAGTTGGACTCCGACAAAGAGCTCAATGATAAGAAGATTGAGCTAGATCGGGCCAAGGAGGAGGCCCAGAAAGCAAAGTCCGAGGCCGAGGACATGTTGAGGCGGCTCAAGGAGGCAGAGGATAAGGCCGCTCGACAGGAAGAGAAAGCCGCTCGGCTAGAGGGGCGGCTAGCAACTCTACAGGCCGAGCACCACCGATTCGTAGCCGGGCTCCCCGACCAGCTGGCCGCTGCGGTCGAGGAGTTTAAGACATCCCCCGAATATACCGATCTCTACTTCGATGGAATGGCTGATCTCTGTGGCCATCTAATCGAAAAGCATCTCAAGGCGGCTGCATTCGACTGGTCGGTCATCGCTGAGCCGGACCAGGGCGATGCCGAGCAACAGCGGGACGTTGGAGAAGAGATCGTCGTTGTGGACGGTGATGATGACGGGGATGTGCCGGCTGTCAAAGGAGGCCAAGACGACAACGCGGCCGGGGACGAGACTCAGGCTGGTGATGAGACTCAGGCCAATTGATCCTCTCTTTCTCTTCCTTTTTGTATTTGGGCTTGGGAGGTGCCCGACTTTCTTGTACCTCCCTAGTAAATAAAGTTAAAATATTTTATATTTTCCCATTTTGCATCCACTTTTTCTTACGTGTAGTTTTATTTTACAACCCGCGTAATTTTGAAGTTAGATACTTCTCGGGAGTTCCCAGGCTGGGAACCAATTGTCCGAGCAGAGGTAAATGGTACAATTCTACTCGGTTAAGTCGAGTACCTCTGTCCTCAGTTAATCCGAGGACTTTTGTTCGGTTGTTCCGAGTAGTTATCCATTTCTGCTTAGTTATCCAAGCAAGTTTAGGTTTCTGGTCTTGGTCGGGCAGAATATAAACGGCATATATCTACCCTTATCCTGTTGCTCCCCATAGACTTGTTGAAGTTTTAAAGAAACTTTACAAGTATAGGACTAATCGGGCACATAGATGTGCCGAGCAACTTAAGGGTGTCTGCATGACAGACATGATACATATACTGACTAGGCCCCCTGTTCAGTTTGACGAGGATGACTCCCTTGATGGGGAGTCAACATCCTGTCTTCCGAGCTGGGGTTCTGGCGTCTTAGGCATAGTCCTCCCTTAAAGACATTGCTCAGGTGGAATGAGTTTAGGAAAGTTGTGCTCCATTAATGTAATATTTACATTGATTTTTCCAGCCCTGCTCAGCAGGTTTAGTTACAAAAGAATTGTGGCCAGAGATCAAAAAAGGAATCTGGCTCTGATTTCTGTTCTTTTCTTCTTCTTTTTTTCAAGTATAGAATCTTTTTAAAAGCTCGGCATTCCATGGATACCCGAGCTGATTTCCCTCCGTGTCGGTTAGCCTGTAAGTGCCTGGCCGCACGATACCTTCGACTTTAAATGGACCTTCCCATTTCAGACCAAAGGACCCGAGACTGGGTTGTTGAACCGTGACCTTTTTCATCACTAAGTCACCAACTTTAAAGCTTCTCGGTTGAACCCATTTGTTGTAATACCGAGCTACAACCTGATTCCGGGCTGCATTACGAATGGATGCCCGGTTCCTTTTTTCTTCAAGTAGGTCGAGCTCGGTCATCATGAGCTTTTCATTCAGTTTTTCTTCGTATCGCTCAACCCTCAAGCTCGGTAATCCAACCTCGGCTGGGATGACGGCTTCTGCCCCATAAACCAGGGAGAACGGTGTCTCGCCAGTTGCAGCTCGTGTAGTTGTTCGGTATGCCCAGAGCACTTGGGGCAATTCGTTGATCCACGCACCCTTAAGCCCCTCGAGCTTCTTCTTCAGATTGTCTTTAATGGTCTTGTTCACGGCTTCTACCTGGCCGTTACTCTGCGGATAGCTCAGGGAGGAGAAGACTTTCTTAATTCCAAGCTGCTCGTACAGATGGCGTAGACCCGAGGAGTCAAACTGCTTGGCATTGTCGGTCACGATAGTGTGCGGGACTCCGAACTGGCAAACAATGTTTTTCCATACTAAGTTGGTGCACTTAGCTTCTGTCATGTTGGTGCAAGGCTCGACTTCGATCCATTTTGTCAGATAGTCTATGGCGACGATACAATATCTGAATTGCGAACGAGCCGAAGGGAGTGGTCCGATCAAGTCAATGGCCCATTTTGCAAATGGCCACGCCGAAGTCACTGGATTTAGAGGCTCGGCGTGTGAACCTAGCATCCTAGCAAATTGTTGGCATTTGAAGCATTTTCGTGCAAAGCTCTCGCAGTCTTGCTGCATGGTAGGCCAGTAGTAACCCTGCCGCAGGCATTTCTAGGCCAAGGAGCGTCCACCGGAGTGATTGCCACAAAGGCCTTCATGAATCTCTTTCATTAAGTACTCGGCCTCCTGGGGATCCAAACATCTTAGGCATGGCGTCGTGTAGCCGCGTCGGTACAGCTTTTCCCCAATCATCGAATACCAGGCCGAGCTGTTACGTATCCGACGTGCTTTTTCCCGGTCGTCGGGTAATTCGGCTATGGTCAGGTATCGGATGATCGGGTCCATCCATGTGGATGTCGGCTCAACAGCCAGGCTCATGACCTCCTTAGTGATATTTGGTCCAGAGAGTCTTTCGATGGGAACGGACATCGAGTCTATTCCTCCTATCCCAGAGGCTAGTCGGGCAAGGACATCGGCTTCCACGTTCTCGGACCAGGGGATTTGCCTAAAAGTGTAGGACTTGAATTGTCCGAGCAACCGTCTCGCTTCCTTTAAATATGCCGTCATCGATTCTGCTCGGGCCTGAAATCCTCCTGTGACTTGCTGCACCACAAGCATTGAGTCACTATAGATGGTCAGGCGATCAACCCCGAGGTCTCGGGCAATTCGTAGTCCGGCCAGCAAGTTTTCATACTCTGCTTCGTTGTTAGAGGTCTTGAAGTCGAAACGAAGGGCATAAATGACCTTATATCCGTCGGGGCTTGTTAAAATCAAGCCTGCTCCCGACCCGTCGACACAGGTTGAGCCATCGACATGCAGTTTCCAGTTTAGCTCCGGGGAAAGGCCTTGTTCACTGCAGCTAGCTATATCTGGCTCCTCAATGGGTGATTTCTCGACTAAGGGAGCAGCCTTTCCGGCCTTTGTAAATTCGGCAAGGAAATCCGCCAGGACTTGAGCCTTTATCGCCGTTCTCGGCACAAAATATACATCATACTGGCCCAACTCGACCGACCACTTGGCCATCCGCCCTGATATTTCTGGGCTCTGTAAAACTTGCCGGAGAGGAAACTTGGTCAGAATCTTGACGGTATGGCCCTGGTAATACGGCCGCAGCTTCCGGACTGATATTATTAAGGCGAAGGCTAGCTTTTCCAATGATGAATAGCACTCCTCGACACCTTGGAACGCGTGGCTGGTGTAGTAAACGGGTCTCTGGATCCCGTTTTCATCTCGGATCAACACCGAGCTAGCAACCTTCTCTAAGACGGCTAAATAGGCAGTTAAAATCTCACCGGCCGAAGGTTTGGACAGGAGCGGGGGTATGGCTAGGTAAGTTTTTAAGCCTTGGAAAGCATCCTCACACTCCCTGCTCCACTCAAACCTCCCCTTAAGTGCCTTGAAAAAATGGTGACACTTGTCGGTAGCCCGGGAGATAAATCTTGATAAGACGGCCACCATGCCAGTAAGCCTTTGCACGTCTTTCACTGTCCAAGGAGAATGCATGTCTATGATTGCCTAGGCTTTCACCGGGTTCACTTCGATTCCTCGTCGGTTAACCAAAAATCCGAGGAATTTTCCTGAGCCGATGCCAAAGGCGCATTTTGTCGGGTTGAGTTTCATCCCATACTCTCGGAGAATGTCAAAGCTAGCTCGGAGGTCGGCTATGTGGTCCTTCGCTTGGACAGATTTTACTAACATGTCGTCCACGTAGACCTCCATAGTTTTCCCGATCAGCCGAGCGAACATTTTGTTGACGAGGCGTTGATAGGTAGCTCCGGCGTTCTTGAGACCAAACGGCATTACAACGTAGCAATACAAGCCCTGGTCAGTAACAAATGAGGTTTTGATTTGATCCTCTTCGGCCATTCTTATCTGATTATATCCAGAGTATACATCCATAAAGCTCAGGAGCTCGTGTCCGGTTGTGGCATCGACGAGCTGGTCTATCCGAGGAAGTGAGAAGTAGTCCTTGGGGCAGGTCTTGTTAAGGTCGGTATAATCGATGCAGACCCGCCACTTGCCATTCGCCTTTTTGACGAGGACGACATTTGCCAACCATTCTGGATATTTGACCTCTCTAATAAACCCAGCCTTTAGTAGTTTCTGGACTTCATCGTTTATCGCGGCATATCTCTTCGGGTTGAAGGCTCTTTGTTTTTGTATCACCGGCCTGTGACCAGGTTGGATGTTAAGCCGATGGCTGATGACGCTCGGATCTATGCCAGGCATGTCCTCATGAGACCATGCAAAAACGTCGCGGTACTCGGAAAGAAGGGATTCCAGGTCGGCCCGGATCTCAGGTTGTAACTGTGACCCGTGTTGGACAGTGCGTTCCGGCCTTCCGGGGTCCAGGGAGAACGGCACTAGGTCTTTGACCGGGGTACCCCTTACCTCTTCCTCGGGAAACCTGGGGTCTAGGTCCGCGAGCATCTTCAGCATCGGATCGGTTGGGAGGTCGGTCTCGTCGACTGCATACACGGCCAGGATTCCCTGTTGCTGGGCTGAGGCTGCCCGGAATGCGTTTGCATAGCAAGCCCGGGAGTCTACCTAGGACGAGCGGATTACTCCAACTCCACCATCGGTCGGGAACTTCATTGCCAAGTGATATGTCGAAATCACGGCCTTTAATCCGTTCAGCGTCGGCCGGCCGATGATGATGTTATACTGAGAGGGTTTATCGACGACTAAAAAGTCGACCACCCGAGTGACCCTGGCAGCACCTTCTCCAAAAGTTACCGGGAGACTAACCTTCCCGGTTGCTCAGACACACTCACCCGTGAAGCCAAAAAGTGGGGTCCGGACCGAGACTAAAGGCGCGTTGCTGATCTTCAGCCTGTCAAATGCCTACTTAAAAAGGATGTCCGCCGAACTGCCATTGTTAATTAAGACTCGCCGTACAACATTGTTGGCGATAGGCAGTTCGCAAACCAAGGCATCGTTGTGGGGGTGCATTAGTCGGTCTGCTTCCTCCTCAGTGAAGGTGATCGGGGTGTCCTCTTGGCGACATATCTTATTGATGTGCTCGGACACATTCATGAAGTCACCCCGTTGGACCCGCCGAGCCTCTCTGACGTAGGATCGCCGCCCACTCGATGTGTCCCCGACGACAGGCCCGCCAAGTATCGTATGTACGATATTTGGGGGTTCCGGGGCGTTCCCACTATCGGTCCTGGGTCGGCTTTGTACGTCTCGGCCTGACGAGTCGTTCCTTCCAGTGGTTGCCCTCAGGTTTATGGCCTTCTCCACAAATTCCTACAACAGACCTTCCCGGACCAACCTCTCTATTTGGTCCTTGAGCTGGATGCATTCTCGGGTAGTATGGCCCACATCTTGGTGGAATTTACAAAACTTTGACTGGTCACGCTTCGCCCTGACGCCGCGGAGCTTGGGCGGCGGTGTCAACAAATTCTTATCGCCAACCTGGGCGAGCACCTCATCGATAGTTGCCACCAGGGGCGTGTAGTTTTGGAACTTAACGGTTGGCCCCTTCGGCTTACCAGCTTTCTCTGTCTTCTGCTTCTTCGCATGCTCGGCGTTGCCCTGCTCCGGTGCCTTTTTCTGCTTTTTATCCTTTTTTGTCCCGCTCGGGCCAGCCTCTTCCCGGCGGCTTTTCATGTACTCGGCAGCGTTCGCATGTCTTTGGGCGTACCCGAGCATTTGTGGAAACGTGTTTGGCTGCTCAAAGGCCAGGGACCAGGTCAACTTCTCGTCTCAGAGGCCCTATACAAAAATATGTTTGAGGGTCTCGTCTTCGACGTGCTTGACCTCAAGAGCAGCCCTGGTAAATCGGTTGACATAGTCCTTGACACTGCCGTCTCCCTGCTTGACGGCGTACAAGGAAGTTATTTCTTTCCTCCGCGTCCTGGTTGTAGAGAATGCGGCGGAGAAGGCGTCAGTTAAATGCCCAAAAGAAGAAATCGACCCTGGTTCGAGTCGTCGGAACCACTACTGAGCAGGGCCTGTAAGGGTGAGCGAGAAAGCTTTGCACATTGCAACATCACTGGCATTCTGCAACAGCATGTGCCCGCGAAAGAGTTCGGCATGCTCATCCGCGTCGGTGGCCCCATCGTAAGACTTGATTTGTGGGACCTTAAACTTCGGCGGCATGGGTGCCCGCATTATGTGATCCGGGAAGGGCAGATCCTGAGCCCCGATCTCATCCAAACCGAACCTGCAATTGCGGATCTCATCGATCTGTCGCTGCAGCACCCGAAACTAGCGACTATTCGTGTCTTCGGGCAGTTCAACCCGATAGGGTACTCCGCCCTCAGCACGGCCTCCAGCTCCGCCTTGGCGATTTCTGTTAATCCCTCGGTACCCGAGCCGATCAAACACCGAGGCTCTGGAACCTTGTGGTGAAGGGACACGATGTGGTTGACGTCCCATCTGATGTTCATGAACCAGTCTATTGTCAAGCAGGGGCCCTCTGGTGGATCCCGAAGACTGCTCTGATCGATCCTCCCAATTGGTGGCGCTCTGCTCATGCCGACCCCCTGCCTGGTCAACCTGGGCGGGGGGTGGCGATTCCGGTGCAGCTTGTTATTGAGCTTGTGCAAGCTGTCGAGTTAAGATCCAAACTGCATCTGTGAGCTCCCAGATCGGATCTTGTGCAGCTCGAGCCTGCACCGTCTCGGCTCTTGCCGCGCTTCCTTGCCCTCCAGACCGAGATCTGGCAGTCCGAGGACGACCGCTGGGCCGTTCTACAGCCGGTTGCTTATGCCTGGCATCGCCCGACTCCTGACGTCGGGCGGTACTATCTCTTGCGTTACCTCGTGTTGTCATTTCAGAAATCCGATGTATAATAGCTTTGGATTGGGGCGCGTTCGACCCTCCTTCTAGCGCCAAAATGCTGATGCTTACCGCTGTCCGGCGTCGGATCAACACCCACGTGTGACTGAACACCTTCTGACCTCCTCTTAAGCTTGCCCCTGGTCGGGAGTGAGTACCTGCGAAAGGGATGATTCGGAGAAATGGGGTTAGTCAATAGACAAGGGCTCTCCGATGCTCAAGGTAAGTATTGCTCGGCAGAGGTCGGCAGCTAATTAAGTGTGAAGAGGTCTCTTTCTCTAAAACGTCATAAATGCATCCTATTTATAGGCCACCAGCTGGATCGGGTACAAGATGGGTTTTGCCCATTACCCAAGTGTCACATCAAAGTGTATCAAGCAGTAAGTGACAAGTGTCGCGTCCATTGTCCAATGGATTGGACTCTATCAGACGGCAGCACGTTTGCCTGGTGTTGGCCTACAAGGATGGGCAGTGACGTATTATGATGAATAACGTGGCCCGACTCGAGCTACTGTACATCCCCGAGGTGGCAGCCTTCTTGGGGGCGTGCCCTCAGATAAATGGGAGGCACCTCGAGGAGAAGTATAAGTCGTCGGGTCGGGGTGGTAGCCTAATGTCTGTCGAACTTAGTTGCCGACCACCAAAGTTAGTGTCCTCGGTGGTGGAGCCGAGCTTACCCTCAACATGCTCTTTTTTTTTTTTTCCTCAAGGTAAGAATTGTTGTTTTAGACTTTACTTTAATTTTTAATATTTTAATCTAAGTGTTTAGATTGAAAATTTATAGTGCATAACACGGAGTTGTGTCAAATTATGGGTTAAAATTTTAATCAAACAATTAAAATAACAGTTATAGAAAAAAAAAGACAATTCCTATCAATGAATTTCTTCACCTTTTTTTATTTTTTTTACTAATTGGGTGTCATGTGTGATACATGTGTAAGTAATTTTGTAAAGTTTTATCCCGTTAAAGTTTCAATTACCATTTTATTATTTTTTTAGTCTATTTAGTAATGGAGGTTTTATATAACCGTTTATATATAGTTAACTGTCACGCCCTGGAGTACGGGAGGTGACGTGACGGATTATTTAGATTAATTAAAGGAGAATTTAATTAAAATCCAGAGTTTAAGGGGTTGAATTAAGTATAAAACGTGATGTTCATTAAAACACTTTATAGCGAGTTCATATACATTAAACAATTTAAAACATTAAACGAATAAATATTAAAATAATAAAGCCGCGAGTATGGGTTCCACAACCCACAACTTATGCATACACATGGTTCTGACAATATCATAAATACAATCACAGTCCAGATACAGATAAAGTTAAATCTTACATGCCTTGATTTAAATAATACAAAATATAAATCAATCCTCCTAATGCTCCTGAGTTTGGTCCGAAGAATCCTCTCCAAACCTAAATGGAAAACCACCTAGAGGGGGAAATTTAAAACAGATAAAACGTGAGCGAATGGCTCAGTAGGACTATGTTTTATAAAATAATTTAATTTAAAGAAACATGTCATTATTCAGGAGACATTTAAAAGAAACCTCAAATAGATAAATGAATAAATTTGAGTAAAGCCGTTCTTACCCAGAACAGTTTACTTAGACAACCAGAAATATCAGTTTCTTTTTCCTAGGCAAACCATAGTATCACCACCGTAGTGGCCCAGCTGGGTTTCGGGACCTACCCCCAAGATCGATCGCTACACGACCCGATCTCTGATATGGCATCATGCCTATGTGTTTATTATCATCATCATTCAAAACCCAATTACCGAGTGTTGTCATTTACGTTCATTTCAGATCATGGTATATTAAATATAACCGATAAATTCATTTTCAAACAACCGTTGAAAACATTTTGATAGAAATCCTTTTCAAAGCCAAATCATTTCAAAACCAGGCTACCAAAGAAATAGGATAGAAGTCCTACCTCAATACTCGTGCCGGTGCCCTACACCGTAATCCCGGTCCGCTATACGTTAGCTCCGTGGAACCACAAATGATCCTAGATACAAACTAAGTCGATCAATATCTAGCTTGAGACATTCTATGTTACTAAATCATTTCATGATGTCCTAGTGTGCCATTTGTACCTTTAAAATCATTCTATAAGGTTGGGATTTAAATCAGGGTTCAAAACAGTGAAAACGGGTAAAAATCACAAAATTTTCCATGCCTAGGTCGGCCTGTCAGACTCCTTGCTTCGGCCGGCCGAACTGCACAGTTCGGCCTGCCGGAAGCAAAGTTCGGTCGGCCGAACACTTCCTCAGGTTCGGCCTGTCGGTCGGAAGAACACCGGCCTGCCGATCCTCACTCCGGCCTGCCGAACACAAGCCGAACTGGGAAAATTCAGAAATCACAGCCACGGGTTTCTCGATCCCCAAAAGTCAAATCTTGATTCTAACTTGTTTTTCTCAAATCCCAGGCATGAAAAACAATCATAGTTGATAGAAAAACATACTAGAACATGTTTGGACTCATTTAAACAAGATTTAAACTCGAAATCCTCAAAAATCCAAAAATGAGAAAATGAGGAGAAAAATGAAAAATCTTGAATCTAATCCATTTTTCTTCAATCTAAGCTTAGATTCTAGTTTTTATAAGTCCATTTAACTCAAATCCACGGTTTTCTAAGCATAAACAAACCTAGATTTCAAAAATGCACAAAATTGAAAATTTTGTAAAAAGTTTAGAAATTTCAAATCTAACCTCGAATCGAAGCTTCAATCCTCGATCTCGGTTGCCAAATCATGTCCCCGAGCCTCCTCCTTGCTATCCCGAAGCTTGGATTCGAAATGGGGTTTAAAATTTGAGAGAGATGAAGAGAGAGAGAGAGAGTGCCGAGAGAGATCAAGAGGAAGAGAGAGAGAGGTGGCCGTGAGAGTGAGGAGAGAGGAGGAAAAGAGAGAATAAATAGAGAAAATCGGTGGGCGATTTTACTGTACAAAAACCATGTGCCACCCACGGTTTTGTAAAACAGAATATTTTTAACATTTTATAAATTGTTGTGTTTTAAAACTCAAAACATCATTTTAAAATAATAAGAAATCATTTGAACGCATCAATTTAACAAAACAACCAAAAATTCAAAATCCAACCAAGTAATCTAATTAATGTTAAAACGTTAACTATGGCACACTAATTCATCATTTATACTACATTAACACTAAATGAATTTCGGGGCGTTACATTAACACTATCATTGCATTTGACAAAATAAAATGGTATGACGGGAAAAAGTTGTTCAATAGAGAGGAACGAAACATGGAAAAGAAAAAGGTATTTAAAAAAACACGTCACAAATTTGCAATGTTTACAAATTTGTTCAATAGATATCAACACTTTTAGGCTTTTTTTTTTCTTAGGTCCTGAACATAGAACTTTTTAAAGAAAGACCCCTAACTGCTATCCTTTTTTTAGATATAACCTATTTTTTGTCTAAAAATAATATTTAAATTCCCTAGCATAAAATTAATTATAAAAAGTACTGATAACAAAACAATTGATTATAAACCCAAAAAAAATTCATAAATAATCATTTTTATTTTATTTTAGATAAGTTGATTTAAATTACAATGATGTAACTAAATACTTGTAACGCAACAATTAGTTGTAATATTTCCTAAAGATCTTTAATATAATTGTAGATAATAAAAAGTATGTTATCAAACAATATATAATTAAACAACTAATTGTTGTGTTTATCTTTAGTTATATCGTTGTAATTTGAACCAACTTATCCAAAATATAATGGCTAATTTCCTCAACAATATTTTTGAATTTTTTAGGTTTATAATCAATTATTTTGTTTTTAAGAATTATTATAATTAACTTTATTCTAGGGCACTAAACATTATTTTAGACAAAAATAATAAGTTATACTTCAAAAAAAAAAAAACAAAGGAGAGTTTTTGGGGATTTTCTAAAAAAAAAAACTAAATATATGGTTTTAGGACAAAAAAAACAAAAAGCCATAAATTATCGACATCTCTTATATCATTTAAGAATAAAAAGAATATGGACACCAACAATGTCAACAATTAAGAGTTGGAGACTTGAATATCTAAAATTTTAAAATAGGGACTTATAGTGCTAGCAAATTAAAAATTTAACAACTTGAGTGTCTATATTCTTAAAATGAGGACTAAGATGCCAATAAATTAAGAGTTTAGGGATTTCAGTGTCTAAATTCTTAAAATAAAGACAAAGTGTCAAATGTTGCAAAATTTAAGGACCTACGGTGCAAAAATCTCAATTTGCAACAACTTAATTGTAGAAGAGCCTCTAGCAAAAGAGAATAAAAAAGTAGGGAAAAAAGTAAACAAGAAAAAGAATAGTAAAAAACGTATAAGAAGAAGTGGAAAAGAATGCAAAAAAAAAAAAAAAAGAAAGGTTGACACTTGACAAGTGTAAGAAGGTTCACCAAAAGACTGTTTGGCTTTTTCTATTTAAGAATAAAGGTCTTATGAAGTTGTTAATACATAGTTAACGCTACGATTATGTTCACTAACATGAAATGATGAGACATAAAAAAAAAAAAAAAAGTTGTTTAATGGAGAGTAATGAAACGTGAAAAAAAAAAGAGGGTATTTTAAAAAATCACCACCCAAAATTGCAATAACTTAATTGTAAAGAAACGAGAAAAAGAAGGAAAAGAAAAGCAAATAAGAAAAGAAACTAGTCAAAAAAAGGTAAAAAAAGAAAATGCAAAAAGGTTCACACTCAGGAAGTGTAAAAGAGTTCATCAAGAGAGAGTTGGCTGGTTCATATCTGCCAGTTGTATAGAATCGTTGATCCAGGGGGCGTGCAACTTTGATATTGGATTTTTATTCTTGGGTCTTTACGTAAGGCAAGGCATTGGTTAGAGACCAAAGTGGCCGGCACAACCAAGACATCTTCTCCACCAATCACACCCTCAATTGAAAAAATAAAATCTGTTCCGGAATCGCCTATACATCCCTAAAACATATCTAATCAATTTAATTTTGGGCTCGTTTAGTTCAAGTATTTGAATAAAATATTTAAATAAAAATTTAAATTTTTATAAAATAATATTATAATAAAATAATTTAAACCGTGATCTAAGTATCGAAACAAACAAACTCATAAATTTTAAGCCACAATATGTGAATGTTTTTTGGTTCACATGTAGATGGTTGTGTTACACACATACGTGTACGGCAAAGCTGTCTTAAAAATATCTTTATCTTATCCTAGACCTAGAGCTAAGTCTCGTATCCCAATTGTTATCTTGATTCTCGTGTCATGTAATTAAAGAAACCAATCTAACGAATACATGCCGTACGGGCAATCAGCTTCTCCAGTGAACCGTCAGATCAAAACCCAAACTATCCAACCACGTTTGTTACAGTGAGAATTCCCGCGTATGATCACTTCTCCTCTACTTTATCAATTCAAATGAGAAGTTTCTCGTGATGCCCGAAAAGTCAAATAAAAAAAATAAAAACAAAAAACCACGACATCAATAACGTACCGAGAGATCATGTGGTGTCGCTTTTGGAAAATCCCACCACCACTACTGGCGCAGCGACACGTGGGCCCACCGAAGGTCACCGCTTGTTTTTATTACAACACAAGTCTTTCTAGATCCCCTCCCATCATTAAAAACAGAAAACTGATATTAAACGTGATTTGGCGCGGCCAAAACAAGGAGTATGGGATTAAGAAACCGCCACGTGGAAACGTGAACGGGAATAAAGGCGGGTTAGAGAGAGGAGAGAGAAAGGCTTAGCGGCTGACACGACAACAACAAGCGGGAGGAAACCTCGGCTGGGCTGCCTTTGAAACTTGCAATAATGCTGATGGATCAAATGGGTCGCCGCTTCTGGAAAAGTGATACGGCTTAGCGGCTTTGAGCTGACTTTGATCAGCTTTAGCCGCCGGCTTTAGGGTGGGTCCCACGGGATGATTGATTGGTGTTGGATGGGCCTGTGTGGGTGTGGATCAGGTTGTCGACCACTTTTGCTAAATTCGTTTCTTTTTTTTTTTTTTTTAAGGAAGGGAATTGTTGTAATTTATGTCTGGGAGGTTCTGACGGACCGTTTGGGTGGTTGAGAATGGGCAGTGGGCTGAGGTTGGTTGAATGGACGATGGCTCATGGGTGACCTCGTTGATCATTTCTTTTAAAGTCACGTGCAATGCCTTTTTTTGTTTTTTTAGTGGGACGTACAATGCATCTTCTGCGACACCTTTTCAGTTTATTTTCGGGGAAAAATGGGGATGGGACATAATTATGATGTTTTAAAAAGCGACGAAAACCATTAATTACAACTAATTTTACCATAACATTTAAAAATATTATATTATAATAATTTTTTATTATTATTATAACATATAAAAATTTTATATTATTTATAACTAAAATAATGGTTAAAACTACTTTTATCAAATAAAGATTAAATTTATAAAAAATGCTATGGTCGGTGTTGAGGGTTTTTAGTCCTCAATCGGAGCCACCTAAGGAAGCCCCTGCTTGGATTTACCACCAGTAGGGGAGCACGCCCCCTAAGAATCGAACTTTTAACCATTAGTATAAAAAGGCCTTAAGTCTATTTCAGATATCAATCTAAATTTAGTTAAATTTGGTTTAGTTTATAGGTTGGGACAACTCAAATTTAGTTAAATTTTTATGAGAAAAATTAAAAACAAAATAAACCATATAAAATTTTGTAAAATTTATGTTTTATTTCTTTTAAAATTGTATCTTATATTTTTATTTTTTTTCTCTCTCTTTAAATTTTATATCTCTTTATTTATTTTCACCTAAATTTTCTGCCTAGATACAGTATTAGAGTAAAAAGGTTTAAAAAATTTATGATTCAAACTTGTAAAAAGCAATAAGAGGTTGGAACGTTTCATAATAGTTGGTTTGTTGGCGTTCGTGAAGGCAAAATTTTATTATAACAACGTATGTGAAAGAATTTGCCGGAAGCTTGACGTTTAAGAATACGCATTAATGCTAAATTATATTTGACAAGAAAAAATAGTCAAAATATAATATGGCTATACAATGAGCAAAATAAGGAGAAGACTATAATTTTCAATTAATTGTTAGTTTATTCAGGAAGAAATTTATAGTTCCTTGAGCAAATATTGAACGCTTTTCAAAATGTCTTGTACCTTCAAATAAATGCTTGGAAATTTAGATTAAGTGACCCTTTCTTCACCTACAATAAAAATTGTCTCAACTTATTCAAAATTAGGAATATGACCGACAAAGTTGAGGAGCAAATCTTGGAATTTTCTGTTCTTCCAAATCTGCCCCGATCTATGCCCAAAGTTGAGAACCAGATCCACCAACTTCATCGGAGTGCTCGCGACCAAGATGAGCGGTCAACGATGGGTGGTGTTTGTCAATGATTCGAAGATCAGCGATGAGGACGAGAAAGAAGTGGTAGCCAATGACAATCAGAGTTCTTAGGCGTGAAGGAGAAACTAATCATGGCGAGTCACAACGGTTAGTTTCTCTTCGTCTCCTTCGACGCCGAGAGGAGATCTCCGGTCATGGCATCAACGAGCCTTGCAACACCGGCGATTATCAAGATTGCAAAAGCGATGATGTGATTCGCGCATGAAAAAGAAGAGGGAGAATGAAAAGAGTTGTTGACAGCATCTGGAGTCCGGCGATCATCTTCTCCATGTGCCGACATTGTCGCGAGACGTTGATTGGAGTTGTGGCGGCTCGTGTAGTGAGATAAGAGAGAATATGAAGGCTTGGGTTTTTTTTATTAGCGTTTGTTCTTTATTGATGGGGTTTATCACTAATAAAATATAATTGATTAATAATTAATAAATATTATTTTTGTATTTTGACTTTTTAATTGATGAAAAGAGGCAATTTATTTAATTTAAAAAAAATATGATCATTTATTTAAAAAATACTTTTAAAAAATGTGATTTGTTTCTTTATACCCTTTTTTTTTGGTTTAATATTATATAACGAATCAATTGTTAATGTCAATTTTGTCTAACTAAAATCTTCTAGATCTAAAGTAAAGCTAGTTACATGATAATAAATTACAACAAAAGCAAACCAAAATGCCAAACAAAATACAAAATCACAAGAGAGACGGTTTTATTGGACGAAATTCATCACGTGTCCCACAAATTAATAATTAATTGAACATGGTGGCAATTCGTGTTAGCAGGCTGTATTCGTGTCAGGTTGAGGCTCAAACATAATTAAAAAAATCAACACTAACACGACCTATAATACGAACATGTTAGAAAATCTTGATACTAATACGTTTCATCTACACATGGACTAACACGAAGACAACACGCCTAAACCCATAACCTATATAACACGTGACCCTTAATCAATCCACAACTTGAAATAAACGTGCATCCTAAAATCAATCCTGTGATATTTTATAACTCTAAATTTATAATTAATGCACTAAAATTACATAAAAATAACATTAAATATATATTTTCTCAAAATTAAATCAGTTCTATTTTACAAATACATCCAATTTAGTGTCAATTGATTGATACTATATATACTAAGGTAAAATATATTTTTTTAAAAAATAATAAACAATAAGCTATGAGACAATTTAGTGTCAAGCGAGTTGACATAAACACGACCCATTTTTGGACATATCGATTTCCAGTTGACACAAAAATGACCCGCTATTAATTTTTTTGACATTAAACCGCAAAAAATTATGTCATTTTTTGCATCATGTCGTCGTAACTTGTATTACCAGCTCTAGTGAACACATTTTTCATTTGGGATATAAAGATTAAAATAAAAAGAAAAGAAAAATAAATCTCAAAATCTCCCCCTCTAGTAGACAACGCCAAATTTTGAGATTTAAAAAAGAGTATTTAGCAACTTTGGATTGGTTTGAACTAGAGAGTTTTACATTGTAATTCATTTTTACTTCACACTATAATATGTGAGAATTTTATACTATTTAAATTCAAACTATGGGTTCGAACCAAGTTTCTCTAACACCTTAGATAAATAAAGAAAACTCTTAGGTGAAAGTTAGCACTTTATATTGAACGAAAATGGTAATAAATTGAAACTTTTAGACAAAAGTTGTTAGAGAGTCTCTAATGCACTTGCCAATTTTAAACTTTGACATTTAAGTTAAAAAGAAAAAAAGAAAAACCACTTAAACACAAATGCTATTTCATGCTAGGTTTGCCAAATGTTATAATATTCAGTAGAAAGTTTAAAACCAAGTATTATAAAGGTCAAATTCAATGTTTGATTGATATATTGACGTTTTCTTTTAACCATTACAATATTTTACATCTACAAGATAATTTTGGAGAAGAAAAAGATGCTCTAAGAATTTTGGGAATTTTTATTTTTTTGTGTGTAAAATTTGTTGTTTTTTTTGGTCATCCTAAAAACTTATGGTATTAATTATCATTTCCCAAAAAAACAAAAGAGAGGCTAAATTCACGTACCATACATTTGTATCTTAACCCTTCAAATTAATATTTAAATAAAAATACTTTTTTTAACTTTCTTTACCATGCCATATTTACAGTTCTGTCATATTTTTTGGGAATTATTATTTTCCTTAAGTGATGCACAAGATAGTTAGGATAAAATTTTCATCTTCCTTTTCAATAAAGAGAATTATAATGCTACAATTATCGAAAGGATGATTTTTTTTACACCCTCCTTTTCTCTCTTCACACCCCCTTATAGTTCTAAAACTACCCTTAAGATTATTTTTTCCTTTCATCTCATTTTTCTTTTCACAACCACCATTTTTCTTATTATTTTAATATTTTTATTTCTCTATCTCTCTCTTTTTTTTTTTTTTTTTGAAGCTTTAGGCATGAAATTTTCATACATAAAGGAATTTTTATTTAAAAATTATATACATTCACTACAATTTAATAAAAAAAATATTATATCTACTAATTACATTTTCTAAAAGAATATTTTATTTTCTTATTATTACATCTATTAATTTAACTAAAAAGGCCTTGTCATGAATGCTATTCTATTCAATAAAAAACCAAACTATGAATGAAATATAAAAAAAATCTATTTGTTTATAATTTGGCAAAATAGAAGACATATGATTTTTTTGAAATAGTCATTGAATGGTGAAAATTAAGGTTTTGTCATTACAAATAGGTGTCTCTGGAAAGAAAAAAGATATATAATTACTTTCTATTTATTAAAAAAGAATTTAATTATACAATTAGGTCATTTATAATTGTCCTTTTTTGTCATTTTATTAAAAGATTTTCTGTAATATGAAAATTATTTTTAGAGAAGGTATAAATAGTTGAGTGCGGGGTGTGAATACAACTACCCTCAAACTGTAAATAAAACATCATTTTTTTAAAGGTAGCTATCATATTTTTATATGAAGAAATGCAATATGATGTAAGTAACCTTATTTTAACCTCATAATTGATCTTTAAACTTTAGATGAGAGAGTTTTAATAGGTTGTCCTGTGTTAGTATGCCCCACAAGCGGTGATATACAGTAGAGAGTTTGCTGTTGCACATTGAAACAAAAATACCATGAAATTGTTCCAGAAAAAACAAAAGATATATCATGCAATGGAGTAAAAATAGAAATTTTAGTCCTCATTCGCCACTAATAATTAGATATAAGTTTGTGAGTTAATTGGAGGGTTAATTAATTAGAAAATTTTTCTTGAAGTCCATTTGTTTCGTCATATATAATCAAAACATTGATAAACAAAGAAGGCAAGATATATGATATTAGTTGTGTGTTTTTTTTTTTTAATGAATTTTTATGATAGAGACTTCTTTTAAAAGAGTTTTATTTCTAAATGTTGAATGCGGTTAAATTTTTTTTTTTAACAAATTTAATGGCTAGATATAAATACTTATCTAAACGTTACTTTTTTTTTATTATCTATCCCAGAAATCCAAAAAAAATACCGCAATATTTGAGACTCCTTATTCTCTTTTTCTCCTAGGTGATTATGGGCCCGTTTGGTTCGAGTATTTAAATAAAGTATTTGAATGAAGATTTAAATTTTTATGAGAGAAAATACTGTAGCAAAATGATTCGAACCGTGATTCGAGTATTGAAACAAACGAGCCCTATAACAATATTGTCAATCCATAAGCTGGACAACAACCAAGGAAAATTACCTCCTAGCAAAGAGCACTAAAGGAAAATTCTAGGAAAATTTCCATCCAAATTGGTATAAATCTCTCATTGTAAACTATGGAAACAATACTTGTAAATCACAGCACCTAATAACTCAATTATTGAAAAATCCAAAAAGATGTGTTGGGTTGGTGGATGACTTAGGTAGTAGTACTAATATCAAAGTTATTTTCTAGAAACATTAACAAAAAAATCAATTTTAATTTTGTGTCATATTTTTTTACCTTTTTTTTAAGTGCCATCATATCATGGTCCTTGACACCCAATAAGGATTCAAACATATGCGCAATCAATTACCCATAACTTTCCGACTTTTTTCCCTTCTACCCCATTTCCTTCTTTTGGGAGAAAAGTCCACCTCACATCCCCCGTCAAATCCACCTTAAAAATCAATTAATCAATTAATCTGATCCAATCCACCCTTAAAAGCACATAAACCCAAATTTACCAAAACACCCTTTCAATTACACCCACCAAGGAATCTTATTTTCCTACCAAACAAACACACCATTTAGCCGAGCCGAGCCAAAAGTTAAAAAAGGAAAATGCCAAGTGTATATAAGTGGAAAAGGCCAGGCCGTGATTGACTAGGCAGGGTGGGCCCCGCGACTGACCGGACTTGAAGAATGAATTCAAACTGATTAATAAAATATAAACAAAAACGAAGAGGAGAAAATTGTAAAATAAAATAAAGGGCAAGACGTCCGTGATGGCCAAAGCATTCGATCCTCAAACCACGCGCTTGCGTCGCTATCCTTTCTCACATTCTCTCTTTCTCTCTCTTTCCTTTGTCCCCTTTATATAAACCTTCTCAAACCGCTTTGTCTGCAACACCGTAGACCAAACCGTATTTTACCATTTCTCTCTCTCATTCGCTCTCTCTCTCTCTCTCTCCCTCTAGCAATTTGTTTTTGTTTTTTTCTCTGTCTAGCCTTTATGGAGCCTCAAACCTTAAAGAAGCGAGTCCGAGATGACTCGGCCGACTCGGAACTCGACTCGCCCGAGGTGAAACGACTCAGGGATAATCTACTCGAGTTCCTCGACGACTCGGACCCCGACCCCTCCACTCAGGACCTCGACTCGGTGATGAAGAGCTTCGAGGAGGAGATATCTGCTGCCTCATGTTCCGCCACCCATATTCCCTCGCCGCCGGCGACTGTAGTGCCAGTTCCGGCGACGGTGATTGATCTGACGTCAGATTCCGGCGAGTCGCAGCCGGAGCTCGGGTACCTATTCGAAGCTTCCGATGACGAACTCGGTCTGCCGCCCTCTAACTCGGGCGAGTTAAAGGAGGACACCGAGTTGGTAGGAATTTTGTCCGAGTCTTCTGGAGTCGCGGAGTTTTGGGGTTTTGAAGATCCGGTTCCGAGTCACGGTTCGTTTGAATTGGGAACCGGAGAGAATTTCAGCAACGGTAATGAGTTCGTGGCTTTCGACGGGCTGTTCGGATATTCCGATGTGTATTTCGATTCGTCCGATTTCTCCGATTTGTCGTGGCGGTCGGGAACTCTGCCGGCGCAATAGCACGTGGAGAAAGGGGATATAATATAAATATGTTTGATCGGAGGAATTATACCATGACGCCGATTTGCATAAATATATATTTTTTAATTTTTATTACGTAGGTTTCGGTAAGGGAAAACAGCACATGTAGGATCAGATTAGATTGATATAAAGATGAAAGATGGCTTTTAACTCGTGAGAAGTTGGTTCATTTCTATGTTGTGATCTAAATAATCTTCACAAGCTTAAAGTTCGTAACCAGTTATCCGTTGTCATCGATTCTAAAATTTTAAAACTAAAAAAAATGGCTTATTATTTTTACAAGTGATCTAAAAATGTAACATGTATTTGGTAAGCCGGTTTTGAATCTTGAGTTTAAAGAGTAAAACAACAACGTGGAAGAAAGCCTCTAAATTATATTGGCAAGCTGAAAGTTCGTAACCAGTTATCCGGTGTCATCGATTCTAAAATTTTGAAACTAAAAACAATGGCTTATTATTTGTACAAGTGATCTAAAAATATAACATGTATTTGGTAAGCCGGTTTTGAATCTTGTAGTTTCAACCTAGTGGTTTTGATCTAAGAGAATAACCACAATAAGACCTCTTGATAAGACCCTTTTTTTATTATTATTTTAAATAAGGTTTTTTTTTAAACTTAGATTCAATATCAAAGGTCCAAAATCAGATTCTATGGTAAATATAGATCCAACTACACTTAATAACAACTTTTTTTTAATAAAATAATTACTAAAAAAATTGAAAATTACTCAAAGGAATCTGAAAACTTATTATCTGAAAAAAAAAAAAAAAAAAAAAACCAAAAAATTACACTTTCCGGCAATCCCTCTCTTCCACACCGTCCTCGTCTCCACTGGCTACACCCTTTCTTCACCGTATCTAGCAGCGGCGTCTCCATCCCTTGCGACAAGCATGGTGAAGCAAGAATCACGACCCACCATGGCCGTGACCTTAGTTCATATTGGTTTTTTTTGTAATCTTTGACTCGACTAGATCAGGGGGCTAAGGCGCGACATGGGTAGACGGTAGAGGGGAGTGGGGGGTTGCGACCCACGAAGGCGGTGACCCAATCACGATAGCATCTTGACGGAATAACACGACCTACAATCTCCGCCCACAACCTCCCTCCCTCCTAACTCCCGACAACCTAGTCGTCAAGAGATTCTACACAACTGTCAAGATCTAGGACCGCACGAGGGCAATCGTAATGGGGTCGTAGGCGGCTCTGTCAGTTCTTATTTATTTATTTTTTTTTTATGATAGCCACCCATGACCTCCCTCCCTTCCGACTCGCGACAACTCAACCGCCGAGAGATTCAAAGTTTTATATGTTTCAAAGATTTTTTGAACTTTAAAGTAGGAGGATTTGAATTCTTTATCTTTAAGAAGAGTCAGATGTAATTTTTATCGGTAGACTATGCCCGCAACCATATCGTTGATTTTAGCAACATCAACTACATTGCCAATGATAATCTAATAGATTACATTTGACCCAGGGTTTAAGTGGAGGATCCATTAAAGCGTAACATGTTTTATTGACATTTTACTGATCCTTGAGGTGGCAAATCTAAGCACTTTTATTGACAGAATCATAACAACTAATTTTTATAATTTTTTAAAAACTTATTATTATTATTATTATTATTATTATAATTATTACAAAAAATTACATTAACATCTCTTGTGTTTTACTCAAATTACAGGGACATCTTTAGATTAAAACTAATCATACTGATACTCTTGATTGTTCAAAAGATTTACAAAGAGAACACCTTTATTAGTTGACCACGAGTTGACTATTAATTTTATTCAAAGTGTCAAAAATACCCCTCCATCAATGAAAAAAGCTTTTAATTATTTATGTTACTAGAAATGATGATTTTACTCTTTTTTAAGATTAAAAATGAAACTAAATAATATGTACACACTTGTAACTTTAAATTTCACTTTAATACAAGATAAAAAGTTTTCTTTCCTTTTCTCTTTTTCTCAAAAAGCACATCTCAATCTGAACAAAATTAAAACTAATTAATAACAACAAAACCAAAAATCACTAATTCCAATAAAACCATAATTCAATTACAAATAAAATGGTTTGCTTTTTTTTTTTTTTTCACAAAACTGGCTAATTCCAACAAAAAAAAAATCTCAATCTCATTAAGTGCTCTATTTTTTTTTTCATAAATTATATAAAAAGATTATTACAAAATTACAAAACATAAATGGAAAACAAATATTTTTGATAAAAAAAATAAAAAACAAATATAAAACTTATACAACTTAAAATAAAAATTGTAATGTAAAAAGCAGATAAAAAACGTTAAAAAAATTCAGACAAAAAAACCTTGTCTCTCTTTGCTTCTCTTTCTCTGTCTCTGTCTTTCTCTTTGGGTTGGGCACAGGGATGGGGGAATGACAGGGTGGGAGGCTTGATAGTGGTAGGGGGCGGGACTGGGTTGGGGGCCGAAGGGGTGGTTAGGCGTGATGGGGAGCGTGGGCCGACGGTGTTGACTGGGCTCGACAGGTATGGGGCTAAGGGGGGCAGGTGGGGTTGGGCTCGACAGGAACGTTGATGGCGTAAGCTGGAGACGGGCTTCTCGGCTCCGAAGCTGGCGACGATGAGAGAAGAAACTTAAGGCATGGAGGGATCGGGCTGGACGGAGGAATGTCGGGAAGGACGGGCGTCGGAGGACGGACAGAGGGGGTTGGATTTGGAGCTGTTTAGTGTTTACATTTGTTTTTTTTTTTTTTGTTTCAAATCAATGGCCATGATTCAATTTTGATCAAGGGTTGAAATTAAATAGGGTATTTTAATTATTTTAAACAAAAATGTAGTAAAGTTACGTTTAAGAGTGTTAGCATGATTAGTTTTGATTCAAAATGTGTTATTGTAATTTGAGTAAAACACACAAAATGTTAACGTTTTATCCTATTATAAATGTCATACATGTTTGAAACTTATGAAGAATGTAACATATAATAGGAGTAGTTATTTGGCACTATTTTTTAAATGTGTTATGGATAAACACATTTTATAAAAATATAACGTAACATATAATTTTTTCTTTTAATAAAAATGATTAAAATGCCAAGAAGAGAGGCCCAATCTAAGAAAAAAGAGAGAAGCAAAGGACACCAAACGTAGAATGTTTTTAGATCATATGCTAACGATATTTAAGCACCTTCATGTACCTTTATTATCAAAAAGTAAAAATTACATATTTTGACTAATTTAGATACCTTATAAATTAAATGGCATCATCTAATAAGAAATTCAATAGTAGCCAAATCTGTAGTAAAATATTTCTGAAGGTGTCTTATTTACTCCTATTCATCATAGTATACCGAAGTACCAACTTTACGCACGCAAAAAGTTTTGGGCAAGTGCTTTTTTTTTTTTTTTGTTCCATTTTAATTCTATAGTAACAACAAATATATAATTAATTTGCTCCATTATTGTGTTATTTCTAAACCGCATTTTAGAAGCTGATAGTAACGTATTTTTTTCTTTTTATCAATCAATTATGTTTTCCATCCTCTTTATATTTCCATTTGCGCTCGGTTTCTTCTTCTCTAAAAAATTTTAACTCCTTTTTATTATCTTATATATCTAGTTAATAATTTTATGAATAATATAACTGATATATAACAAATACAATATACTTCTTTGGATATCTTGTTCATACCAACTATTTTACAATGATATGGTCTACATTCACAAATATGTAATCAAATAATATAGTCATTAGAACGTCTCATAATTATGCCAATAAATAATTAAATTCCTTAGTCATTAAAATATGTTATATAACTTACATAAATATCAATTATAACTTACACAGTTACAATTTTTTTAATGTTATTAACTTACATAAATATGATCGCTAAAACTTATTATCTTAAAGATATAGTCATTGGTCACTATATAAGGTAATTACTACTAACTACAAAGATATGGTCATTAAGAGATAGTCATTAAAACAATAGAATATCTCAGTCATTAAAAAAATACTAATATCTTAGTCATTAAAGTGTATATTATTTATACGTACCTTGTTTAAAATTTATACACCATCACTTTTTTCAAATGTAATTATCAATTTTTATGATAATTAAAACTTACCAGCTTAAAGATCTGGTCATCACTCAATATATAAGTAATTTAAAAGTTCAATTTTATTTCATTTTGTGGGTTTTATGTTTTCACTATTTTTTCTTTTTTCAAAATAAATATTATAGCATATACATATTTGTACTATTGACATTCCCTACTCATATATAATTTTGGTGATCAACATTTAATACCCAGGTCATCAATAACAATTATGTTCATGAAAAATCTTTGAGGTGATAGGCTGGAATAACCTTTTATATACAAGATTAAATTTGTCTTTGTAGGTTAATGAAGTATTTTAGTTTGACAAATATTGACTTAAGTTTCATAAAAACACATTCAACTTCACTATTTTTTTCTTTTTAATAATTGGCTATTTGTGTACTTTTATTAAAATCTCCAAGCCCATTTGGTTTTAATTTGGAGAAGTTTTCTCCTATTTTTAAAAACACAAAAAACAAAAATGAAAATAAAAACCTGTTTGGTTTCATTTTTGGGCCAACATTTTTCAAAACATTTTTGAAACTTTACCAAAAAAATTGCATAAAAGTTGAGAACAAAAAAAAAGTTGTTTTTCTTTTCTTTTCTTTCTTTTTTTTAAAAAAAAAACAATCCATCGAAGCTTCATTAACTTGTGCAGCTTGCCTTGTCGGAGTAGCTTGCCACACCAGAGCAACTTCCCTTGCCGGAGCCTAACCTCATTGGAGCGCCACCCACCACGCTATTCGTGACGGGAGGGACTCATGATGGGAAGCTTTATGTGGATCTCGACGGGAAGGAAAGCTCACGACATGAGGGTGCTCGTGATGAGAGGGAGCTCGTAATAGGAAGAGAAGCATAGATCTTGATGGGAAGGGAAGCTCATGACGGGAGGGTGCTTGCAAAGGAAGGAGCTCACAATAGGAAAGGAGGCCCAGATCTCGACGGGAAGGGAAGCTTATCGAAGACTCCCAGCCACCCACGATCACCTTGCTTCACGTAGATCTCATCGTTGTTGGTGTCTAGGCCTCACCGGAGCAGAGGAAGAGTGAGGATAAGATTCTTTTGGATTATTACTATTATATTAATTAATTAGTATTATCAAAATTAAATTGTGTATTAACAATTTTTTATTAAAAATATTTTGTTTTTTTATAAACATACCACAATATTCAACCAAACACAATTTCAAAAGCAGTTTTAGTATATTTTTCAAAATATTCTCATGTTTAGCTTTTTCAAAAAACCAAAACCATCTTGAAAACACTACAAAACTGCCCCAATATGTTTTTTTTTTCCAGGGAAATTTTATTGCATCTTTGAGACCTCAATTGATGTTTTTGTTTTGTCTTTTGTTTTCTAATTATGGAGTTTATTATAGATTGATATGATGCAAGGGGATAAATAAGAATCTAGTGAAACTCTTGTTGGAAAAACTCATTTGGGTAATCTAATGATTTAAAATCATAATGGTTTTGAATTCGAGTTTTTATTTTATTTTATTTATTGATTCCAATAGTTAGCATGGTAGATTACTATTGGCAATCTATCATATACTACACTAGTAACCACCATCAAAGACCATTGGTAAAAAAATTCCTCTCACAATTGAAGTATGGACGTTTTATCATTGCGGTCATTTGAAAAGTTGATGAAACTACTACTTTGATGTGCTTTGT
Source organism: Artocarpus heterophyllus (assembly GCA_025403435.1). NCBI lineage: Eukaryota > Viridiplantae > Streptophyta > Magnoliopsida > Rosales > Moraceae > Artocarpus > Artocarpus heterophyllus. The sequence continues at coordinate 13,431,703 of CM046340.1, read as the reverse complement.
GTAGATGCTTATTGTGGTTGATCAACACATGAGACTGTATTAAGTTACCAACAGATGATGTTAATGTTTGAGAGATTGTAATATATCTCTCTAACATATTTAATATCAAAAGAACACGTTAGAATGAGTGAAAAACACATTTTTATTGCGTCTTTTAGTCAGCACGGGATGTTGTGATGCTCAAAGTTGGAGTTGCGACGCCAAAATATGCAATCAGCACACAAAAAAGGCAGTGAACTCAACACCATACCATTGGGTTTTGTCTCGTCTCGGAGTACGGAAGGTGACATGGCGGATTATTCAGGTTAATTGAAACACAAATTAAAGAATTTGATTATTTATGAAAAACGTGTCAATTTAAAATTTTTTAAAATAATTATTATAATAATGAACAGACAAGTGAAAGTAAAATAAACTAAGATAAAGTAAAGAAAATACGTGTTGGGTCCCACCGGACTCACAACTTGTGTACACACATAGTAGCGACATAAATTAAATTACAACCACAGTCCAATATAGAAAAAGAAGTTTGAATAATACATGCCTTATCTAAATTATATAAATGACCTACCCAGGGTCTTCTACTGTTTGCAAGTTCGGTCGGTGGACTCTCTATCGATCCAAAGCTATGTTCCACCTAAGAGGGGAAAGGGGTTTGAAAACAAAGAAAACATGAGTGAAAGGCTCAGTAGGACTAAGCTTGAAAAAACATTTCATTAAATATATAAATCTTTAATAAACAAAAGTTATAAAATCCATTTATTTCATCATTAATATTTAAATTGTTATAATCTGAAAGAAAACCTTACAGGTTTGTATCATTCTAGGCAAAGCCATGATGGCCCAGCTGGGTTTTGGGACCTTCCCCTAAAGTCGCACGCTATACGACCCGATCTCTGAATATGACATCATGCAGTAGTATCATTCCGGACAGTACTATTGACACGTCTGGTATTATGTCATTATTAAAAATCTTATTTACCAAGTGAGTCTATTTACATTCATTATGAAGTTCATTATGAGTATCATATCATTCAATAATTTATGCAAAACACCTGTTAACAACCCTTGCTCAACATTTATTGAAAACATTTTGAGAAAAATCCTTTTTAGGCCAAAACCCTTTTAAAATAGGGCTACCAAAGAAGGAGGTAGAACTCTTACTTGGATATTCTACACCATACTCAATACCACAGTTTTGACACGCTTTACGTAAGCTCCATGAAACTACGAACAACCTAAATGTAGACTAAATACATCAATATCTAGCTTAGGGTGTTTCTACACTACTAAGCCATCTCATGGTGTCCTAGTGTGCCATTGAAGTCTATAAAATCATTCCATAAAGTTAAAATCTTTATTTAGGCCTAGAACAGTGAAAACGGGGTTAAAATGGTCATTTTACACAAGTCTCAGTCAGCCTACCGAACTGTCCTTACCGGCCTATTGAACTGCACAATTCGGCCTACCGGCCCGTGCAGGACCGGCCTACCGAAATTCTCCAAGATCGACTTGCCAAACTGAGAAATTATGGAATTTTTTAGAATTTGAGTCTCGGCCTCGTGAGCTTAAATCCTCATTTTCACCTTTTTTCTTAATTCCTAGGCATGAAAAACACTCATTGTTGATAGAAAAACATAATAAAACACTTTTAAACTAATTTTAACAAGATTTGCATAGGAATTTTCAAAGAAATTCAAAAATGGGAAAAATAGAGAAAAATGAAAAATATTGATTTAAATACGCTCCTCATCAAACCAAACCTAGATTCTAGATGTTTTAGGTTCCACTAACTTAGATCCAAGGTTTTCTAAGTTCAAAAAACTCGGATTACAACTTTTTAAAGAAATTGAGAAATTTAGGAAAAGTTTTGAAAATCTAAAAATAATAGAAACTAACCTTGAATCCAAGCTTTAAATCATGTTTATGGTTGTTCAAACACATTCCCGAGCTTCCAATTCATTGAAAAACTGAAGCTTGAATTCAAATTTTGAATTTGAAAGAGAAAGGAGAGAGGCGCAACGAGTGAGAGGGAGAGAAAGAGAGAGAAAGAACTGAGGAGGAGAGAGTGAGAGTGAGTGAAAGGAAGAGGGAGAGAAGAAATAAATAAGAAGAAGAGTGGATGGTTTTACTGTGTGAAAACCGTGTGCCACCCATGGTTTTATAAAATGGGATGTATTTGGTATTTGACTAATTGTTTTGTTCCAAAAATTTAAAATACGAATAAAAATAATTAAAAATGATTTAAAATCAAATTAATTAGAAAATCATTACAAAATATTTAGATTAAAGTTAAATCACAATTTGGCACACTAATACACCATTATACACTCTAATAACACTTCATTAAATTCAGAGTGTTGTAGGTTTTGGGCGTCGTGGTGCCTAGTTGCTCTTTTTAGCAATTTTGGTGTTATGCACTTGGAGCTGCGGTACCAAAAAGTTGGCCCCATAGTGCTTTAGTGAGCTGATATATGATGGTATTTTGTGTGTTTTAAGTTAGAAGAGTTGTTCCGAATTGGTGTATTTATTGGTTGTATATTTGTATACAAACCTAAACATCAATTAGCAACAGACACATCTATTCTAATAGATGTATAGATACATGAATAGACACATTTATGAATGAAGAGATATCTTTTCATTTGATGAGGTCTCTTTTGTAAAGTTTGTATGGATTGATTCAGTTGTGACATTCCTCAAATGGCATCCCTGTTGTTTATAAAAATAACTCCAAAAATATAATAGAATCATATCTTGTTTTGGAGCACCATATTATTGCTAAATATAGTGTTCAAGTGTTTGTTATATCTTAGAAATAATTTGCCATAAAACTCTCTAGCAAACTTGATTAAGTGAGGGCAAAAAAAACCCTTAAGGGAAAGTATTTTATACATACCTCAAACACATTTCCTTTTTAGAAAATTCAAGCCTTCATTCTCTCATCTTACTCACAAATTCATCAACAATCTTAAAGGTTTTAATTTACTGCGATGGAGGCTGACAAGAGTATGGCGTCTTTTCTCAATCCGAATGTGCAACTCGATCGTTTCAATAGTACCAACTTCACTCGCTGGAAGGAGAAACTATTCTTTCTTCTCATGATCCTCAAAATCGCTTATGTCCTTGATCCAAAGACAGAGCCATTCCCGAAGCCAAACTAGGATGATTCCGATAAAGTGAAGGCTGCTAGGAAGAAAAGAGAATATGATGAAGTCATATGTTGGGAACACATTCTCAACACCCTTTCCAATCCTCTTTATGATCTCTACTACAACATGGAATCTTCGATGGAGATATTGAATGCTTTGGAGTACAAATATAAAATCGAAAAGAAAGCTACGGACAAATTCCTTGTCCTGAAATTTCAAGAATTTGTTATGGTTGACATTAAGTCCATTCTAGATCAAATTTATGAATTGCAAGTCATTGTCAAAAAACTCAAAGAGTTGAACGTAGATATTTTTGAATAATTTCAAGTGGTGCTATTATTGCTAAATTACCCTAAAGTTGGAATGGTTATAGAAAGAAATTCCTTCATCATAGAGATGACATAACTTTAAAGAAATTTCAAAAGCACTTAAGGATCGAAGAAAAAACTAGACCTTGTGATCCCAAGGGAAAGATTATGGATTCCTTTAAAATTAATGTCACTGAAGCTAGCAAGTTCTCAAAGAACTTCAAGAATAACAAAGACAAGAAAAGCAAAAGATCTGGTAATGACTCGAAAAAGTTTACCAAAAATTGTTTGTTTTGTGGGAAAAAGGGCCACTGTCATAGTGAGTGTAGGTACAAGAAGAAAAGGGAAGAAGTGGACTCCATCAAAGCCAATGTTGTTGAAGAGAAATCTGAAGAGATTTATGCTATGGTTTCAGAGATACAAATTGGCATGGTTACCGAAACCATGGCTGCAACAAAGTCTTATGATTGGTGGCTCGATTCTTGTGCCACCATTCATGTTTGCAATGATAAGAGTATGTTGTTATCATATGCCGTGGAGAAAGAATGACAAACAGTTCTCATGAAGAATCATGACATAATGGTGGTTACCGAAAAAGGAATAGTAGAGATCAACTTTACTTCCGGGAAGAAAGTGACCTTAAACAGTGTCTTTCATGTTCTAGGTACCAAGAAAAAATCTTGTATCTACTAGTCTTATGTGTAAGAATGGTCTAAAGATTGTATTTGAAGGCAATATGTATATTGTATCTAAGAATAGATCGTTTGTAGGAAAAGGGTATTCTTGTGATGGTATGTACAAGCTTAGCATTAATGATGATAAAGTTATAAGTTCTGCCTATATGATTGATTCTTTTGATGATTGGCATGCACATTTAACACACTTAAACTTTAGATCTTTGAAATACATGTCTAAACATGTTTTAATTAATTGCAAAAATGAAAAACATGATAAGTGTGAGATTTGTATACAAGCAAAAATGACTAAGAAACCCTTTCCTAAAGTCGAAAGAAATACTTAAATATTGGATTTGATTCATACCGATATTTGTGAATATAATATAATTTTAACAAGAGGAGAAAGAAGATATTTTATCATTTTCATTGATGATTGTTCTAGATATACATATGTGTACTTCATTAGAACAAAAGATGAAGCCTTAGATAAGTTCAAACTTTTCAAGGCTAAAGTTGAGAACCAAAAAGATAAGAAAATCAAAATGGTTCAAAGTGATAGAGGTGTGAATACTTTTCTAATGATTTTAAAGCCTTTTGTGAAGAGCATGGTCTTATTCACCAAAAGTTAGCCCTATTTACTCCTCAATAAAATGGTTTGACTGAAAGAAAGAGCAGGATATTCACCGATATGATTAACTCTATGCTTCTTACTACAAAATTGGCTAATAATTTATGGGGAGAGCCTTACTCACTACATGCCATGTTAGTAGAATTACATCCATGAGATCACATGTCTCTCCATATGAAATATGGAGAAAAAAAAAAAAAAAGAAACCAAACTTGATGTATTTAAGGGTATGGGGTTATTTAACTTTCTATAGATTGCATGACCCTAAATCATCAAAGTTAGGTGCAAGAGATATTAAAAGTGTTTTCATTGGATATGCTAAAAATTCCAAGGCAGATAAATTATTAAATTTAGATTCTAATATGATAGTGGAATCAAGAGATATTGAATTCATTGAAAATAAATTTGTTATTGATTCTACCATTGAAATAGAATGTAATGTTGATCTACAATGTAACTATACTCCCGGTACCTCCATAAATAAAAGGAAAGAGTCTATGACATCTTTCGAACTGAGAAGAAGTCAATGTAAAAGAAAAGAAAAGGGTTTAGCACTAGATTTTATTTCATCTTAAGCTTTGGCCTTCTTGGTTGAAGGAGGTAGAAATGGTGTACTTAATAAAATGCCATTGTTTCTAAATGTTGAGGATGATCCAAAGACATTTAGTGAAGCCATGTTATCTACATATGCTTCCTTTTTGAGAGAGGCTATAAATAATGAAATAGATTCAATAATATCTAATGGAACTTAGATTTTGGTTGATCTTCCTTCGGGATCCAAACCAACAAGCAATAAGTGGGCGTTTAGAAGAAAGTACAACACCGATGGGTCTATGCAAATGTTCAAGACTAAATTAGTTGCTAAGGGCTTTAAACAAAAGCATGGCATAGACTACTTCGATATGTATGCTCCTGTAGCTAGATTAACATATATGAGAATGCTATTTGTAATTGCTTCAATATATAATTTGTATGTGCACTAAATGGATGTTAAAACAGCTTTTCTAAATGGTGATCTTGATGAGGAAATCTATATGAAACAACCTGAGGGTTTGTATTGCCTGGAAATGAAATAAGGTTTGCAAGTTAGTGAAATAGCTTTGTGGTTAAAGCAAGCACCAAAACAATAGCATGAGAAATTTGACTCAATTATCTTGTCTCATGGTTTTAAGCATAGTAATGTGGATAAATGCATTTACTCTAGGTTTACAAATGATTTTAGTGTGATTATATGTTTGTATGTTGATGACTTGCTTATTTTTGGAACAAACATGCAAAGAGTGAATGCTACTAAGAAGTATCTAACTTCACAATTTAAGACAAAAGATCTTAGTGAGGTAGATACTATTTTGGGTGTGAAATTGAGAAAGCATGGTGGCCGTTATTCATTATGTCAACTCACTATATTGAGAAAGTACTTCTTAAATTAATCCTTTGCAGTTTAAAGAAGCAAATACCTCATATGATTCTAGCATTAAATTGCTAGAAAATGATGGCCGAGTAGTAGCACAGCTTGAGTATGCTAGTGCGATCAGTAGGTTAATGTATGCTATGCACTGTATAGGCCAGACATTGCATTTGTAGCATGAAAAATGTTAAGATTTACAAGTAACCTAAGTGTTGATCATTGGAATGCAATTCGTAGGATTCTTGGTTATCTTAAAAGGACCACTAATTTGAGTTTATTTTATAATGTTTATCCCGCGGTACTAGAAGAGTACTTAGATGCTAATTGGATAACCAATGCAAGTGATAATAAATCCACATGTGGTTAGATTTTCACAATTACAAGATGAGTCGTGTCTTGGGCTTGTAAGAAATAAACATGCATAACTCACTCAACGATGGAAAGTGAGTTTAGAGCACTTGCGGCTGCAGGCAAAGAACCAAAATGATTGAGAAATTTATTATTTGTTATTGAGTTATGGCCATAATTGATGCCATCTACTTCTTTGTATTAATAGTGAAGTTACATTGTCTAAAGCTTATAACAAAGTTTATAATCGAACGTCTAGACATATTAGCTTGAGACATGAATATGTGAAACAACTAATAACCGATAATACTATTAATGTTGTTTATGTTAGGACTAATAAGAACCTAGTGGATCCTTTGGCAAAAGGTCTTTTCAGAAACTTAGTCAAGGACACATCTAGTGGAATGAGACTGAAACCTTTTATGTAAGAGTCATCGGTGATAGTAATTTGTAACACCCCTATGTGGGGGTTAACAGTTTTAAATAAATAAAAATAATTTTAAATTTTATATTATTTAAATCAATTAAACAATGCCCATGGGTCTTTAAACAACAAGAAAAATAAAAATAAACGTTTTAAATACAAACCACAGTTTTTAGTGTAGCACCAAATATATATAATTACAGTCATCATCACCATAGTACAATTCCCAAATAACTTAACACAGCCATAAAAAAAATAATACAACTCTTACATGTTGTAGATAAGTTGTAATTAAACAGGGTCTTCTAACACGAAAACAGCAAGATTGTTTTCACTTATTCCTCTTCAAATATGTTGCACTGAGTTCCACCTGAGATATGAAGATATGATAGGGATGAGCATCGACATGCCCAGTAGGAAAATCATGACTCACCTTATGGTTTATCCATTACCACATTAAAAACTGCATGGTTAGTAGGTTACATCATATTCCAGATTATGAGGTTTATTATGATCACATCTTATGGATACCGTAGTTAATCATTACCAAGTGTCATAATTACACATTTATACAAATATTACCAATCATCATTGTTCCTAGGTATCCATGTTAAATTGAGTATCACTCAACTCATCGAAACCCAAATGGGCGTACTTGATCACCCTATAAACATTTCAAGGGTGTTCCGGTGAGGGGACATCAAGCCCCGAGTCCTCACCAAATCGATTCCTGTACAGTGTGTTCTGGGACTTTCAACCCAAGGAAGCGTCATCACCTTCCCCCTATTTTTCCTTTTAGGGTATTCGTGCCCAAGGACGTAACCGTCGTCCTTTTTACATCTCACTATTCCTTTGTATTCAATTTATATTTATAGAGTCAATTTCCTAACCATGCTTCTCAATTTATAACATATGTCAAATCATTATATTTATCGCTATACAATATACATATTTTACAATATAAAACAATCAAATTTAATTTACCAAAACCTCACAAAAGATGAGTAATAGAATCCCTACCTTCAAAGCTTAACAACAAACTTTTATTCTCGGAATTAATCAACGTTAGCTCCACACATCCTTGACCCTAAGGCATGCATAAGGACAATTAAAACTAAAGCACAACGTATAATCACATTCATAAGTGAATTATGTGTAAACCCGTCTACTAGTGCCATTAAAGTATTTTTATGCAATTGTTCTTTAAATACCAAGTAAACAATTTTTATCTTAAACGCAATATAAAATACATACAAGCAATTTTTATGTTTTAGTCTCTAATAAGAATTCATAAATCATTTAGGGTAGTATTGGAAAGGTTGTAAGACATTAAGAGACTAGAAGGTGAGCAAAATTGGGTTTTTGGTTCAAGTTAACAGCTAGTATACCATGGCAACTTGGTGGTATACTTTTGTAAAAAGGCGGGTTCACTATCTACAATTAACACACGGGTTAACAGGTGGTTTACTTAAGATAGACGGGTGGTTTATTACCACTGGCAGGTTTACTAGTTTCTAATCCGAAAATTGAAAAATTCATAGAAATTAAAATACAACTCCGATTTAGGGTCATGATAGCTCATTGGAAAGCTTAGGATGTCTACTTTTTAAATATGCAAACCAATTTACAAAATTCATTTTCATTTAACTCCAGAATTTTAAGAAATAGCCACTGCCCATAGAGGTATTATAAAGTTTATGGGATGTCAAATTTTTCTTTAACTTAAAGCATATTATCCTTGTTTAAAATCTCAAAACCATTCCAAAATATGCAACATGCATTATATAATCAGAATAAACATATTCTCATGAGTTTTATACCAAAATCATTATCAAATTATATCTCTAGCCTTTCTTGTAAATAATGATGAAAACATGCTTAAATTTGCTCTTTAAGCTCAAAACATTAGAACATCAATCTTAAAGTTATGGAAACCGGTTTTAAACATTCCTAACATGTTTCTAACATTGTCATCAAACCAAAATAAAAGTTGGTTGTGGGTTGTAACTCAAGACTCAAGTTTTTGTTCATAAATGTTTAAGGATGCATGTTAACTTAACTAGAAATTTGCATGAATTTTGAACACGAAAATTATGCATTAAACATGGAGAAAATACATACTAAAAACTAAGTTTAGATTAAAGAAAACCTACCTCAAAACTTCTTTGAAAAGCACCAAAGTTCGGGTTAACAATCAAGCTTGAATTAACTCTAAAACCGCCTCGATCATGGTTGGGAATTATAATTGTCTTGGCCACAAAGAGAGCTTTGTGCTCTATGTCTTTAGTTAGAAATTTGAAGTGAGAAAGGGAGAGAATGAGAACTAGAGAAGAAGGTGGTGATAGTTAAATAAAAAGATATCAAAATGCTTAAGAGGAATGGGATGTTTACGGGGGAAAGTTGTAAGAAGAAACAAAAGAGTCTTAAAGGAAAATATCATCTTGTCTCCCATGAAGATTTTTAGCAAATCATGCTAACATAATTGAGGGGACAATTGGAGTGAATTATAGAAGAAGATAAGGAAATAATTAAAGAGGTGGTTGAGAAAATATCTCCATGTCTTTTATGAATTGAGGGAAAATAATTCAATGTCCCCTTCGGATACCTTTAGCAAAATAAGAAGAAGGCTATATAATTGAGCAATAATTTAGGGAGACAAGATTGGTAGAAGTGTTGGTAAATTTTGAATGTTTCTTAGGAAGACTTGGTAAGAAAATACTAAAGTGGTATTTTTTTTTTTTTATGATCGTAAACAACTTAGTAATTTTAAATAGTCACATTTTATTCATTAAATTTTACAAAATCATGCCCGTTAAAAATACGGGTGTTACAGCTCTCCCCTCCTATAAAAAATTTCGTCCTCGAAATTTCTTACACTGATTACAATGTTAAAACAAATGTGGATACTTTTCTCTCATTTCAGATTCAAGTTCCCATGTGGCTTCCTCCACATCATGGTGTTGCCACATCACTTTCACCAGAGGAATTTCACGACGACGTAATATTTTTATTTCATGATCCAGTATTTGAACTGGAATTTCTTCATAATTCGTATCTCCTTGAATCGGCACATCTGTCCACATGATCACATGTGAAGGGTCAGGTTCATACTTTCTCAACATCGATACATGAAACACATTATGTACATGAGACAATTGTGGTGGTAGGTCTAAACGGTATGCCAACGTTCCAATGCGTTCCACAATCTCAAACGGTCCTGTATACCTTGGTGCTAACTTTCCTTTAACACCAAATCGAGATACACCTCGTTTTGGTTTCACTTTTAAGAACACAAAGTCTCCAATCATGAACTCTAAAGGTCGCCTCCTCTTATCTGCATAACTCTTTTGTCGACTTTGAGCTGTCTGAAGATGTTCGCGAATAATCTGGATCTTGTCCGTTGTTTCTCTGATAAACTGAGGCCCAAGTTCAAGACGCTCTTCCTTTTCAGCCCAACACAATGGAGATCTACAAGGTCTACCATATAAGGCCTGATATGGAGCCATTCTAATACTTGCTTGGTAACTGTTGTTATATGCGAATTCAACATATGGCAGCTGTGCAGCCCAATTTGTTCCAAAGTCCAGCACACAAGCCCGAAGCATATCCTCGAGAATCTGAATGACACGTTCAGATTGTCCATCTGTTTGAGGATGAAAAGCTGTACTAAAATTCAATTGAGTTCCCAAGGCCCTCTGCAATCCTCTCCAAAATTTCGACGTGAAACGTGTATCTCTATCGGAAACTATTGACATTGGCACTCCATGCAATGTCACTACCTTTTCCACGTATAATTGACATAATTTTGAGACACTATAACTAGTTCTGATTGGGATGAAGTGGGCTGTCTTAGTTAAACGATCTACAATTACCCAAACGGCGTCATGCCCTATTTGAGTCTTAGGAAATCCAGTAACAAAGTCCATTGTCACATGATCCCACTTCCATTCTGGAATAGGTAAGCTCCTCAACTCGCCTCCAGGCTTTTGATGTTCCGCTTTAACCTGTTGGCACGTCATGCACTTAGAGACAAAGGTTGCTACATCTCGTTTCATTCCTCGCCACCAGTATTGTCGTTTTAGATCCATATACATTTTTGTGCTTCCAGGATGAATAGCAAACTTTGAACGGTGAGCCTCATCTAGCACCGCATGCCTGAGATATGGATCCTCTGGAACAACTAATCTTCCTTTGTAAAGTAAAAATCCTTCTGGCTCAATCTGCCATCCATCCAGTTGTTCTCCATTTTGTATTTGCTCCCAAACCCTACGTAATCCTTCATCGTGCCATTGTCCTTGTTTTACTTTCTGAATTAACGTAGGAGTTGCTATCACATTGAATAGGAAAGCTCTCTCGTCATCTTCATAATATTGCAAGTTGAAGTCGGCGATGGTGACTCGTCTCCAATCTTCCAATGCTAAACTGGCTATACGTCCGTTGTTCTTACGACTTAGAGCATCTGCCACGGCATTTGCTTTTCCAGGATGATATTGGATACTAAAGTCATAGTCCACCATGTACTCAGTCCATCTTCGTTGCCTTAGATTGAGATCCTTTTGAGTAAACAAATATTTCAGACTTTGATGATCTGAATATAGTTCAAACTTTGCGCCATATAGATAACATCTCCAAATTTTGAGTGCGAAAACCACAGCAGCTAACTCAAGATCATGTGTGGGGTAGTTCCTCTCATGGGGTTTCAATTGGCGTGAGGCGTAGGCAACTACTCGTCCATGCTGCATTAACACACAACCCAAACCGTTTCCTGAGGCATCAGTGTATACTGTGTAAGGCTCCTCGTTGTTAGGTATGATTAGCACAGGTGCACTAGTGAGTCTTTGCTTCAGTTCCTCAAATGCTTCTTCACATTTATCATCCCACACGAACTTGACATTCTTCCTTGTGAGTTTTGTTAATGGAGAAGCAATCTTTGAAAAATTCTCTACGAAGCGTCGATAGTATCCAGCTAGTCCGAGGAAACTTCGAATCTCCGACACGTTCTTTGGTCGTTCCCAATTTAGCACTGCTTCAATTTTGGAGGGGTCCACTGAGATGCCTTCTTCAGAGACAACGTGTCCAAGGAACTTGACCTTCGTCATCCAGAAATCACATTTTTCTCTTTTTGCATAAAGACCATGTTCTCTCAACGTTTGTAGAGCGATCCTCAAATGCTCAGCATGTTCTTCTTCGTTTTTAGAATAGATCAAGATATCATCTATGAAGACAATGATAAATTGATCTAAGTACGGTCGAAAGACACGGTTCATCAAGTCCATGAAAGCCGCTGGTGCATTAGTCAACCCGAAAGGCATGACAAGAAACTCAAAATGACCGTAGCGAGTCCGAAAAGCTGTCTTTGGAATGTCCTCTTCTCTTATCTTCAGTTGGTGATATCCGGATCGTAAGTCAATCTTTGAGAAATAGCAAGATCCTCCTAACTGATCGAACAACTCATCAATTCGGGGTAGAGGGTACTTGTTCTTGATAGTCAATCGATTAAGCTGGCGATAATCGACACAGAGCCTCAACGATCCGTCATGTTTCTTCACAAAAAGTACTGGAGCTCCCCAAGGTGATGTACTTGGTCGAATAAATCCTTTTTCCAGTAATTCGTCCAACTGCTTCCTCAATTCCACTTTCTCAGCAGGTGCCATTCGATACGTAGCGATAGAAACAGGCGTTGCTCCTTGAGTTAGGTCGATGACAAACTCAATTTCTCTATTAGGCGGAAGTCCGGGCAATTCATCTGGAAAAACATCTGAAAATTCGTCCACCACAGGAGTGTGAGAGGATAGGTCACTCTTCTTTAGTTCTCCATTTGAAGCAAAGATCGTCCCAAGATTGGTGAAATTCCTTCGTCCTCCAATACAAGCCTTTAGCACCGGGGCTGGTGTCACTGTTCCTGTTTTTGCCTGAAATTCGACGACTTGTCCATTCTTGGTGAATAAAGAGACACGTTTCCTATGACAATCTACTATTGCCTGGTATTTAGTTAGCCAATCCATTCCTAAGATTACATCAAACTCTGTCATAGTTATTACATATAGGTCAGCCGATAGTTTATGTTCTCCTATAACAATACACACTGATTTACAAATTATGGATACTTCAGCTATCCCGCCCATTGGTGTACTAAAGGTTAATGATGAACTACATGTCTCAGTTTCTAATTGTAGTACGGAAGCAAATAACATAGATATAAATGAATGAGTGGCACCAGTGTCAAATAATACATGAGCCCAAGAATGAGACACGTGAATCATACCGTCTACAACTGAGTGATCAGCCTGTTTTGCTTGTCCAGCTGTAGCCGTAATTGCATAAGCTTGTGCTGGTGCTTTTCCTTTATCACTTTTTCCTCGGTTTCCTTGGCTACTACTAGCCTTATTATTATTTCTCCCAGAAAAATATGGCCTTTGATTCATTGAGCCTTGTGGAGTCGGTTGGAAGTTCTGATTAGCATAAAAATTGGAACCCTGTGGCCGCTGTTGATAGTTGTACTGAGGCTGGAACCCTCGAGGTTGAGTTACTGAGACTTGGGAAGCTGGAGTGTTTTGCTGAGGCGCTCCACGATTTTGACTCCCTCCCCAAACAGTGGAGCCAAAATGACTTCCTTGTGGCCTTGGTGCAAAGGATGATTGTGTAGGGTGGTTAGGGCAATTTCTCCTCAGATGTCCCACTTGTCCACAGTTATGACAAGCATACGGTTGGAAACGACCACTACCAGAAGATCCACCACCAATAGTCACTCCACTATGCTGAATGACTTGCCCTTGTGACTTCTCTTTCTTACTTATTTTCCTTTGACGCCCACCAGAACCCTTATACTCTCCATAGGAGTTATTTAGTTCTGTCTCTGCCCGCTGTGCCGCAGCTACAAGATCAAGAAAATCTGTTGATGGAACAGCAGCTATCATTTGTCTGATTTTCGGCCTCAGGTTATTTCTAAATTTTTCGCATCTCGCCATTGGATCCGATACAGCCCCGGGATTGTAGCGAGACAATTCTATAAATCGAGCATGGTATTCAGCAACTGTTGTATCTCCCTGCACCAGGTTTTCAAATTCTCGCATCATTGCTTGCCTATGGCTCTGAGGAATATAGGTGTTGCGAAAAATGGTTTCGAACTGCTCCCATGTAAGATTTGGCACGTCATAGTCGTCTTTCTGAAGATCCCACCATTCTTCGGCTTTACCCTCAAATATATATGTTGAAAAGCTAACCCAATACTCCCGTGGAATCCTCAAGGTGTCCAACTTCTTTTTGACTGCCTTTAGCCATTGTTCTGCTATGACCGGGTTAGGTTCTCCACTAAATGTGGGTGGTTTCTGCTTCATAAACTCCTTCAACAGAGTTAGATGTCGTTGTTCGGGATCACGAACCTCCACAGGTCTTTGCACATTTTGTAATGCTTGAAGAATTTGTCCTAAATTATTTACTTCTGGTGCAGCTGGTGGGGATTGTGTTGCATGTTGTAGTTGCTCATCTTCTTAAGCTTGTTCCATCGGTTCCGGTTGCTCAACTTCTTGAGCATGTTCAACCGGTTGTGACAGCTCAGACGATTGCATTTGACGTCTTGGTGGCATAGTTTCTACTGGCTGCGAAAATTTAACTAGGATCAGTACCAAATGATGATGACATTAACACCTAACTTTAAAACCATTCCCAAAGATTAATTTTTAAGGTGGTGCTATACCCCCTAGGTTAATCGAACCTAGGCTCTGATACCAAAAATTCTGTAACACCCCTATGTGGGGGTTAACAGTTTTAAATAAATAAAAATAATTTTAAATTTTATATTATTTAAATCAATTAAACAATGCCCATGGGTCTTTAAACAACAAGAAAAATAAAAATAAACGTTTTAAATACAAACCACAGTTTTTAGTGTAGCACCAAATATATATAATTACAGTCATCATCACCATAGTACAATTCCCAAATAACTTAACACAGCCATAAAAAAAATAATACAACTCTTACATGTTGTAGATAAGTTGAAATTAAACAGGGTATTCTAACACGAAAACAGCAAGATTGTTTTCACTTATTCCTCTTCAAATATGTTGCACTGAGTTCCACCTGAGATATGAAGATATGATAGGGATGAGCATCGACATGCCCAGTAGGGAAATCATGACTCACCTTATGGTTTATCCATTACCACATTAAAAACTGCATGGTTAGTAGGTTACATCATATTCCAGATTATGAGGTTTATTATGATCACATCTTATGGATACCGTAGTTAATCATTACCAAGTGTCATAATTACACATTTATACAAATATTACCAATCATCATTGTTCCTAGGTATCCATGTTAAATTGAGTATCACTCAACTCATCGAAACCCAAATGGGCGTACTTGATCACCCTATAAACATTTCAAGGGTGTTCCGGTGAGGGGACATCAAGCCCCGAGTCCTCACCAAATCGATTCCTGTACAGTGTGTTCTGGGACTTTCAACCCAAGGAAGCGTCATCACCTTCCCCCTATTTTTCCTTTTAGGGTATTCGTGCCCAAGGACGTAACCGTCGTCCTTTTTACATCTCACTATTCCTTTGTATTCAATTTATATTTATAGAGTCAATTTCCTAACCATGCTTCTCAATTTATAACATATGTCAAATCATTATATTTATCGCTATACAATATACATATTTTACAATATAAAACAATCAAATTTAATTTACCAAAACCTCACAAAAGATGAGTAATAGAATCCCTACCTTCAAAGCTTAACAACAAACTTTTATTCTCGGAATTAATCAACGTTAGCTCCACACATCCTTGACCCTAAGGCATGCATAAGGACAATTAAAACTAAAGCACAACGTATAATCACATTCATAAGTGAATTATGTGTAAACCCGTCTACTAGTGCCATTAAAGTATTTTTATGCAATTGTTCTTTAAATACCAAGTAAACAATTTTTATCTTAAACGCAATATAAAATACATACAAGCAATTTTTATGTTTTAGTCTCTAATAAGAATTCATAAATCATTTAGGGTAGTATTGGAAAGGTTGTAAGACATTAAGAGACTAGAAGGTGAGCAAAATTGGGTTTTTGGTTCAAGTTAACAGCTAGTATACCATGGCAACTTGGTGGTATACTTTTGTAAAAAGGCGGGTTCACTATCTACAATTAACACACGGGTTAACAGGTGGTTTACTTAAGATAGACGGGTGGTTTATTACCACTGGCAGGTTTACTAGTTTCTAATCCGAAAATTGAAAAATTCATAGAAATTAAAATACAACTCCGATTTAGGGTCATGATAGCTCATTGGAAAGCTTAGGATGTCTACTTTTTAAATATGCAAACCAATTTACAAAATTCATTTTCATTTAACTCCAGAATTTTAAGAAATAGCCACTGCCCATAGAGGTATTATAAAGTTTATGGGATGTCAAATTTTTCTTTAACTTAAAGCATATTATCCTTGTTTAAAATCTCAAAACCATTCCAAAATATGCAACATGCATTATATAATCAGAATAAACATATTCTCATGAGTTTTATACCAAAATCATTATCAAATTATATCTCTAGCCTTTCTTGTAAATAATGATGAAAACATGCTTAAATTTGCTCTTTAAGCTCAAAACATTAGAACATCAATCTTAAAGTTATGGAAACCGGTTTTAAACATTCCTAACATGTTTCTAACATTGTCATCAAACCAAAATAAAAGTTGGTTGTGGGTTGTAACTCAAGACTCAAGTTTTTGTTCATAAATGTTTAAGGATGCATGTTAACTTAACTAGAAATTTGCATGAATTTTGAACACGAAAATTATGCATTAAACATGGAGAAAATACATACTAAAAACTAAGTTTAGATTAAAGAAAACCTACCTCAAAACTTCTTTGAAAAGCACCAAAGTTCGGGTTAACAATCAAGCTTGAATTAACTCTAAAACCGCCTCGATCATGGTTGGGAATTATAATTGTCTTGGCCACAAAGAGAGCTTTGTGCTCTATGTCTTTAGTTAGAAATTTGAAGTGAGAAAGGGAGAGAATGAGAACTAGAGAAGAAGGTGGTGATAGTTAAATAAAAAGATATCAAAATGCTTAAGAGGAATGGGATGTTTACGGGGGAAAGTTGTAAGAAGAAACAAAAGAGTCTTAAAGGAAAATATCATCTTGTCTCCCATGAAGATTTTTAGCAAATCATGCTAACATAATTGAGGGGACAATTGGAGTGAATTATAGAAGAAGATAAGGAAATAATTAAAGAGGTGGTTGAGAAAATATCTCCATGTCTTTTATGAATTGAGGGAAAATAATTCAATGTCCCCTTCGGATACCTTTAGCAAAATAAGAAGAAGGCTATATAATTGAGCAATAATTTAGGGAGACAAGATTGGTAGAAGTGTTGGTAAATTTTGAATGTTTCTTAGGAAGACTTGGTAAGAAAATACTAAAGTGGTATTTTTTTTTTTTATGATCGTAAACAACTTAGTAATTTTAAATAGTCACATTTTATTCATTAAATTTTACAAAATCATGCCCGTTAAAAATACGGGTGTTACATAATTCAACTATATAATAATTATACCACTATTCCATAGTTAAATGCGGTAATAATAAGTCGTTGTTATGCAACCAAGTAAGCAGCGAAATTTTTTTTTTGTCCCTTTTGGGATGTTCGGTGCAAGAAGCTATGTGGTTGAGGTTAAGTATTTACTCTTAATAAAGTTCGTCTCAAAGTAGCTAGAGACAAGATTTGAAACTTCATCTAAGTAAGCATAAGGAATGGTGTCGTTTCTAACAAGACTGTGGTTTAGTTTTGTAAATGTTCATGAATCCAAGATAGTGTACAAGACCAAAATAATGCAAAATAATTAAAACATAATTTGAATTCTGGGATATCTCATATGTGATGTATTTCTGGTATTTGCCTAAGAGATAAAGTTCAATGCAAAGCACACTATTTTCTTATAAATACTTTGAAATATATTCACTAATTAAAGGTTAAAATTGAAAGATACCTTCTTGTATGTATGAGTTTATCATTGTTTGAATCTAAAAAATATTACAATCTAGTAATTGTTGAAGAGATTGTAATTTATCTCTCAAACATATTTACGATCAAAAGAACATATTAGAATGAGTGAAAAACGCAATTTGAAGGTGTCTTTTGGTAAGCATGGGGTGCCACGATGCTCAAAAGTTGAAGCCGTGGAGCAAAATACGCAATTAACACACGAAAAAGTAGAGAACTCAGTGCCACAACACTAGGTTTTGCGCATCGCGGCACCCAGTTGCTCTTTTGAGCAATTTTGGTGCTGTGCACCTAGAGCTGCGGTGCCGAAAAGTTGGCACCATGGTGCTCTTGCAAGCTGATATGTGATGATATTTTGTGTCTTTTGAGTTGTTCCTAACCGGTGTATTAATTGTGTTGTATATTTTTATACAAACCTAAATATCAATTAGCAATAGACATATCTATTGTAATATATGTATAAATACACAAATAGACATCTTTACAAATGAAGAGATACTTTTACATTTGATGAGGTACCTTTGTAAAGGTTGTACGGATTGATTCGGTTATAAATATTCCTCAAATGGCCTCCTTGTCTTTTATAAAAAAAAATCCAAAATTATAACAGAATCACATCTTGTTCTAAAACGCCATATTATTGCTAAATATAGTGTTTAAGTGTTTATTGTATCTTGGGGGTAATTTGCCATAAAACTCTTTAGCAAACTTGATTAAGTGAGGGAAAATAAAACCTTTAAGAAAAGTGTTTTATATACACCTCAAACGCATTTTCTTTTCAAAAAATTCAAGTCTCCATTCTCTCGTCTTTCTCACAAATTCAACAATAGTTAAATCTTATATTTCTTGGTCTATGATATAAAAAGAACAAGATTCTTAGGGTTTCAATTTTTATTCGAGTTATTGGCTTGGCCAATGGAATATATGTTTAAGGTTTTTTCTTTAAAATTGATCTTTTTATGGAACTTCATATATGGTTTGATTTTGATATGGTTATTGCAGAAATTTGATATGGTCCCCACAAATTATTTTGTATTTTTGAGATTCATACTAAAAGCACAAACACTCAAAAATTGAGGAGTTTTTAGAACATAAATGGTCTATTCTAAATATGTCATTTCAAAATTGTAGTTTTTTTTTTTTTTACATTTGTGTATTTTTTTTCAAAAAATTAATTGTTCATAGTATTTATTTGCCTCTTTTGGTGTCTTAAATATCACAAAGTTGTAGGATTTATCATAACAACAATTTCGTCGATCTTTCCATACTTCTCATCTTATTTCATTATCGCGAAGTTAAAATCTATATATGAGACTAAAATTAGAATGGAGATGTCAATTGTATTGTGGCAGGCCAACCCATCATTAGCTAGGCCCAAAAGTGCTTCATGACATGTGAGGCTTGGCCTATTAAAACTTTGCTAGTGCTAGCCTAAGTTTAAAATATATAAGCCTAGTCTAGCCCAATTGACTAGGCACATCTCGCGCTTGTGGCGTGTTGTGCTCATACTTGTGCTTTTATCGTGAAAACTAAGGATTCTGCGATAATTTTTAAGAAAAACCGTTGTGGCATATCATAAGCATACCACAACATGTTGTTTTTTTTTTTTTTATAATTATTTTTAAACCATCGTGGTCGTTCTTTAAAGAAAGAGAGTTTTGTTTTCTCATGGATGCATTTTTATCACACCAAAAAGCACTTTAAGCATCTAATCCTTCAAAGCTTTAGAATTTGTTCAGATTAAAACATAATCTAATAGAAAGAGAAGAAAAAAAAAAAAAAGGAAAGGGAATACCAAGTCGGAATCAAAACATCAAGTCTCAGATCTAAACAAAAAAACTACTAACCCGTAGCCTAATTAAGTATCAAACAACACCCCGCCACTCAATAATGCCTCTTGTCGCCTTTAGCATCTAGAGAGATCCGCCTTTTTTGCGTTCCTAATCTGTCCAAAAAATGAAAATTAGAGAAAAAAAGATGAGAGATGAGAAGGAAAGTGAAAAAAAAGCAAAAATTAAGATAAAATTAATAACCAATCGGATTTCGTTGTTGTGCCCTATCTCCATGCCTCTATTTACCTCCAATAATCTCAAATGAAACAAAAATAAAGAGAATTTTGGAAGATAAACAAAGAAAAAAGAAAGAGAGTAAGAAAGAATGAAAAGGGAGTAAGAGATAGGCAAAGAATAGAAAGAGAGTGATGGAGAAGTGTGAGAAACGTGAGAGACTAAATATGATAACAAATCTTTGGCTGAGATTTGAATTTTGAATTTCAAAAACTATTTGAGCCTCGTGGAGAGTAGACATTACACGACGGTTTTTATAAAAAAATGTCATGTAATGTATGTTTAAAAACAAAAAAGCGCCACGTATGGAATTTACCAAAATCGTGGTGAAATAGTAACATTCCCTGATGATTTTCTTAAATTTCATGTGTTGTATTTTTTTCGTTCTTTTGACGACTGTTTCTTCAAAACTGTCATCTAAAATCCGTCATTTATTTATAATTTTGTGATAGTATTATGATTTAGACAGTTTTAGAATAAACTATAAATGAAAATCTTAAAAGTTGGCGTTAATATTTAGCTATTAGATGTGATCTTTATTAGAATATTGAAAATTTATCTTGTGGCATAAGGTTAAGATCATCAAATTTAATTTGATAGGGAGAAATCAATGTTTCAGTTAAACAAATTAACATGTACATTCTTTATTTTTTGTTTCATTTTTAAGATTAATGAATCAATTGACAAGAAAAACGTTTTATTCAGAAGATACGGTCACATATTTTGCATTTGTGAGAAGAATTTTGGAACCTAATTTAATATACTAGGCTCCTCCTGCTATAGTTACGTCTCTTCGTTTACACACACACACACACTTCTAGTGTGCAACAAATGAATTCCCTAAATACAATGGATATAATCAATTGTTAACTAATTGAGAAAGCATTCTTGAAGAGTAATTTATGTAATTTATAATAATAACCTTAATATTTTATTTGCAACATTGTGTACTTTTATTATTTGGTAGTACAATTGCTAAATCTACCCAATTTTCTCCTCACATATAATTACTCGATGCTATGGAGGATCTGCCCTTATTTCAGCTTTTATACATGATACTACTATAGCAATAGTTTGAACTTTTCTTTGAGCTCCGCGTCTTCCGCTTTTCATAGTTATGCCTTATATAATAAAACAAAAAGCCTTGTTAGGTATAACAACATTATTTTTGGGGGGCACTTGAGCTCTTGCTCAAAAGGATATTAAAATAGGTTTAACTTATTCTACACTGTTTGTATGATGTTGGCGTTAGGTTTGGGTTCTTATCATTCCATGCTTGTGAAATAAATCAATTAGTTGTTCCAAGGATTATAAATCCAAGCTTGAGAGAAGTCCATGATGAAGTTATTAAATGTATTTCTGTTAAAAACGATATTAACACTTTTATCACTAGAAAATCCTTGAACTTCTACGGATAATAGAGAAGAAAATTGCAACTGGTGGTCCTCAATGGAGACGCGAACAGATTTTGTTCCACTAAATCAAGTTCTCAGCCTATTTTGGAAACAACAAAGTTGCTTCCTAGTGGACCATTCATGAACAATCATATGCACAGTGTTATATATATATATATATCATGATATGGCTAAACAGACTAGAAATATACAGGTGCAAGCAACATCATGATACATAACGCATGCAAAAAGTTGTGATGAATATGAAAATCACGTGGAGTACGATCAGTTATTCGATCAAATGAAACACGAACTAATTAATTACTAGGTAGATATATAATAAGTGGGATCTTACCAAATTCCACTATCGAGCTAGACGTACAATTTCGTTTAATTGGAATATTAATATTTTCCGAGGGAAAAATGCAAGAATATTTAAGCATATATGATGGGAAGAGCTTATAAAAGAAAGAAAAAGAAGACACCAATTCATTTAAGAAAAGTAATAAAGTGACACTGATCAACGGAATTTTATTGATGAGCATTCATGATAAGGGTTTTAATTTGTACAGAACACTCGCACGGAATACTGTACTTTTGTTTGATAAAGTTTTGAATTTTTACAGAACGGTAAAATAAAGGTTTTAATGCTTTATTTTTTTTTTCTTTATTTTCATAAAAAGTAATAATGGCACTGTACTTTAGGAACATGATATTACTTCATTCTTCTTTTCTTTTCTTTAATTTCTCATTGTTTGTATTTTTCAATTCAAAATTTATCATTGTTATTATTATTATTTTTTTCTTGAAAAAGAGAACAACTAACATAAAAAAAGACTGATAATCCAACTAACGTTAGCACCCATTAAAATGCCGCATCTCACACCAAACAAGGAACTCAAAATTACTGAAAAGGAAAATAAAAATTTTTAGAGATTCATGAAATATTTTTAGCTCCAAATACTTTTACTGCAAATTTGTCTTTTGTTGTTAGGAGCCGGCAAAGATGGGTACAAAAATTCATCACGAAAAGGAGAAAGCTAATTATGGCACTAAGAAGCAAAGCAGCTTTCGGCGCAAGTGTTGAATTGATGGGGTCATCTATAGCCCATCTCTTGCCTAAACCTCAAGAATCGTATCATGACTCGCCAGATTTTCATGTGCGCTATCGTACCTTATTTATCTTCATTTGTCTCTATCTTGACAGTTCACTGTACATGTTCCAGAACTCACCTTTGGATTTTTTACTAGAAGCTAAAAAAATCTGTTTGGCTCACTAGGAAATCCGAGTCACAAAGTGGCCGGTTGTTGTTGATGTTCAAATTAGGAAGATGTTCATTTTGAAACCAGAAAGTTGTAGACCACTCACCCCTGATTAGTAAATCCATGCCAAGACTGTGATGTGCATCTGTCACCTTCAATATCTAAACGTATCCCAATTTCTAATTGGTATGTGCCAAAGTGGGTAATATGTATTTCCTGAGGTTGTGTTTTTATAAATGAAAAAAACTGCAAGCATAGAGGATCCGGAAAGGGAAGGTGCTTCTACATGGCATATAGATTTTTTAGGTATAGAGGATCCCGAAGAGAGACAAGGTGTTCTACATGGCATATAGCCCTTTCACGAAGTGAATTGCTCATATATTTCGCCTAGCGTCATGTGAGTGATGAACCTAAGATCTTATCCAAAAGAATAAATAGCCTTATCATGTACTCTACTAGGTAACCCGTGGTACGATATCATTGAGCTTATACTAACTAGTGCTTACGTGTAATTAAGCTTCAAATGCTAGTCGGTTTTGCCTGCTGGAAAGGACTGGTTTCCCCCCAGTTAGACTTGGGCTGGTGTTTGAGAAATAAATTAAAATTAAAAGTTAAAACTGAAAATATTATAATATGTAAAAATTTTATAAAATAATATATTTTTACTTTATACTGTAGCATGTGAGAGATTTACATTGTTTAAGTTGAAACTAAATTAGCTAAACATCCTATAAATATTAATGGTAAAAATTTCATATTCCATGACGGTAAAACACCGTCATGTAAAGTTATCATAACCGTCATACAATACCGTCATAGTAACTGAATGGATTCCACAATAAGTTTTTTACTGTCGTGGTAACTTTATATGATTGTTTTTAACCATTGTGGAAACTAAAGTTGGTTTGACGGGAAGGCATGGGAGTAAACTTTACATGATCGTCTTTTTTAAAAACCATCATGTAAAGCTAACGCACTACGATAGTTTTTGTCAAAAACAATCGTGTAAAATCTATGTTACCACGATCGTTTCTTTTCAAAACCGTCATAGTATGTTTTGTTTTTGTTTGTTTTTTGTTTTTTGTTTTCATATTTGTTTTGTTTTTTGTTTTTGTTTTTTTTTTGTTTTTTGTTTTTTTTTTTTAACAAAATAGCCTAAAAAATTAGATTTTCTATGGGTGACCAAACTTGTGATCTTCATTTATGGCCTAGAAAATAAAAACCAAACTCTGATCTATATGGGAATGCACTCTCGGAAGAGTATTGCAATTCAACTAATTAATTCATCTCTTCCTTGCCTTGCAGTTGACATATTTAATCAAAGATGACTTTAATTCTTTCTTCTTTTGCCCTCATTCTATGGTCCTTTTTTTTCATATCAGAGTTACTCTTCTTGCACCATCCTTATTGGAGTCGAATGAATTTTCTTTTTCGGGGTCTGGCTTTATCTTTTCCCTATCTGAATTTGGATGAAAATTACATATACTCTTCATTCTCCTCTTGTGATGATATTTTTACCCAATCTAAACTTAATTCTCATCCAAAATATCATTTAATATGCAATACCAAACTAATTCGATGATAATATTTAATTACTAAGAATAAAACTAATCCTAAATAACAAAACTAATACTAATTAATATACTGAGTAACAACAATTAACATGCAATACTAAACTAATTCAATAAGAATATAACAACATTTAATTCCATTTTAACTACACATCAATACCAAACGTTTTAACAACAATCAATATGCAAATAATCAAATCAATTAACTAAGTAACAAAACTAATAGTAATTAACAAAATTAACACTTATTAAGATACTAAGTAACAACATATAATATGCAATACGAAACTAATTTGATAACAATATTTAATTCAATTTAACAAAAAATAAGAAACTTATAATAATGCATGTCAAACACACAAATATTGTCTTTTGTCACACAAACATTGAACCAAACATATATTCATATTTGTGCTCTAATACCACTAAGTGGTAATACAAAAGCAAGCAAAACTATATTTATCATATTCAATCCTAAGTTATATTTATCATATTTTTATATTCAGACATTTTATCAAATAGTTAGGGTGCAAAGTGTTTGATGAAGAACTAAAACTAAAACTTGTTCCACCATTCATACAAATAAAAAAACAAAAAAACAAAAATCAAACAATAAAAAATTCTAACATTCTCTTAATCAATTCTCAGATTCTAAAACAAAAAAAAAAACCAAAAACAAATCTTAGCAATAAAAAAAACCTAGTAAAAATCTAAAATCAGCCCAACAGCAATTGTCGAACCTACAACACGTTGGCAGAATGGGCAATCGTCGACAGAGGTGGGCCCGAGAGAGGAGGCCAAATGGGTGACAGATAGAGAACAATGGCGACGGACAGATGGGGGCAATGGAACGAGGCAGACAGACGCATGGGGGGAAGTGGGTGAGTTTCGTCGAAAAGAAAGGGAGGGAGAAAGAGAGAGAGAAAGACGGACTTTGATGGGGGGTAGTGGGTTTTGCGGGGCCAGCAACAAGGGGCGATGGTCAATGGGGACCGGGATCTTCAATTGTAAGGTGGTTTTAGAGAGAGAGAGAGATAGGTGGTTTTGGGGTTAGGGAGAGATAGAGAGAATGTGAAATAGACTTCAAAACCTTGGGCGTTTTTTTGGAGGCTTAAAACGCCATCATTTGTGTTTACATTACACAGCTGTTTCCAAAAAAGCCAGCTTTTTGTAGGAAGTTTACTGGAACATATTTATAAAAATCCGTCGTATAATCTCGATCTTACATGATGATTTTCTAATAGAAACAGTCGTGCAAAATATGCACAAAACATAACGTTTTGAGGCTTTTTCCTTGTTTACCTAAGGTGGTCAATCCGTGTGTTATCAATCCAGTGGCCCAGAATTCAAAATACACTCCTATTATTCACAATTCCAAGAAAGTTAAAGAGTATAACAACGTTAAATATCCCTTAAACAAGGAATTCAACGCATATCATGTAATGATGAGTGAGATTTTTTTTTTCCTTAGTTCCTCAATACATATCTAATCAATAACAAAACAAAGTAAATGAGAAACATCATTTTCAAAATTATCAATCTCCTTAACTAGTGACAATCCCTTCCTAAAGGATGGGATGTTAGTGCAATCTTACTTAATTTTTTCGTCGTCAAGAACTATTCTTGGCTTTAGCTGCACGACTAAGGATAACTTCAAAACTTCAGGATCTGTTGTATAAAAGACTTGTGACGCTTGCAATGCTATAATGAAGAGATCATTTTTGTATCATAATCGTCTAAAGTCTACCAATGCAATGCTGTCATTTTCAATCTTAATATAGTTATTGTTAGCTCATTTGTACTTAAAAAGTGCTATTCACAATCTGCAATAATCAAGTTTTCAAGTATTTTCAATGAAATCAAAGTAGTTCATGGACGTATATACCGAATTCTTGTCCTTTTCGGAGGAAATATTCATAGTCTCTATGTGAATTGTCACTCCATTATTTAAGATGAGATTCTTCTCATCTCTTTCAAAGTGTATAAAGTATAACCATTTACGAAATATAATGTCTTCCTAGTAACTATAGACAAAGGTCCTTTAGCTAGATTCATTAAGTCTTGTTAGATGCTCGCATCTTATGATGCTAAGTGCTTGACACAAATGTGTGTTCTAATCCACTCTCGAAAGGTCCGATTATATTTATCTAGCAACCACTTCTCATTTCTTCCCTTTTTAGGGCTTGACTTTCTTTATTCCTTCATGTGAACTTTAATGAAAGGCTCTACTTATTAGTGTCGTACAAAACTTAAAGACATGCTTCTTCACATTTCGATCGATTTATTGATGAAAGGTTACCAATGGATAATCCCTTAGGCACAACATTTTTTGTCTTTGGCAACTGTATTTCATGCATATTGGACAAATACTAGGAGCAAAATTCGACCGATTGTTTCACTACATAACTTTCTACCATGCATTTCTCCAGTCTATTTCAGTTCTTCACAAACCTTTCAAAACCTTCATATATCTTTTAAAAAGATACATCCATCTCAAATACACTAGTCCACATAGCTTAAGTTCATGAATTAAGTGCATCATTAGATAAATCATGATGTCAAAAAGGATGGTGGAAAGTACTTCTCAAGCATACACAAGGTCTTCACTAACTCAGATTGTAGTGAATATAGCATAAGTGGATTAATTACCTTGAAGTATATTGAATTAAAGAATAGGCACAGCTTGGTAATTGCAAATCTCACATCTTTTGTTAGAACTCCTTGTAAGGCAAGCGGTAGTAATTGTTACATCAAAACATAACAATTATGTATTTTCATGCCAATAAGTTTCAAATCCTTCATTGATACCAAGTTCTTAACGTTAGAAGAATACTTGTCTGGCACTTTCAACAAAGCAAACCATTCATAAAGTGTTTTCTTTTCTTCTCTTGGCAATGTCTACTTTGGCAGAGGTAAGTTTTTTGTCCTATTTTTTTAGGAAACAAATTAGGTCTAATCTTCATCTCCATGAGATCCAACCATACATTTTTACTATCCTTAGTCTTGCTTAGAATGTCAAGTAACATACACACTATTGATTCATAAACGTTTTTTTTCTCAAAATGATAATATCTAAGCAATGACAAACAAAAAGTGTCTTCCAATATAGAAGTCTACAGAAGATTGATTCTTTCTTTCAAGATTCATATATTGACGGCCTGTCCTTACCATTCTTTATTTTCTAGAATACTACTTTTAAATCCTTAATCATTTGAAATATTTACTAATCCATCAAAGGCCGATGAGGGTCTCATTTGTTTGTGTTACTATTAAAAGCTTTTCTTTGTTTGCGATAATGATGATCCTTAGGCAACCATCTTCTATGGCCAAGATAAATGGTTTTCTTACCATTCTTCAATCATTTGTGAAATGTTTCCTTCATACAAATAAGACAACCAATAGAACTTTTCACCAAATAATCAAATAAATTTCCATAAGCAAGAAAGTCATTAATTGACCATATCAACATTGCACGGAGTGTAAACGTCTCTTCTTGGTAAGCATCTCTAACTTCAATCCCTTTTTCCCACAAGCTCTTTAGGTTATCTATCAATAGTGCCAAGTAAAAATCAATGCTATTCCCCAATTGTTGAGGACTAGAAATCAATAGAGTCAACATCAAGAACTTTTCCTTCATGCACATTTTTGGAGAGAGATCATAGTTGACAAGTATTATGGGCCAAGTATTATGCCTACTATTCATATTACTATGTAGGTTTATTATATCGTTGATAAACCAAAACATAGATTTCTTGGTTCTACACTAAGCTCAAGATGATCGGCATCAAAAGTCTTCCATTGTGGTGAGTCCGTCGGATGTCTAAGCATACCATCGTCGACCCATTATTATGATGCCAAGTCAAATTCTTGGCATACTTCCCATTTCGTAATTAATGCCTTTAATATGGTCCCTGTAGAATATATCACAATACTTTCGTCAGCACTCCTTTCTTACCATTAGACGGCTCATTTAATTTCTTCAATCTTGACTTTTTACAAACTAGGCATTCATCAAAGTTCTCACACTCCTTCCAGAAAAGGATACAATCATTTCGACAAGCATTGTATTTTCTAATATTCTATCCACAAAAGGCTGAAAGTCTTCTTAGCCTCATATGTACTAGGTGATAATTTATTACCTTCTGGTAAAAGCTCACTTAGAACTTCTAAAACTAATGTGAAACTAGAATTTGTAATTCGACGCAACGCCTTCAAATTTCATGGCCTATCTAAAGTAGACAATTTTTTGAATTTTGTACAGCCGTTATACTATGGTGTTTCGGCACTATAAGTTTAGATGGTATAAAAAATGTTTTTCTAAATCGTTTACTGTGTTAAACACATTATCATCTAAATCTTCTTCAACAATCAGTTCCTGACTATTTGAAGTTGGATTGAAAAGAGGCTCACCATGTAAATAATATGTTTGGCAACTACACAAAATCCCATGTCGGAATAAATTCCTCTAACAACTCCAATTGGATGACGTCTAAGATTTCCACATTGAATATAAGGACAATAATTGTATCACTTTGAACATGAGCTTTGGCAAATAACAAACTCTTCTACACCATCTACATCTTGTTTAGTCTCTCTATTGTCCCATATCAATTTTCAATTCATTTGCATGCTGTAAATCAAAAATCAAATAAATCAATCATACAATTTTCAATTACAATCAATTCTATACACAAAATTTAAGCAACCCATAGTAAACTAATATTCACATACTAACTAATGTACTCGTAAAACCATAAACCCACAAATTTCAACTCTAAATCATACCCACAAATCTATATATAAGGTGAACAAAAAAAAAATAAAAACTGAATAAATAATGTAATAAATAATACAAAAAAAATAAATAAGTAATTGAATCACTTACAACCAAAGAGAAGGAGATAGATGGCTGAAACAACCTACCTTTTCAAGCCGTCACTAAACTTGCTTAAACATAATTTCTTATTATTAATCTTACTTACTAGTAAGAAAACTATTAGGTAATTTTTTTTTCTTAAACATTCTTTAAAATTATTGCGACTTTCATTGCAATACATACTGAAACATCACTTAAAACTTGACTTGATAAAACATTTCTTAAAATATTAAAAATATTTTTAGTAAAACATTTCTTATAAGACATTTCTTTAAACATCTACTTTAAATCTCTTAGAACAACTTTCCAAACCAAAAAACCTTTTTTTAGGTAGCGGAAACTAATTGTAGTGGTATCCATACCTAACTTTTGTATCTGTCCATCGTAGTACCGAGCTCACCAACCAGTTGGTCCCTTGTAGGACTACATATAATATAAAGATATTTGTAATAAGCTTTCGCCTAGCAAGTTCAAACATAATCTCACAAAACATTAAAAATCATTCATCGTAAAACATTGCTCTTCAACTTTTATCTTAAAACCTTCTTCATAAACCTTTTCTTGTAAACATTTTTCATAAAATATTTTTCATGAACATTTCTCATAAGACATTTCTTAAAATGTTTTTTATAAACATATCTCATAAATATTTCATGGAAAAGAATGTAAGCAAGAACATAAAGCATGATTTCATTTATGTTGATTTATGAACTTCATATTAACATTCATAACTTACTTAAACTTTTTATCATCATTCTTATCTTTTCTTTATCTTGAGGGCATAAGAGTTTGTACCAACATCATCAATTATGAGATCATAAACATAATGCTTTCCGTGTGGAAGATTTAAGACCATTAAACAACAAGGTCATAACTTTAACATAACTTGTATAAATCACATCTAGGAGACTGGTACAACATTTTAATCAACATCTTTAATTTACCTTCTTTTAAACTTTAGTGAGCATATCAAATGCTAAACATATCATATGTTGTAACTTAAAACTTACTTGAACGTTAAACATAACAAATGCAAACATATTACAAATCATAACTTGAACTTTAAACATTTTGCATAACATATGCAAACATACTTCAAACATATAAAAAGCATTTGAAAATCATTTTCTTCATGACATAGATAAGGTTTGAGACTTACCTGGATAATGCTCTAATGTGTCTACTTTATCATTTTTCTTCTATTAGTCGGCTTTGTGTCTTGTTCAAATGACACCTAACTATTAGCTAACTTTTCTTATTACTGACCTATTTGATCGATAACAGAACTTAAATGTTGAACATTCATTCCTTATATTTAACCTTTTTTTTTATTAGTCTACTTTTCCTTTACTTAACTTGAATGTCATTTAGTTAAATTTCTCGTCTTACTTAACTGTTTCATTATTTAACATATTATGGAATCTTTTACGTCTAAGGGCATTTTGCTAATTTAAAGGGCTTAGGGTTTGTTTTAGCAGTTTTCTTAAAAATGACTATGTTTCCTTAAGTCTCACAGCTTTACTTGCACTTCTTGTTTTTATTTACCACTCTATTACTTATGGAATGCAATAAAATTCCCACCAAACAACATTTTCCTAAATCGGACTTTTTGGTGTCCATTTTGGCCTTTTTTGCAAAACATGACCATTTTGCCCTTTATAGATCTTAGAAAACTTTCAAAACTCATTATAAACAACACTTACATTTCTTTGTTACTTGTAACATTATAAAAAACTAACATTGGTTTTCTTTTCGCTAAAAATCTATTTTATCAAAACTTTAAGTTTTTGACTTGTAATACGAAAATCTAGGCGATTATGCCCTTAACGTGTTTCTATTTCTTTTCTTCGTAAAAACCTTAAATTCTTTCAAAATTTAACATCTGTGGTTACTCACTACCCATAGCAGTGTAAAACCACCATTTTATAGTGAAAATTCTCCTTCATACGGTTTTACAGTTTTGGCCCAAAACACAAAAATTATGACATTTTTGCCCCTGGGACCAAAAATACTCTTCTTATGCCAAAACATACAGTTTTTTCATAAGGATTAAAACTTACAAAAGCTCTTTGGTCTAATTCAAACCATTTCACAACGTTTTCCTTTTTACAAAATTTTGTGCTTAAAATCTCGCAAAACTTATAACTTAAAATTGTTGTAGAATTTTCACAAATGGTCCAAAATTTTTAACAGATTTGATGAGATCTACACCTTTAATGTTTTAAATTTCCTCAAAATCATTAATTTTAATAGTGTTCTTAAGAAGGTAGGACCGAAATCAACATTTTTTAGCTTGCTCTGATCTAAATTGGAGTAGGATTTCTTCATGAAAGTTGTCCAGCTCGATGTTTTCAATAAATTACATGTCAAACTCAAAAACAATGTAGCCTCTAAGTGCCTCAAAAATTCAATTATTTAAAAACTATTTAAACTTTGTATTTTTGATAAAGTTTAATAAACTTTTTCATTTGTACTTAAAACCTTCATTTGTAATCCTTCAATCACTTTATTATTAATATAACATCCAAACTATATATTTCATATCATTTTGTTTGCATTCCATGACTCGAAATCATTTTATCAAACACTTAGTTTGCTTAAACTTAGTGTTTATGACAAATTTTGTCACGCTTTGTCTTTTTAACCTTGAGCTCTCATTTTTTAATTATCCATTATCATCATCATCATCATCCTAGTCCATACATACCATAAATTTACATAAAAAAACACTTAACATGCATACACTTAATCAAGGATAGGGTTTAGAATTTACCCAAGCTTTTCCAAACATTTTCATCCTCTTCTTTGGTACCTTAAACTTTGCTAACCCTCCTTGATAAAATAAATAACATATCCCATGAATATTTCATTCAAAACATAAAGAAAAACCCTAGAACACTATAGGGAAAGCTTGAGTTTTTTTACCTCCAAAATTGCCAATCTTTGCCTCATAATACTTGAACTTGTTTCCTTAGACGATTTGGAGTCTTAAAATCATCAAAACTTTGAGAATATTTGAGCTAGAAGGGACCGTTTTGTGCGGAGAGTTCCATGGTTTTATTTTTTCTAAGCTTGTATGGAGAAAGCAATGAAGAAAGAAATATTTTTTTTTCCAACTAGATTCTAATATATCTTTTAAGGACCATTGATCATAAAATTGGCTCCTTTCATGAGGCTAAATCCAATTCCTTTAAGGGAAAGATTTGGCCAATTTCCCACCATTTAGGTGACACTTTGATGAACTTTATCTACTTAGGTTCTTAGATGTAAAATAGCTTAGTTTAGAGGCTAATGTGCAATTAAGAAAATTTGCTCCACCACGTGCCTCAATCGGTTCTCTTATGGGTGATATGTGGAATTTTTCCACCTTTTAGGTGTCATCAAGTGGGCCTCACATTACTTTTTTTACATAGTCCATATTTATACTGATTGTGTTTTTCTTATACTATTGGTATATTTTTCATACTTACATTATGCTTTTCTATACAGTTTATGAGGTCCCACAATTATCCATGCTTATTTGTACCCTCCACATAGTATAATTCCTATACTGCTTAACTTTACATAGTCTAATTTTTATATTGCACAACTTCATGTAGTATAATTTCTATACTATTTAACTTTATCAATATGATTCTTATACTGTATATTTTAATACTATATAATTTTTCATACAATATTTTTTTTAAAATTGTTTTTCTGTTTCAAAATTTGTTGCAACACCTTCTACAATAATTAAGCTTTCTAGCTTATTTTTCCTTGCTTATCGTCCAATTGTTATTCTCATTTCATTCATTCTTTACTTAAGATCCTAGCATGATTTTTAATCTTAAAAATTCTATATTTACTCTTATGGAATTTATTATAAAAATAGAATTTAAACACAAATCCTTGTGACACACATATTGCTTATTATAATTCTCAAATATTATACGTGTAATAAATGTGAGAATTTCTCGAGTATTACAATGGCAATATGGGATGACAATGCAGTTGTTTTCAAAGGAGCTATATTTGCATTTGATCTGATTTGTTTCATGAGCAGGTGGGTTTTAGAAGGAAATCCATTTCTTGAGAAAACCGTCGTGGAACATGCCTCCAAAAATTTAAAAAAAAAAATCTTTACATGACATTATTTGTAAAAACCCATTGTGTAAAGCTATAATCTACCATGATGGTTTTCTAAAAAAACTGTCGTATAAAATGACCGTCCTCGTATTATAAGATAAGATGACAGTTTTCATATTTTTGGTCTATCCGTGCTTTTAAACCTCCTACCACGATGCTTTTTGATAAACTATTATCAAATAAGCATCGTTTAATCACTATTGTGTCGTAGTGTATGTCTAGAAAAGGCACATTTCATTTACTGCTTTGTGGAACTTTCTTATTTATATTATTATATTTTAAAAAACAAAATTAATAATTTGAGAATAACTAATATCAAGGATTTCTAAAGCATACTAACTAGGGGTGTTTGGGATGGAGTTATGAGCTCTAAAGTTCCAACCACAAACAATATAAAGATCTTACTTTCTAAAATATAAAGCAAAAATTTTATACAGTATAAAACTCTCACATGTTATACTGTGCGGTTCAAACTTTAGAGTTAGAATTCTTCTCCCAAGCACCCTATAAATTAGAACTCCTTAAAGAGGTTATTCTTTCTCAGGCTCACCATTGAATAATTGAAAATAAAGTGATCACAAAATCTACTCTTTCAAATGAAAAAATGAGACCTTGTTAAACCTTAAACAAAAAAATCCCAAGAGAAACAATCGAATCAAGGAAAACAAATGTACCGTCTTGAGTCCAGGGTATCTAGAAAAGGAAAGGCCTAAAAAAAAAAGAAATTAATCACAAATCACCACGAGTTCAAACTAACAAAATTTTTATTGAACCCTTGCTTAGCATCCTAATTAAATTGATAATCATGCAACCCGGACATGCCATATTTATCTAGCCCTTTTGTTGTCACATTGGAAGAAATGACTGTTCGTTGGATCATACACAACATATTTAGAGTGACACTCTTCATATTTTGACCAAGCATTAGCTTTGAACACTACAAGTTACTCTCTTCAAACTTATGACCATGAGATATTTCAAAGGGGTTGAAAAGGCCACTTTGTAAAAACTCTTATATAAGTTCTAAAAGGGCCATGAACAGTTATTCAAGCTATGGAAGAAGCCAATGCAATCATTAGACCTTTTTGGGCGGGACGAGGAAACAAAAAACAATGTTACAATAAGCAACAAGGCAGCGATGTAACTAGAGCTAGAGATATTGAAATGATTATGCCTTACACTAAAATCCAGCCTAGATAAAAAATCGATAATTATACCCTTGCTTAGAAAGAAATGACATTAGTAGTTTTAGGGCCTTAGAATAAACTAACGGAACTCGATAAGCTACATAAAGGTATACTATTAAGTCTAAAAAGAAAGATGTTTACGATTTTTGTGTTTGATGGCATAGAGGTATCAAAATTTGTAAATGTCAAATGTTTTATTTTCGAGTGTTTTCATTTTCCATCTTTGTAAAGTTGTTGCATACTATATTTTTTCTTTTGTTAGGTTTGCCATTTTAGCCAGATTGTAAGCATTTTACCAATTTGAACCGTCTACAGTGTAAAGATCTCGGTTAGCTACACTGTAAAGCAAAAAACAGATATAGTGTAAAGCTCTTATATGCTATAGTGTTTTAAGCCAAAAATAATTTAAACTATTGGTTTGAACTTTTTTCTTAAATACAAAAAAATTGTGAATACCAACCTAATTGTAAGATGCTACCACTAGAAATTAGGCCTTTAGCGATGACACTATTAGCAATGATAGGTATCATCGCTATTAATTGCCGTCTTTACGATGACATGTAGTCGCAAAAACTAATAGTGACGACATTAAAAAAAATTCATTGCAAATAATAAAAGCAACAATGTTATCGCATAATGTACACATATTAGCGACGACAAGTTGTTGCAAAAAAAATTGGAAAATATCCATTATTATTTCCGACGACATGTCGTCGCAAATCGTAACGCAAATAATAAAGGCACCCTAGTGCGAGAACATTATGCACCAATTGACTGATATTTACGATGACATGTCGCAAATATGGCGGACTTTAGTTGGCTCTGTAGAGTTAGAGGTACCAGTAGTATTTGCGACAACATGTTGTTGTAAATACTAGTGGAGTATAGTTGGTTTTGAAAAGTCAGAAATACTTATATCAAAATGAGCTATAATTTTCAACATTTTTGCAAAAATTTTGGCGGTGGGTTTGGTAGTGTCTAAAAACTATTTGCGAGGAAATCGAAAAAAGTTGTCGCAAAAATCTTTTCCAGAATATTCCCCCTTCGATTTCTCAAAATTTTTAGAACAAATTAAATGACGTTGTTTCAGGCTATAATTTGCGACAACTTTGGGGTTATTTTAAACGACATATGTCATTGCAAAAATGCCCGTGTATGAAACAGAACACAAAACCTAATATCCCCATTTTTCCTAAGTTTTGCTTTGCCCTTCTCTCTCATTCTCTTATTCTCACCGACTGAAATTTGTCCCAAACCCTACAAAATCCCATTTCTCTTCCACTTTCTCCTCTATTTCGCATTAAGACCCTAAAATCTTCAAAGAAGTCCAAAAATTCCCCCATAGATACACAAAAAATCCTAAATACCAAGCTTTCTCTTCCTCTCTCCACTGTCCACCGCTTGCTACCATTGTCTGTCAGTATTCTTCCCTTATTGCTACCACTTTTAATTTTCCAACCCCCGGTTTTAGTAGGTTTTAGATTGAGTAAGTTTTTAATTTTTTTAATGGTTTTATTTATGAATTGTGGTTATGTAAATATTTATGTGGTATGAATAAAGTTATGTGATTATGTATAAATATTGATAAGTAGGTAAAAATGAATAATTTGAGTAACGTGAAATGTGGTTGTATTTGGGTTGGTTTATGTTTTTTGTTGGATATTGGATTGATTATGTTTTTAGTTCTTGTGATGGTAAAAATGTTGAATTGGATGCTGTTGTGATGGTTATAATTGAATTGGATGTTTTTCTGATGTTGTTGTAAGGTGTTACAATGGTAAAAATGTAGAATTGTAATATTGGTGAAATTTTTATTATTTATATAAGTTAGTTAAAATTGTAACGTTGTTTTAGTTAGAATTGTAATTTTTATTATTGTAATATTCTTAGTTGATTAAGTTGTTTTATTTTATAAGTTGGTTGTTGTTTTAATTAGTTTATAAGTTGTTTATAAGTTGGTAAAATTTAAATTAAGTTAGTTCTTACAATTTTTAATATATTAAAAATATAATCTAATTCCTTAAAAATAATTTAATTTATTGCAATATGTTATATGATTTGAGAAAATTAAAATTAAAAATTAATTAATTAATTAATAATATAATTCCTCCCCCTCCTTTAAACAATGCTAATGACAACGATGAGGATGCCAATGATGCTGCAAATTTAGGGAATTGGATTGTACTTTCATTTTATTTATCCATACTGTTTAATATTTTTAGACATTATGTGTGGCTTTATTCTATTAATGAAACAATTTATTATTGTTGAAATTTTTAAATATTAATTAATTTTAATTATTGTAATTTAATATATTGTAGTAAAATCTATTAATAAAAATAACAAATTAAAAACTTAATAAAAATCATTAAAAATATATTTATTATAATATTATAATTATTTTAAAAAATAATCATTTGCGATGACAAAGTCGTTGTAAATACAAACAAAACCAAAAAATTAGTGACGACATAAATGTCACAAAACTAACACCAAGTCAACACTTGAGTAAGTATTTACTAAGATATATTTTGAAATTATTGTCGCAAAAAATTAAATCCATACTAGCCCATTAATGACTTATTTACAGTGACGTGATTATGACAAACGTTATCGTAAATAACTCTTTTGCGACTAACTTTATGCGACGATGTATTTGCAACTACTTGTCATGACAAATAATTTTTTTGTGACAACTTCAAGTTTGTTGCGATGACATTTTGTCATCTCTAAAGACCTACTTTGTTGTAGTGTGCTAGGTCTCTCTTATAATTTTTTATTTATTTTAGGGTTATTTTCCTTTTTATACCTGTATTTCAGATTTATTCAAACAATATACCTTTAGTTTTTTATCACATCGAATTTATACCTTTAGATTAGATTTAATACATAAATTTATACCTTTTCATAATCAATCTTTAATTTTGACTTAAGAAATTGCCCAAAATACCCGCAAATTGAAAAATAAGAGAACTTTTAAAATTTAAAAAACTTTATACTAAGGTTTTTGACTTCAAAAATATATGAAATACCCTAAAAAATGGGTGTTTTGTGTGTTTACTGCAACAAATTTAAGATTATACGACTTTCATTTAACTATCGTTTCTCAAAAACCGTCGTGATAAGGAAAAAAACGTGGCGAGTTACGCCCACAAACACGAAAACCATCATGGTAAGTGCAGGAGCTACCATGACGGTTTTTTAAAATACCATTGTGGTAGCTTTGACGTACCACGATGGTTTTTTTAAAAACCGTCATGGTAGCTCCCACACTTACCACAATGGTTTTTTAAAAAACTGTTGTTGTATCTCACTTAAAAACCCCTTTCCACCTCTAAAATCAGACACAAATAAAAAACTCACCTCTTAAAAACGAGCACAGAGCCCTCCGAAACAGTTGTTCCTATCCCTCTCCGCCTCCACACTTCTTAATCTCATTCAAATTGTAAGTTTTTTTTGTTAGAAATTGTTAAATTATTGTTGATTTTGTTGTTTAATTAATCCAAATTTGAAAAATTGTCATTGATTTTGTTGTTTATTCTGTGATTATTGTGTTATGGATCATGGGTTTGATTTATTTGTTTAAAAATGGGTATATGTAATTTGTTTTTATGACGGGTGATGTTTTTGTTTTATGATAAGATCGAATATATATGGTGGGTATGTATATAATTTGTGAAATTCATTTTAATTGAATATTTGCTATTTATTATTTCGATTTAGGAATTGCAAAATGGATAGGAAATGGATGTGGGATTTTTGATTGTCTAAAGAATATGTGAATGGTGCAGAAGAGTTCTTGGATTTTGCCAAAAGTCATGCCAATGTGATAGAATTCGGTGTCCTTGTGTTCAATGTGGAAACCATAGATTGCATCCAATTCCAATTGTTAGAGGACATTTATTCCAAAATGGAATTATAAGTAGTTATCAAAAGGGGCATTTCCATGGCGAGTCTCATTTCAATAATCCAACTTTAGTAAGTAAAGGGAAGGAATCTATTGTGGAGGATAATATGGATCATCACGACAATATGGTTGACATGGTCAATGATTTGGAAGAACACTTGTGCACCGTCCGAATGTATTTGAAACAATGATGAATGATGCTGAGACACCCGTGTATGAGGGGTGTACCAATTTCACCAAATTGTCCGCTTTAGTTGGATTATGGAATTTGAAAGCATTGGGTGGGTGGTCAAATTCTAGTTTTACAAAACTTTGGAAATTTTTAGGAAGACTTCTACCAGAGGGTAATCAAATACCAACTAGTATGTATGAGGCTAAGAAGACTTTGAGCACTTTGGGAATGGATTATGAGAAAATTCATGCTTGTGAAAATGATTGTGTTCTTTATAGGAATGAGTATGAGGACAAGAATTATTGTCTGGTTTGTCAATAAGCAATATGGAAGAAAGGAAAGGAGCCCAAAGACGGTAAGAATGGAGTGCCAAAGAAAGTGTTATGATATATCCCACCGGTACCACGTTCGAGATGTTTATTCAGAAACCTAAAACATGCCAAGAATTTGACATGGCATCATGACAAATGGGGGGACGATGGTATGCTTAGACACCCAACGGATTCACCACAATGGAAGGCTTTTGAAGCCTATCATCCTAACTTTAGTGTGGATCTAAGAAATATACATTTCGCTTTGTCGCTGGATGGAATGAATCCACATGGTAACATGAGTAGTAGGCATAGCAGTTGGCCCGTAATACTTGTTAACTACAATCTCCCTCCAAAGATGTGCATGAAGTGAAAGTTTTTAATGTTATCTTTAGTGATTTTGGGTCCTCACCAGCCAGGCAATGACATTAATGTATATTCAGCACCATTAATCGATGTCCTAAAAAACTTGTAGGAAAATGGAGTCAAAGTTAGAGATGCTTATCAAGAAGAGACGTTCACACTCTATACAATATTGATATAGACAATTAACAACTTCCCCACATATGGCAATTTATCTGGTTACTCGGTGAAGAGTTTTATTGGTTGTCCTATTTGCATGACGGAAACGTCTCACAAATGGTTAAAGAATGATAAGAAAACCGTTTTTCTTGGTCATAGAAGATGGTTGCCAAGAGATCATCGTTACCGCAAACAAAAGAAAGCCTTTGATGGCAACAACGAAGAAAGAGACCCTCTTCATCCTTTGACGGGTGAACAAATATTAGAAATGGTAAAAGATATAAGAGTCGTATTCAGGAAGAGAAAGCGAGGTAAGGACGAGCCGCTGATTGATTGACCATAGAAAAAAAGATCAATCTTTTTTAATCTTCTATACTGGAAGACACTTTTTGTTCGTCATTGTTTAGACATTATGCATATTGAGAAAAATATTTGTGAATCCATAGTCGACACGTTGCTTGACATTCCAGGCAAGACTAAGGATGGTGAAAAAGCTCGATTGGATCTCATGAAAATAGAGATTAGGCCTAATTTGTTTCTAGAGAAAAGAGGGAACCGCACTTACTTACCTCCGACGAATCACACGTTATCAAGAACGGAGAAGAGGAAGCTTTGTGGATGGCTTACTTTGTTGAAAGTGCCAGACAGGCATTCTTCAAAATTTATAAAGTTAGTGTCGGTGAAGGATTTGAAACTTATTGGCATGATGTGTTGATGTAGCAATTACCACCACTTGCTTTGCAGGGAATTCTAACAAAGGACGTGAGATTTGCAATTACCATGTTGTGCTCGTTCTTCAATTCAATATGCTCTAAGGTAATTGATCCACTTATGCTACATTCACTGCAATTGGAGTTGGTGCAAACCTTATGCATGCTTGAGAAGTATTTTTCACTGGCATTTTTTGACATCATGATTCATCTACGGTGCATTTAGTACGTGAAGTTAAGTCATGCAGACCGATATATTTTAGATGGATGTATCCATTTGAAAGATATATGAAGGTTTTAAAGGGCTATGTGAAGAATCGAAATAGGCCGAAGGGATGTATTGTAGAAAGTTACATAGCTGAGGAATCAGTTGAAATTTGCTCCGAATGCCTATCTAATGTGCATGCAATTAGGGTGCCTAAGACTATAAACATTGAGGCTAGGGGACTATCTATTGGCAATCCTTCATCAGTAAATCGAGAGGCGTAGGAGCAAGCATGTCTTTATGTCTTGCACAATGCTAATGAAGTGGAGCCTTTCATTAAGGTGCACATGAATGAATTAAAAAAAGGAAACCCAAAAAGAACAAGAAATGAGAAGTGGTTGCAAGATGAACACAACCGGACCTTTCAGTTGTGGATTAGAGCACACATCTATGGCAAGTGCTCCACATCACAAGATGTTGGCATGTCACAGGACTCGAAGAACCTAGCTAGAGGACTGTCATCGGTAGTTACAAGATATATGTCATATTCCATAAATGGTTACACTTTTTACACTTGCGAAAGAGATGAGAAGCATCCTGTCCAAAATAGTGGTGTGACTCTCTGTGTCGAGGCTATGCATATTGCCTCCGCCAAGGACAAGAATTTGGTATATGGGACCATGAACTACTTTGTTTTCATTAAAGATATTTGGGAACTTGATTATGGGGGATTATGCATAGCACTTTTAAGCGCAAGTGGGCCAATAACAACTATGTTAAGAACAATAATGACGATATCATGGTGGTTAACTTTAGAAGATTAGGATACAAGATTGATCCCTTCATTATGGCATCATAAGCAATCAAGTTTTTTATACTATGGATCCCTAAGACATGCAGTTGTCTCTAGTCATCCCAATGAAGCCAAGATTAGTTATCAACGGTGAAGAAGTTGCTGAGGATTGCACAGGCATCTCTTTATTAACAAAGGGATTGCCACCGGTTGAAGAGATAGATGATTTTGAAGATAATGTTTCTCACTTACTTCACGAAGATGTGGAATGGATATGTATTGAGAAACCAATGAAAAAAAAAGACAAAAAATTAGCATCTATAAACTAATTTATGTCGTTAATTTATTTTAAAATATTTATTTAATTTCTTGTATTTTTCATCTTTTTTTAAGGGTTTGGGATATATATTTATAGTTATATTTGTGATGAATATAGAGAAAAAGTATACATTCTAGGCCATTGGATGCTTAACACACGGGTTGGCCACCCTAAGCAGAAGTGAAAAACATATGTCAGTGTTAATTATGCAAATTTTTTACGACGATTTATTAAAAAACCATCATGGAAGGCTGTGTGGCGTACCCAGCCCCACTCAAGCCCCCATGAGGCCCGTAGGTCGGCCCCCGACATAATTGGCTCTTATTGCGGCGTAACCGGGCCCACTCATTCGTATTGTCCCCTCTGGGGCCCACTGGTCCCTCAGGGTTTTTGGTACTCATGAAGGAAATAAGAACCTCTTAAGGGAGGTTTAAGGTTCGAACCATGAGGGACGCAAAAGAAAACCCTGAGGGACCAGTGGGCCCCAGAGGGGACAGTACGGATGAGTGGGCCCGGTTACGTTGCAATAAGAGCCAATTATGTCGGGGGCCGACCTACGGGCCTCATGGGGGCTTGAGTGGGGCTGGGTACGCCACAGGCTGCTTCTATTTCACAACATTTAAAATGCTGCAGAAACCCTTCCACGACAATTTATCGAGAAACCGTCGTGCAAGGCTCTTCTATTTTATAGCATTATAGATGCTGTGGAAGCCCTTCTACGACGGTTTCTCAATAAACCATCATGGAAGGCTGCTTCTATTTCACAACATTTAAAATGCTATAGAAACCCTTTCACGGCGGTTTATTAAGAAACTATCATGGAAGGCTTCTATTTTACAACATTATAGATGCTATGGAAGCCTTTCCACGACGGTTTCTTAATAAACCATAGTGGAAGGCTACTTCTATTTCACAGCATTTTGAATGCTGCAGAAGCCCTTCCATGACGGTTTATTAAGAAACCGTCATGGAAAGCCTTCTATTTTACAGCATTATAGATGCTGTGGAAGCCCTTCCAAGATGGTTTCTCAATAAACCATTGTGGAAGGCCGCTTTTCTTTCACAGTAAGTTAAATGCTGCAGAAGCCCTTCCACGACGGTTTATTGAGAAACTGTCATGGAAGGCTCCTTCTATTTTATAGCATTTAAAATGTTGTAGAAACCTTCCACGACGGTTTCTTAATAAACCATCATGGAAGGCTGCTTCTATTTTATAGCTTTTTAAATGTTAGCCTTTCCACGACGGTTTTTCAATAAACCATCGTGGAATCAACAACAATTTTTCTAATGTGAATTATCTTCCACGTGGAAGATTTAACTCCACCTTTAAAAATTTTGAAACGCATGCCCAGCTCCCCATTTTGAATACGCCTCCCTCTCTCTTTAAAATCCCTCTCTCTCTCTCTCTCTCTCTCTCTCTCTCTCAAGATCACTCTTTGTCACCGTCGCCTCCGCCGCTATCACCGTCGCCTCCTCGCCCCCGGTAAGCTCCCCCTCCCTCTCTCTCTCCTTTTGCCCCTCCCCACCGCCCCCCTCTTCCCCCACCCTGGCCCCCTCGGCCCACCCACCACCAGACCCTACCCCCTCGCCCCATCCACATCCTCGGCCCCCCATCGTCCTACCCA
The DNA here is from genome assembly GCA_025403435.1 of Artocarpus heterophyllus. Taxonomy (NCBI): domain Eukaryota; kingdom Viridiplantae; phylum Streptophyta; class Magnoliopsida; order Rosales; family Moraceae; genus Artocarpus; species Artocarpus heterophyllus. The sequence continues at coordinate 13,388,694 of CM046340.1, read as the reverse complement.
CCCCCACCTCGGCCCCCTCGCCCCCTCTAGCCCCACCCACCCCCCCTGGCCCCACCAGCCCCCCTTGCCCACATTGCCCCATCCCCGCCACCCTCACCCCCCTCGCCCTACCCACCCCCCACCCTGCCCCCGTCGCCCCACCCACCCCACCCCACCAATTTGAAATTGTGTAATATCATTGTAAACTTGTGAATATATAAAGATGCGAATATGTGAAATTGTGTAATTGAAATTGTAAAGTTGTGAATATGTGAATATTGTGAATATGTAAAATTGTGTAATTGAAATTGTAAAGTTGTGAATATGTGAAATATGTGAAATTGTGTAATTAAAATTGTAAACTTGTGAATTTGAGAAGATGAGAATATGTGAATATTGTGAATTTGTGAAGATATGAATATGTGAAATATGTGAATATTGTGAATATGTGTAATATGTCAACTTATAATATGTGATTTTTAGTATGTAATTGCGTAACATATCAATTTAGAATATGTTAATTTTTGACTGTAAGATAGTAATTTAATATTACTATGTGTGTGTTAGTTTTGGCTTACTTTGCACAGGTACAATGTCTCCCGAGGTCGATAGTGATCAGTACGAGGACAAGTACGAAGAGTGCACTCCATCTTCAACGCAATAAGCCACCAAAACGAACCAAATTTGATCCAAAAGTAAACTTTGAGCAAAGGGCTACATTGATTAAAAAAGTTCATTGGATAAAGAAGAAAGGTTTAAGAATTGAAGTGACATTTGATTCGAAAAGCCAACCGAAAGGTGCAGCTGGCCATGAATTAAGTAGTTGGATCAAAGTCTTTAGTCGAAAGCATGTTCCTATATGGACAAAAGATTGGAGGTCTAAAGATTTGGATAAAGTAAAAGAAGTGACTTGGAGAGAGATTTACAAAGCTTTTACAGTCGAGGATTGGTATAAGAAAAGGACTTTGAAGGTTTGTGGTGAATTAGCAAAGGGGTTTAGATCCGACCTCTATATTACCTTTGTACAGCCATACCTTTCCATTCTGGAGGTGGATGAAAATGTATATAAACGGCCTCATACGGTAGTACACTACTACCCCTCCATAAACAATGATGATTGGGAAGCTTTTGTGAGGTATCGACATTCCATCAAATTCCAACTGTTATCATCAAACACAAGAAAAATAAGAGCAAAAAATGATTACTGCTCCATGGTTGGCCGAGTCAGATATAGAGAGTTTATTCTATCATTAATATATTACTAACATAGCGTAACATAGTTAGTTAAGACGAGCGTGCTACCAACACGGGAGGAGTTGTGGTAAAATCACGTCAAGGTCTCGATGGACAGTTTAAAAATCCAAAAGTAGTAAAAATTGAGAACTTGATTGTAAGTTTATTGAACACGAACCATTAATTTGTAATTTAATACCTGTTGAAGGATCTTAAGCATAACATGGTTTTGTTGTTGTTTTATAGGATGAATACACGACACAACAAAGTCAAGGGAGCTTCCAATCGGTTGGTAATGATGACATTTTGACGAGGGCACTAGGGAAACTAGAACATTCCGGACGTGTTCGCGGTCAATCAAAGTATGTGAAGCAGTTTCAATACTTCGACCTCTAATCAGGTACTTCGAAATTGAATTCCCAAATGTTGAAGATATAGATGGAGATTTCAGAACTACAAGGTCTTATGACCGAGCTCATATCCCAAGGATGTGCCAAGTCAACGGATGATAGCATCTCACAATGCAACAACTTCAAGGCTAGTTGTAACCCTTCCAATAATGTAGCAGAAGCTTCAGAAGTCCAATTGTCACCTCCTCGTCAAAAGCCCGAACAAGGTCAAGAATGTAGGATCTTTGTTAAGGATAGAATTAATGGTGGATGTGCACTTGTTGCGCTTAGGAAGGCGTGGATGGAGAGTCTTCCAACTGATATAGTTCATCGAAGACTTTTGGGGGAAAAAACGTGCGCATTAGCATCACTACCATTAGAGTTAGAATAGTTGAATTGCCTGTTCCAACCCTTGAAGCAACAACTGTGGGTGAAGCCACCGGAAGCTTCGTCGCATGGCCAAAAAGGTTAGTTGAGGTCATCGCATTGATAAAGACGAGTTAAGCACCTAGCCACATTTCACAAGATCTAAGCAGAAAGAAACGCTAAAAAAAGAAAAGCTCTACAAAAGCAAGACAATCACAACTTGAGGTAGAGCAAGAATAAGAATAACCCGTTACAAATGAGTCACTACATGCATTTAACTTCGCTTCAGTACCTTAAGAATTTATGCAGTTGGCTTTATACGTACATTTTTTCATGCGCGATGGGTCGACGATTCAGTGCCCGATACCAGTAAATGTCACTGGCAATGAATTGCCTATCTATATGGGGTATAAAGATGTTTACTACTCTATCAACTTTTATAAAATCAGGTAAAACTATATCTTGGTATACCTCAAGTAATAACTCCATCCTTAATTTCTAAATTTTAAAATATAGGTAGAGTTGTAAGGTGCTTTCAAATAATTGACTGTATTGTTTCTTATTGTAGTTTTTTGGCAGAATATTGTGAACTTTAAGGCTAAATTTCAGGTTCATATCTTTCGCGTTTGTTTCAAGTGTTGCAATAGACCTACAGAGTGATCGCAAAAAGCACGCTATGTCACTCCCCCACCTATTAGCTCAAGCACCGAGGGGGAAATTATTCTTCCTGCCATACAATGTTGGAGATCATTGGATGTTGGCACTTATTTCGCCATGGGAGGACCAAATATATAGGTTTGATCCCCTCGGACGCCCACCACGTGGCGATTTCGTATCAGTCACGAGATTGTAAGTATTAATGTTTACTTTTAAAATTAACTGTTTTGAGTCCCACATAATTGTATTATCTATTAATTCATTTAAACATAACACACTGTTAGAGCGCTTAACGATTGGAAGCTTCAAGCAGGAAGCAGTGTCACAAACCAACCGAACGGAACACTATATTTCAAATGTAAGTGTCCAAGACAACAAGAAAATGTAGAATGTGGTTTTTTATTCTACGTTTCATGCGAGATATAATTACAAGTGGTATACAAGCCCTAGAAAGAAAAGAATTTTATATACATACAGATATACATAAAGTTATATTAGAGTGGGTACAATTTATAAATAGGTATGTAATTTTTAGATAGATAGATAGAGATAGTAGATCCACAGTTGCTCAAAATAGCTCAAATGTAAATGATCTTGTAAATACCTTGTAATTTCAATATATATCAATTTTTGTATGCAATTAGGGCCTTGTTGTAATAGATAACACATAGGACTTGCCATCTCATGGGAAATAAAAAAATTTTAGAATTTTTTTTTTGGCATAAGCAATTTCCCACGACGGTTTTTGTAAAAACCGTCATGGAAGATCTAGCTTCCACGACGGTTTTCCTGAAAATCGTTGTGGAAGCATGATCTTCCACGATAGTTTTCCTAGAAACCGTCGCGGTGGATTAAACCCTCGACCGCCACTTTGCGCCAGTTTTTCTATTCCACGACGGTAAAATACCGTCGTGAAAACTCTATTTTGTACCACGGCTGACGTTTTCACGATGGTTTTTTAACCATAGTGAAATTTTTCACGATGGTTTTAAACCATCATGGAATCCTTAGTCTGTAGTAGTGGTTTTTGTTTTTATTTTCTTCTTATTTTTTAAAGTTTCAATTTTTTTTCTTTTACTTCAGGATAATTTGGTCATTTTAAATGTAAAAATCAATTATAGACTGAGATAAGGTATAGATTTGTGTATTAAATATAATATGAAGGTATACATTCAATAAGATAAAAAGCCAAAGATACAATTTTTGAATTCATATAAAATAGATGGTATAAAAAGATAAATATCCTTTTATTTTATTTTATATTTTAAAAAAGATGCCACCACCATTTCGAAACTACAAAGACTTTAATTATTTTGTTCAATAATTATCAGATTTTGGAACAATAAATTCTTCACAATGGGAGCATCAATAATAACATATTCAAATTTGTCTTTCTTTAAATTATTGTTACGGTGCAACTTTATGCAATCAAAGCTCGAAGGTGTTAGAATAGATGCCCTTAAAGCATATAATGTTTTATAATGGACATATTTGTAAATAAATAAAATGAATTTTTATTATATTTGTGTACATGTATTTTGAATATTATTAAAATTTCATAACTATCTTGTGACCTTAAATATTGTATTAGGTTAATTACATAACTATACCTTTTAGTTTTGACTATTTCTCAATTTATTCATTTTGTTTTAAGAAACTATAAAGATATCCTTTGAATTTAAAAAACTTGTTTCAATTTTATCCTTAGCGGAATTTTTGGAAAAAAAAATATGAAGATAAATAAACATACACTTAATTAAATTGAGTTTATTTTTAAAATATATTTTTCTTCTTGAAAAAATTTATAAAAAAAATATTTTAACCTTTTAAAAGTCATAAAACTTAATAACTTTTTCTTAAAATTTGATGTTTTGTTTAGGAGTTTTTATATTTTTATGTTTTTATTTCCATAAGATATTTTTCATCACTGGTTAAAGATAATTATGTTGTTTTACCTATTTTTTTATTTATAATGATAAAATTGAAACAAGTTTTTTAAATTTAAAGGATAACTTTGTAGTTTCCAAAAATAGAGGAACAATTTGAGAAATCGTTAAAACTAGAAAGTATAATTATATAATTAACATATATTATACATAAGTATTATATATAAGAGGATAATATTTAAAGATGATAATTAAAATAGTCAGTAACATATAATTATTTATTAGAATTAATTATTCATTTAAAATATGGAATCTCTAATTGAGCATTACTTATATAGGCCATTTCGATTAAGAATGGAACAGTCTTGTCTGAACTATTAATGTAGTGAGTTATTAAATGAGTGCATTATATATAATGAGATTATGTAGGACTGGAACATGATGTACATGAACGGCTAAATAATTTTTGTTAAAATACAGCAAATTCTAATCATATCGATCAATAGTCATATATAAAATGATCTTAATTCTGAGTCAGTAGCAGACTTCTATTTATGAAATTCTGTCTAAGTGGGACCTATACTGTGGGCATGTTATACGGATATTTATCTATGTGCTAGGCTTACTTATTCTCCCATTTTTTTATTTATTTAAAAGAAATTAAATTTAAAGTCTTTTTTTTTTTAACGTGCTTGGCCCTTCGACCGATATGCTTAAAGGTGCCAAATTTTGCACTAAACGATAAAAGTGCATCTAATATGCACCGTGTTTTTTTTTTTTTTAAGCAAAAGCAACGTTTTTTAATATAAAAAAAGATTAACGTTTTTTTTAAATATAAGAAAAAGATGGAGATAAGGTTTAGTTTTATTTTAAATGAATCTGAATCAGAATAGAATTCCTCCTATGTGTCTATAAATAGGTGTTTAGGAAGTGCTTTTATTTATTCTAATTCTAATTCTCCTTCTTAATTTTAGAGAGAGAAAGCCTAGAGAGAAGTATTCTCCATGGCCACCTCTTGGTTTCTCATGTGTTGAGTATAAATCAAGAACCTAAATTAGAGAGTGTTGTGTCATGTTTGTACCGTGTCGATGTTGTGTTTTTTATTACGCCAGGTATAATAGACCATTGGATGGGCCACTCATTTTTAAAATTATTTTTAATACTTTTCAAATAATAATATTATTTAAAAATAAATAAATAAATATCAAAAACTTCATATTTTATTACCAAGTACAAAAAAAAAATAAAAATTAATGCACTATAAATCTAAGACTCAAGCCCCTAACTCAACATTTTCGTGAAAAATGAATAAAAAGATATACAATATTTAAACTTGTTAAGCTGAAACATAAAGTTGTCAAAAGTAATTATGGTCTCAAAAGTAATTAATGAGAAATTTATAATAATATTATCATTAAAATTACACAATTAAAAAAATAATATATTTGTTGTACCAACCCATCGTGCTCAATGGATTGTGTCGTGCTCGTGTTGTACTATAACTTTTTATCATGTCGTGTCATACCTAACCAATGAGCCTAAATTATGAGCTCGGACGGCCCACCATCTCATGCCACGCTTCGCCCGGACTAATTTAATCTCCTGTAGTACCGTGCTTGACAAAAAGTTTTTTATATTGCACTATCGTAGTTATTGGCGCTCTAGCCCAATTGACATCACTAATCAAAATCCACAGGACTCTCTCATTGTCTTCTTTTCGTGAAAACGGACTGTACCTAATTGTAAAACGTCTTCTGCATTAATATTTATGACACATGGGCTGTACTACTAGGTTTACTACCACTAATAATATACTATCAGAAGTATCTTAATTCTCTCATATATTACCCGTATATTGCATATAAACATCAGAAATTTTAGCTACGTATCTGTTTTGTTAACATTTTTTAAAATCAAAGAACACGAAGTTTGCCATTTTTTTGGCTATGGTTAAAAAAAGTAAAAAATTAAGCGTTATCAGGCAAATCCTTTACTGTTTACTTATTCACTTTTTGTTTAATCTTGCAAATAATTCAGCAGGTGCAAATTCCCCATGTGTTTTCCATCTAAATAAAATAAATAAAATCCTTACATGAATGATATTAATCATCGGTTCTTTATAATTTACTCCGGTCAAAAGAAGTAGACGAAAAAACCACATCTTTCTGATCACTCAAGATTACGCATTTAAATTTGAAAGCTCCTTAACATCTCCTCTGATACTTCACATCTTGTATTTTAATTGAACCTTTGGCCAACGTTCTATACCGTACGTTCATGTAACAATAATAATAAAAGCAGAATTAATCATGGGGACCTTATATGTTCTATAGAAAATTATTATATGTATGTACTGTTCATGCCCTGTGGCTGAGGACACCTTTAGTATTGCCGATCGTTGTCAAAATAGCATGCAATCATATTGGTCGCCGTGGTCCTTTTCTTGTTTCTACTAGAGTTATTGAAACGTCCCAGAGGTTTATAATTTTGGAGACTACCCTTGTGAGAATTGTTACCAATAGAACATGCTTTGAAACTTTTTTTTTTATATAAGAAATAAGGAATGTCACCTACTTTTGAGTGGGGTTAAACAGGTTGAGATGGAGGGACTTACAACCAACTAAGCTAATCTGATTAAAATTATTTTTTTAATAAATATAATAACTAAAAAAAATATACGTATTAGTAAGTATTTTTGTCGATTTCACTGAAGAAATTGCCTATAATTTTTTTTTTCCTTCCAAGCTGTCAATATCTTGCGAATAAAACCTCAATCGTCACACTATGTAGAAAATTTTGAAAGCCCTCATGAATTTTGGTCTTATGGATGTCCACGTGGGAAGGGATCATGCGTGGTCTACTCCTGTTGGATTTCCACATGGCCCCACTTGGGCTAAGGATCACATCCTAATCAACCTGCAGTGCTTTTTTTTTTTTTTTTTTTTTTTGAGAGTGTGACCTAGCAATTTAACATGTATATATACTCATTTAATTCGTTTATAGAAACAAACAACACGAGATGCCATATGTCTATAACATTTTTTTCACTATTCTTATATACTGAGGTTTTTGTGACCACTCATTACTAGATATTAGCTTCTGCGTTCCAATTAGATCTAATTATACTCACCACTAGTTGTCTTGGGACACTACTTATATTAGAATTAATGTTTTAAGTTTTAACGACCATATTCATCACCACCAACCATGCTGAGCAAAAATTATTTTTAGATCTGTATTCACCGCAAAAAAACTAGACTTTTAATAAACTTTTTTTTAGCATAAGTTTTAATGTTGTGACTAATGTGCATTTCATCTTTTTAATAAACTTTTTTAGTATAATTTTTAGTCACAACATTTTGTTGTGATTAATGTGCATATAGTCTTAATTTTTTATTTCAATTTTTGTTATGACTAAAAGTTTAATTTTTTTGTGGTGATTATAGATTCACAAATAGCAATAGTTGTAATCTGTTGTCATTTGCTCCTACTTTTAACAACGGTTAACTATACAATAGTTGGAAAGGTAACAGATTTTATCCCTTGTCTATTAATAGTTTTATACTAGTGACAGGATTTTGAGTTTAAATAACGTTTCATTAATTGTCTCCGCTTTCAAACAAAGGATTGGTCTCAAAAATGCTGTGAAAATATGGGAATATTACATGATATCAGTATTTCATATAATGATAATAATTTTTATATAAAGAATATTGTATAGTGCTGAATACAAATCTAGTGAAGGAACTATCTGTTGGAGTTGATTTTCGAACATCAATACTTCTCTACTTGCTCCGCTGCTCTCCGCTGTTTTTCAATTGCTCTGACGATGAGAAGCGTTGGGAACTGGCTTGCAGAAAATACTTGGCGCTTAAGTTACGCAAACAAATATGAAGAAAATTTAGCATAATACGTAGTAGTAAAGGTTATGAAAAAGAGGGTCAATAGGAATTAATGGAAGCCTAATGCTGTACTTATAGTAAAGGTTAGTCACCGTTGATTTTAGCGACATCTTGTAGATTACCAATGATAATCTAAGCGATTACTATGGTCAGTCTTGGAAATTTGACAAAAATATACATTATAGTTGACGTTTTATTTGTCCTCGAATGGAGCAGAAACTCGAAACTTTAATGAATTACGGAAATCCATAGTTGAACAGCACTTCATTATTTCGTTGCGTCATGCCTGGCGTCAAAATTTTGCTTGTGCCTTGTAAGCTGCGATAATAATCGTGAAATGCACTTTCCCATCACTTATCTCCCTTATTGTGGTTTTATTTTGTAAGATTTGTACATTTGCTTTGATCAATAACTTTCGGTGGAAGAGGACTGAGACAAGTGCGAAATATGGCAGATCTTGTTGAAAATTACTTCGGAACCAACCGTGTCCGACATCATGTGGTTATAATATTTGTTATTTATTTAAACAAAGTGTATGGCCTGAAACTTGTGGTGGCGTTTTCGTTTCATACGCAGACCAGTAAGTTTCTCTATGGCTATTATTCGCTATTCGTTGAAAAACAACATCCATACAATTTTTCAATTTGTCATGACTCCATATATGGATCTGTTTGGTAAATGGATTCAAATTAATGATTTGATTTGGGTTAGTATAATTTGAATTAGGATAAAAATTAGTAATTTGAATTGTTATCTTACTTGACGTTTGGATGTGCATTTAAGTTTTAATCTGAGTATAGAATAAAATTAGAATTGGTGTTTGAAAAGGCAGTGAAAATTGTTTTTGATTTATTAACAAATCTAATAAAATCTTAATGTTAATAATCCTGAAAAATATACAATATGGATCTTTATTTATTCCTCTCTTCACTAAGAACACAATAAAAAAAATCATCTCAATTGGATATCAAATGAAAAAGTTATGATTTTTTTTTTCAAATATAAGAGAAAGAATTTCAGCTTTTACTGTAGCAAAAATATCCGAATATCAAAAGTTTAGGAAGAAGGGCTCGTTTGGTTGGATATTTGAATAACAGTTTGAATCATTTTGCTATAGTATTTTCTCTCACAAAAATTTAAATCTTCATTCAAATACTCTACTCAATACTCGAACCAAACAAGCTTTAAATTCTTGATACTCAAAGGATTCGGATTTTGAGGAAAACAAACACGTATCTAAAGTATTCTTGATACTCGAATCTAAATTTGAGTCCATTGAGTTTAAAAAATACATGAAACAAAGTCTATATTAGCATTTAGAGTATCATGAGGATTAAAATTGCGTAGACGTTATCAAATATATTAATAATAATTGAATTTCACGTATAAATATAGATATTACACATTTCTTAATCGTAAGGATTATTATTTTTTTATAAGTTGTGGGACTTTTAGCTCTCACTTTAGATTAAGAAATGAAACCATCAAAGTTCAAATTGCTCACACACTTAAACACCCAATTATCTGAGCTAGCTTCAAGTGGCAAATTGTAAGATTAATAATCGTGTTAAAATATGATTATGTTTGCAATTAAGTCAGAGGTTGTAAGGGAGCAGTTAATGCATTAATATATATATATATATATATATATATATATATATATTTTTTTGTCATTGATCCCAATTTTTACTCTGTGTACATGAATGAATAACACTAAGATCTTGAAAAGGGGAAGAATATTCTAATAAAGAATTTGACGGTGGTAGAATCTTTTCTATGACCCCGTGAAGAAGAAATCCATATATAACACCAAACAACATGTTGGCAATAAAAAATGAACAAATGTTAATTAATAGCAGATATCCACTTTTAATATTATTACTAAAATGTACACATCCAGTTTCTATTAATATATGTACACTTGTCCGTTACAAAGGTTCTCTAGAAAGTGGATAGGAAAGAATACCCATATTTAACGTTCTTGAAAGAATGAGCGACATATATAGATCACTCGCTTGAGTAGAAAACGCGTTGAACAACTCTACTTAACATATAGTTGAGAGCTAATCCAAGTGATTAGAAAATGTGTTTAGGCACGCCTTGAGAGAGAGAGAGAGAGAGGAGAGAGAGGAGAGAGAGAGAGAGAGAGAGAGAGAGAGAGAGAGCTTAACTAATTTGGGCCCAATGACAGATGGGACACTGACTCGGTTATGCTTGTCCAAAAGATGTTCTGTACGCGTGGTTTCAAGAAGGGTGGCCTCCATCCGGACAGAAAACAAAATATTTAAAAGAAAAAAAGAAAAGAAAATAAAGGGGGCAGGGAATCATCAGTAGCAATGGAGGTCTTTACATGTAGCATTTATTATTATTATTATTATTAATTTCACAAATTTATGAATGTTCTGCAAATTATTTGGTACTTATTGCAATCTGATTTCCAAACTTTGGAAAGTGTCATTCTTAGGGCTAAAATTTTTAAAGAAGTGTTTTAGTCTCTAGTCTTACGTCTCAAAATTTGGAAGGAACAAATTTTATCTACGGATCTTGAACTCTCAAATGTAGTATTATTCTCATCATCTTATATATTTAAAACCACTTTTCCTGTCACAATGAGCATCTTTGAGGAATACCTGGTACATTATAAAATTTTTGTAACATCACGGGCGCGTTATTCAATTCTCGAATAAAGCTACAATGATGATAAATGCGAATGGTCAAACATGATTAGGAAAATTGATCACTGTAGGCACTATCTAAAATTTAGAAGGAAATGAACACAAGGGAGACTTTCGACGTTTTTACATAGATCGATCCGGGGACGTTTAAAACTAAGGTCTAGTATTTATCCTTTATTTATTATTATTATTTTTTTTTTTCAAGAGAATGAGCAAAAAGAGTATATAGGTCTTAATAGTTAAACAATTCAAATGGCAAACACTAGTGCTTTTTATTTTGCACAAAAATAATGTAAAATATAATATACGTATATATATATATATATGTTTATATTATATATATTATTGTTTTATTTTTTTATCCAATGTATATCCAATATATAAATGCTATAACTGCTTTTGTCATTAAGTTTAATCTCTAGAATTTTAAATAGGTAACAGTTTAATTTTTGTAAATTTAAAGATAATGACGATGGTGTAATTATTAAGTGAAAATCTCAAGACATTTAACCAATGAATAACTGAATACTGTATTTAATATTAAATTTAGAACCAAATATAAAATATGCTAAGTTTGACGTCAAATATAGCATCACATTGAAAAATAATTTTCTATCTAAAGATCAAATCGTAACTTCCCCAAAAAAAATATTGTCACACATGACTTAGGACTTTGGTAACAAATAGTGTATGATATAAACACTTATTTGAGTTACAGATTTAACACGTTTCACTTTTTCAATTTTTTTTTAATATTCGGATAGCCATCATAGCTTACATTTTTAACAAGGATATAAAAGCTTTGGCTTGGCTACATCGGTTTATTGGTATGTAGCATGGGTGTGAGTTGTTTTTAATGTATTAAGTCCATAGTTCAGGCATTAGGGGATAGTAATTTTTACCAATACTTTTATTTCTCCAAATAAGTTAATAAAATAAATATTAGCCAGAAAGAGCGCTGGTATCTTATACGTGGTCTGTTAATAATAATACGTTTCTCTTAAAAAATATATATGCTTAATTTAAAAAACAAGCAAAATAGCAAGAAAGGTTACATTTTGAAGCAAAGAACGAAGCAGAGAAAAAAAATTGTTTTTGTTTTTGTTTTTGTTTTTGTTTTTTGCTTTTTTTTTAATTTTTTTTTGGTCTTTTTTTGTTTTTGTTTTATGTTTTTTTTGTACATACTCTACATTTGTGATGATCAAAGAAATTTGTAAAAGCCGTTGTACTCTTTCCTTCTGGCATAATACAACTTTTTTTCTTCTTTTATCACAAAGGATGCATTTTTGTTTACTCTCTATGAAATAAGGGTTATCTCCTAATTAAAGTACTAAAACTATCATGCCTTGTTATAATTCTTTAATCAATTCTTTATGCTAATTCAGATTGAGACCAGAAAGCTTAGCCACCTTTTCCACCTAGAGGAGTGCTCCTAATCTTTTGACATATGTCATCTCAATTATTTCAAACAAACTTACCTAAAAATAAATTATTTTTTAAACTTATTTAAAGGAGTGCCGCTTTCTTTTAGGGGCGTTTGGTTTGCAGTAATCAGTAGGAATCATATTCCTAGGAAAATGATTGTAAAGAATATGATTCCCAAGAACTAAGATTATTACGTTTGGTTGCACATAGGAATCTTCTATTAGATTTCTAGGAATAATATATTACTGTGTTTGGTTATACATAGGAATCTTGTATAATTGACAAAATAATTTATTGTATTACCATTAAATGTATCAATATAATATATTAGAACTAATATTAAATAATAATAATATAAATATAAATAATAAAATAATATTATATATAATTTAACATTAATATTACTATGAATATTAATGTTATTATTATCATTATTATTAAATTATTATTATTTTATATTAATATAATACTTTCTTTATCTTATATAAAATATTAATTTATAATAATCATAGAATTATTATTTAACAATATTAATATTAAAATGTTGTATATAATATGAAATATATTGATATGAATATAAATAATAATAAAAATACAATTCTTAATAATATATTATTATGTATATTAATATTAACATTAAATAAACATATTGTTATAGAAAATATTAAACATATTTAGCTATATTTTATATTTATAATTATTATAATAGTATTTATATAGTTTAATATTGATATTGCTATGCATATTAATATTAATATTATACTATTCATATTGATGTTATATTATTATGTCTTTATTATTATTCTTATTATTATTCTTATTATTAAATTATAATTTTATATTGATATAATATTTATATGTATATCATATATTAATATTAATTTATAATAATAGTACAACATTATTTTATTTTATTATTATAGTATTTATATATATTATATTTAGATATTGTATATGTAATATATTATATATGTTTATTATTATTGTTAATGTTATTATTATCATTATTATCAAATTATTATTTTATATGAATATAATTTTTATATTTATATTGCATAGAAATATTAATTTATAATAATATTATTATTATTATAATTTAATAATAATATAATTATTATCATCATCATCATAGAAACAAAGATGAGATTTCAAAGATGAGATTTCTATAGTTTTGAGATTCCTAGGAATATGAATATCACCTTGTGGGTGGGCTTCATATTACCCCAAAATGAGGTAATCTGAATCCCACGGGAATTAGTTTCCTAAGAATCCAAAACTTAGATTACTGTATACCAAACATGGGAATCTTACAGATTCCCATTCCCATCTCAGGATTACTGCATACCAAATGTCCCCTTAAAGTCATCTTTAAACAGTTACACCTGCTTCTTCTTTTTTCCTTTAATGGATGTTACTCACGGACCCTCCCACTATTTACGTGATATTTGTTTATATGGAAACAAATATTTTGCATAAGTTCGCTTTGATTGCTCCCTTTATCACCTCAAGCTATAATTACTAACCAGAAAAACAAAAAGAAAAAATAATTATGAAAAAAGAACCCAACACACCAATCAGTTGGACTTTGAGCATTAGCTTGTTAATATAATTGCAAAAAATAAAAATACAAATAAAAAAAGAAAAAATCTTCTAGTAGATGAAGGAGTCTTGCTTCTTCTTCTTCTTCTTCTTGTTTTCTTTGATGGAATGTGTAAAGTCAATAGAAAGGGAATGAATGTGAATGGCACTCCGATAAATAAGTTTAAGAGAAGTAACTTATTAATATGTGACTTGGTTTGAGAAAGTTGAGATGACACACATCTGTAAAAAGCTCTGAAATGATATTTAGCACTCTTTTCCACAAACTAATGAATTGATGGCTTTGAACATTTGTACACGCTATTTTTTTTTTTAAATATTCAATATGCACTTAACAAAAAATATATAACATTTATTAACAATATAGTGTAGGTGAGCAATTAAATCCAATCTCCATCCCTTTAATAATTTTTTAAGGTTCGATCCATTTATTAAGTCACGACCCTATGCGCCGTATGATATAAAAATTGGATCGCATGAATTCAACACTCAAAAGTCTACTTGTTGATATTTGTCTTTGTTGTTATTATTATAATATTATATTTTTTTCGTTCTTGGTTTCTAGTAGTGAAGGTGATATATGGTGCACATAGGTCTTTTTGCATCACAGCAGGCTTGTATTGCCCTTTTGGTAAACATGACGCATTAAATATCAAAGAATCATGCTGTGTATTAGTCTGCAACATTTGTATATCAGTCTTTACCAGCTATCGTGTATATTTGTGACGAAAAGTCCAGTTCACAATGCTAACCAACGGTATATTTATTTCACATTTTATTCTGCTAGCTAAATAGCAATAATAAATATAGGCACAATAATACAAATGTGAAAATAACAAAACTCCTATGTCCTTATCTGCCATCCATAATGTGTGTACATTACATCTTATCACATGTACTATCATATTTATGATTATCGACTCCGGACCCCTTTAAATGAAAAAAAAGAAGGAAAAAAAGAAAAAAAAGAAGAAGAAAAAGAGACGTGTTTTAAAATTTTCTAATTTTTTTATGCACTACGTATGCTACAAAAGATTAGACTTTTAGTTATAATATTTTATTGTGATTAATATATATTTAATCATAACTTTTAATTGAATTTTTGTTATGACTAAATAGGGTTTTTAATCACGAAATATTCTGTGACTAAAAAACCTTGTGGTTAAAACTTTAATCACAACAAAAATTCAAGTAAATGTTTGTGACTACATGTACATTAGTCACAATATTTTGTTGTGACTAAAAGTCTAGTTTTTTGTAATGGCAAACAGTAGTATTGTTGATCATGCGTATCAACATTTAATTGAGATCCACTTGTTTACTAACCGTTAAAATCCACACTGAGCAGCCAGTATAGCCTATAAATAAGTGGGTCTTGTCCCAATAAAAAAACAAAGACTTGGCCAAAAAGACTGAAAACCATGGAGGAGAAAGGGTATTCAAGCAATAATGAAAGAAAGAAGGGTGGATTGGTCACAATGCCCTTCATCTTTGGTGAGCTTAAAGTTGAAAAAAGAAGTGTATCTTGTTTTTTATTTTTTTTATTTGATCTTATCCTAGTGTTGTATCTCTAAGTATTTTGGTAACAAATTAGGTTTATATATATGAATAATTGTTGTTGGTTTTGATGTGTAGCAAATGAGATATGCGAGAAGTTGGCTGTGGTGGGATTCAATGCTAACATGATAAGCTACTTGACAACACAACTCAACATGCCACTCACAAAAGCAGCAAACACTCTCACCAACTTTGGTGGCACTGCAAGCTTGACACCCTTGATTGGAGCTTTCGTCGCCGATTCATTCGCCGGCCGATTCTGGACTATTACCGTTGCCTCCATCATCTACCAAATAGTACTACTCTCTCTTTCTCTCTCTCTGTTAATGCCGACTAGATTTGCAACATCATATTCACGTACAAAAGAAAACATGAGCGTCCTTGACCGTTTTGAGTTCATTTCTATATTTGTTCCAAAATCTTTTTCAAGAATCACATAAAAGAAAAGAAAAGAATTAGGCCACTTAATCAACCATTAGAAAGAGGCTCCCTTAAATTAGTTTATGCCTAAAAGTTGGCAGCCCAAAAAGGTTGATGGATATTTTTTGTTATGCCAAATAATTCTATCATATTTTGATAGCATGAAACTTTGAAAGTTTAAAAATTTTCGTAATTCAATGGTATTTTTTCTTTGTTCTTATGTATTTTTTTCCCCTTAATCATCAGGGAATGATTAGCTTAACACTATCAGCAGTGCTTCCACACCTAAGACCACCACCGTGCAAAGGAGAGCACGTGTGCGAAGAAGCCAATTCGGGACAGTTGACAATTCTATACGCATCCCTCCTATTAGCGGCACTTGGGTCGGGCGGGATCCGACCCTGTGTGGTGGCTTTCGGGGCGGACCAGTTCGACGAACAGGATCCGAAGCAAAACATCAAGACATGGAAGTACTTCAATTGGTACTATTTTGCAATGGGGGCTTCTATGCTTGTGGCTGTCACCGTGCTTGTGTACGTACAGGATAATGTGGGGTGGGGTTGGGGCCTTGGGATTCCAACCATAGCAATGTTTCTATCAATTATTGCCTTTATGGTCGGGTACCCGCTTTACCGGAACTTGGATCCGGAGGGGAGTCCATTTACCCGTTTGTTACAAGTGTCCGTGGCTGCTTACAAGAAGAGGAAGCTTACTATGGTTTCTGATTCCAATCTCCTTTATCAGAATGAAGAGCTTGATGCCGCTATTTCGATTGGTGGGAAGCTTCTTCATACAAAGCAAATGAAGTATGGAATACTCTCTATCACCTATTTCTCTACTTTTTATAGTGACATATTCGTTGATGACATGCGTTTCTAAACGGTAAAAAATATATCCGAGCAAAAAAAAAAAAAAACCCGGTAAATAATATATTGTTAAAATAAAAAGTGCATGACGTGACAATACAATACATTCACTTTTGATCCTAATTGATTAATATACTTTTTTTCACTGAAAAATATGGTTAATAGTACTACAGCTTGAAACCAGAAAAGGTCTTGATTGGTTAAAATAAAGCTAAAATATGTGGTGGTTATTATAGCTAATTCTTCGACATTGGTACTAATAAAAAAGCATGATTATTTCAAATACTTTTCGGTGTTAAATCATGCTATATGTGGTTTGTTTCCATGCACTACTCTTCCCTACTTGATTGATATTTACATAGTTAATTGTCCATGCCTTCTTTTCAATTAACAATATTCATGTCAATTTGTTTTCGTTAGAATTGACGTAAAAGCGCCGTTTATTTTCTCTGAAGAAAACTTTGTTGTCGTTTGAATTGACGTAAAAGCGTCGTTCCTTTTCTCTAAAGAATACTTTTCTTATGGGTACTTTGCATCGGTGGGAATAAATAATTGGCGTACGTTAAAATATTATTGTTTTATTATTTTTTTTATACAAGAAGAGGAGAATATCCCTACTATTGAGTATGACTCATTGTAACTTGAACCCTTAACCTATAATTGAAGTGGAAGAATTTACAATCAACTAGACTGTCATCTTTTATCTATTATTGTTTTATTATTTTACCATATAAAAGTGCAAAATCAATCTGTACAAATTATCCCATATTTACTTGAAACCAATAAAAGCATTTTTATTGCGTGGTTGAGAATATCCTTAAGGTCTTGTATATCCAGGGTTCCGTAAGATCTCTATTATTCAAATAGGCTGTTCAAATTTTTTTTTTAAAAAGAGAAATTAATAACAATAATAATTATAAATAAAATAAGTTTGATATTTCTTCACTCAGTTTCTAACCTCATGTGCATATCTCTCTATTACTCCCACCTCATCACCTATTCTTCCCCTTTTCTCTCTCACCAAAAAAAGAAAAAAGAAAAACAATAGAGAGAACCTTTTTTTTTTTGGTCGACTCTGGAAATGTTAGGAAGACTTCTAGTTGCAATGATGTCCATTTTTAACTTGGAAGAAATCGGTTCAAACTCTACACCAAACGATAGGAAAATAAAAGAAAAAGAAAAAACTGATGGAGACCACTTAATTGGTTGCTGTAGTATTTTTACCCTCAAGGGATCAAATATCATTATTTGTAATCATCTGGTTGCTTGTCTTATATAAATATACTCATTGTTAGGGATAGGACCACAGTCCTAGAATCGTCCCCACTGGCACAAAAAAACGCTCGCTATCTGTTAATAGTTCCCTGTTTGCTAGGAAACAAAAAAAGTCCTTGGGTATTTTCTTTTCTTTTCTTTTCTCTTCTTTTGATAGTCTTGTCCTTTATAATATGTATATATATATATATATGTATATATGTAGCAAATTATATATATTATCATAACTGATTGGTTCGATCCTATTTAATCTGATGTGAATGGATATTTAATTCCTATAGTTTAGATAAGAATTTAAAATCCAATGCATTGGATCTGCAGGTACGATTTTTGATTGAAAAAATACAATAAATAGATGAACTTTTAAATACATATGTGTTCTTTCAAATATAATTTTATTATTGCACATATTTAAAATAAAAAAATATTTTGCTCTTTTTACTTATTATTAATGTATGTATCAAATACCAATTTAAAGTAACAACCCCAAATTTTACCAACAATTCTCCAAGTCATGTATGATAAGATTGCAAAATATTTTATTTTCATTGCAGTTTTAGTTTTAGTTTTTTTTAAAAGTTTTACTTATTTTTTTTCTTTACATTAATGACTTTTGACGGAATTATATTTTTTATAAATTATAGATTAGCATAAAAATCGGCATTATATTTGGATTTCTACTTAACTTGAGGACCTGCAAGTTCTTTTTCAGTCACAATGATGAGTCACAGTGTTATCTTTTTCTAAAGCCCTTATGATTTATCTGTCCATAAATTATGTGTGTTGTTTGTTTATATACATATATATTTATACGTTTATATACTAGAAAAGCCTTTCTTGGCATGTACTAATTAGTTTTTATTTACTTATTATTTTATAACAAGTGACAGGCTACATATAAGGATTATTCTTTTTTCTTTCATCTTTAGATATGGCCAAATAATACGCTTAGTTAGTTAAAGCTACATATACAAATAGGAAAATTTAAGATATGTTTGTTATATACTAAATACTAATAGTGAAACTGTGAAACCTTGCAGATTTCTCGACAAGGGAGCAATTGTAACAGAAGAAGACAATGTAAAATCACCAAATCTATGGCGGCTCAGCACCGTCCATCGTGTAGAAGAGCTAAAATCAGTGATAAGAATGGGACCCATTTGGGCATCAGGAATCCTCCTCATCACAGCCTACGCCCAACAAGGCACTTTCTCCCTCCAACAAGCCAAAACCATGGACAGACACCTCACAAGCTCCTTTCAAATCCCCGCAGGCTCAATGGGCGTCTTCACCATTGTCACAATGCTCTCCACCATCGCCCTATACGACCGCGTTTTGATCCGCATCGCCCGAAAGTTCACCGGCCTAGACCGCGGCATCACATTTCTTCACAGAATGGGAATTGGCTTTGTCATTTCCATAATCGCCACTTTAGCCGCGGGATTCGTCGAGATCAAGCGCAAAGCTGCAGCTTCTGCCCATGGTCTCGTCGATCACCCGCATACCATGATACCTATCTCGGTCTTTTGGCTAGTGCCTCAGTATGCCCTTCATGGCATGGCTGAGGCATTTATGTCAATTGGGCACCTCGAGTTTTTCTACGACCAGGCACCGGAGAGCATGAGGAGCACCGCCGCTGGGCTGTTTTGGACGGCGATCGCGGCGGGTAATTATGTGAGCAGCCTTCTTGTTTATCTTGTGCACAAGTATAGCGCTGGGGCTGATGGGACGAATTGGCTTCCGAATAAGAATTTGAACAAGGGGAAGTTGGAGTACTTTTATTGGCTGCTTACAATGTTGCAGGTTTTGAACTTTATGTACTATGTGTGTTGTGCAAAGATGTACACTTTTAAGCCCATCCTGGTTGCTGGGAAGGAAAATACTGCTGAATCTGGAGAAGGTGGAAGGGTAGAGCTTGCTAATAGATCAGTTTAGGGAATAATAATAATATTAATGTCAAGTACTAATTAAGTCAGTGCTCACAGAGAAGGTGAGAACAGAATATATTATATGTAGTTTGTAATGGAAAAATATATAATTAATTATGTAAATTTTATATGATATTAGTAGTGTTACTATTCCTAAGAAACAAATCTTTGATAATTGCTATTGAACCTCCAGAAGATGCAAAAATTATATTCTCCACGCGCAGTGTGATGCCAATGTCAAAATTAATACTTCAAGAGCAATAAATAACATAAGTAGTCTCTTACCTAGGATTCCTCATAGATCAATCTATATATCAGACTCATCAAACGTTCATGATAGCTTGTCGGTCAATCTAAAAGGAGAAGCAGCATCTGGCTTGCTTCTCTTTTAGCTGTTAGCTTCGCCCAAAATTGTTGAAGAATTGCTTTTCACATTTTTTTATTGAACACTAACTGGACTTAAAATATCCCTAAAAAGTGGGCTTAAAATTCTTGAATAAGCGATTTTGTAGTTCAAAAATCAATAATAAGCTAGGCCAGTGTGTCTAATATGCTTATATATAAGTTTATAACTATTTTTATGTTTAAATTCGTGGAGCTCGGTCAATTATCATCCTTTAGATAAATTTCTATTCAAAATTCGTATAAAGGTCTCACTTCCATCTTCCCAATTTTATTCGCCGAGCCATCTTCCACATTGTGCGTACCGCCCTTTTCTATAAAATTCAAGTGAGTTGCTCAGTGCAGGCAAGTAAGTTCAAACATAATGTTTATAGTTAAAGCTTACACGTGCTACAATATAAAGTAAAAATATGTTACAGCACAAAATTCTCAAATGCTATAGTATTTAAAGTCATTTTTTGAGTTTAAACTCATATGCCAACACTTTAACTTTTAGGCAATACTAACTTAATGTAGATGTAATAATTATCTAATCTCATGCTAACTACGACCTCTATTTATTAAATAGAGAGGAAAAAAAAACTACTAAAAATCCAATATTATTAATTGGACAGGCAGTGGGACAACATAAATTTGACCCCTTGTTATGCACGGTCAAGGTGACCAATAACGGGGAACTAATATTATTGCGTAGTTAGAAAGGCAATACTATTCATCCCGACCACGACCCTCTCAGTGAGGTAGGCCTCACATGGTGGGTCCCACGGTGGGATACATATTTTGTTAGTTTGTGGCATACATATTTTGTTAGTTTTAGAATTTTTGACAAAAAAAAATTAGATTGTTGAAAAAAGTGGCATATTCTGTAACTAAATGCAATCTTCCTTTTCCCCTATCATGTTGAGCCTATTGTCACTTGCACTTGAAAATCAAAAGTTTCTTGTGTAGAAACAAACTTAAAAAGGATTCTTATAGAGGTCATTATAGTTCAGCGCTCGTACTTCCATTTTCTTTGTTTAGTTCTTGCATGTACAAGTTGTTTTGATGTTTTTTATTTGCACGGGTTATTTCATACTTCCACTGCCTCTGTCGGCAACCAGATACCGTTGGCAATTTTTTTGTTAAAGAAAATATAAGATAATCAAGTAGATTTCAATCCAGCATCTATCTAATTATACTCTAGCAGCCTGCACTAGCGATTAGAGATGCTTGGTAGTTTTTCGTTGAAAATAAAAATAAGATAATATGGCAGATTCTATTCTAGCATCAGCCATATTCTAGTCTATTTTAAATAAAATATAAGAAAATTTGATAGATTCTACTCCAACATCTACCAGATTCTACTCTAGCGGCATATGCTAGTAACCAATAATGCTTGATATGTTTTAGTTGAAAATAAAAATAATGTAATCTAGTAATTTTTGCTCTTGTATATGCTAGATTTCACTCCGACGGCCAATGTAAGTGATCAAAAACAGTTGGTATTTTTGGTTTTTAAAGAAAATTAAGATAATCTAGGAGATTCTACTTCGATATCTACTAAATTCCACTCCAGCGACCGGCATCAGTGATTGGAGATACTTGGTATTTTTTTTGTTGAAAATAAAATAAGATAACTTAGTAGATTTAACTCTGCCATATATAAAAAGTCCACTTTAACAGCCCACATCGATGACCAAAGGCAGTTAGTATTTTTTGTTTTAAAGAAAATATAAAATAATTTGATAGATTCTACTTTAATATTTACTGGATTCTACTCCAATGGCCGATGCCAACGACCGATAATGCTTGGTATTTTTTGTTGAAATTAAGAATAAGATAATTTTGTAGATTCTGCTCTAACATCTACCATATTTCACTTCAGCGTCCTGTATCGGCGACCGAACGCACTTGGATTATTGAAAATTGGACTAAAGACACTTGGTAGCATTATCAGATTCTACTTTGGCAGCTCATACATCAGTGACCAGAGTAATCAAACATAAATAGGAGTGAGGAGGATGGGTAATTTAAACTTTTAATAAATCATATTTTCTAACTAGAGAAGGAAGGGTAATTTAGACTTTTAATAAATCATATTTTCTAATTAAAGGGGCAGTTTTGTATAGAGCTTTTTGTTAGAAAATAGTACGCAGTGAAATTTTAAAAAAAAATTGAATTAGAGTATTTTTCAAATCATAAGTTTGACATGCTAAATACATAAATTAATGACAGATCTTATATACCTCTTTTCTATACCAAAAGCAGCAGCAATCCGTAAAGAGATGAACATTCTAGAAGATACTCAACTAGCTGGTATTATTTGCTATCTCTATCCATGATCGAAGCACGGGTGGTCGCATGTCGTATGGCTTTTCCTTAGGTGACTCTCCTTCGAACCACTTGAGAAAACCTAGAGCTAAGATTCTCAATGTTGAACAATAGATCTTAGAGAGTTTCATGGTTTCTCTCACTAAAGTACTTACTTTATGCTTCTCAAATGATTTGAAGAATAAAGAAAACTCACCTCCTATGTGTAGTGGTCAAATTCGAGGTTAAAAGCCTTATTAGATTAGGCCTCAAAATTTAAGTTTGGATCAATTTCTAATGAAAAACGCATCAAAAACGTGTATACTAATTATCGCATGTCCAAAATGTCAATCTAGGAGATCGGCTTGTTGAACTCACTCCATAGGCCTGCCGAAGTTTCCCATTGGCCTGCCAGCTGTACGATAATCTAGAATCCTTAGAATATGTTATTTTTCACCCGAGAATTTTAGATAAAGCTTAAGTTTTAATTCAAATAACCTAATAGAAAAGTTGTTTGATTAAAACAGTCATATATAGATATTCCCATAGAAAGTAAAATATTGTCCAAATAATTCAACATTTTTATCTTGAATCAATTTACAAAATTAATTCAACCAATAAACTCACATGAATTATCAAAGCCACTCTTATCGAATTTCAGCCAACCTAATAATTTAACATAAGTCACCAATATGTAAGAAAAACACGTCGTATCATTACAAGATTTATTATAAGCTAGTAAAGGGGACCGAATAAATAGATATAGTCAAAGCTCATATAATTATAGAATACAATATTCCAGATACATATTTTATAATTATCAATTTTAGCGCTACTCAACTAAACGCTTAGAGCTGCACTCTCGAACTATATAAAATTACAAAGCTCCAATAAGTTAATCATCTATGACATATCATAATGTGTCACATCCCCATAGGATATTCATAATCGGCTTAAGGATAAATTCTATTTTACCTTCCTGATTAATTTATCTTACATTCCATTATCATACCATTGGAATACTTACTATTCATAAATAGTATATCATTCAGTTACACCTATGTATCCAAATGGTTGAGCATTCCAGTCTTCCAATTACAAGATAATGTATATAAGAGAATATCATTAACTCTACAAAAAGAGCTATGGATTCCATATCTATAAATAACGAGTCTACGTCAATCAAGAGTCATGTCTCCAACGTATCGGTATGCATACCATCATCAAATCAGGATGTCACCCTTTGGTACATCAAAAGACATAAGTCAAGAATACGGGCCCATTAGTCATTTCAAGATTAAGACACAATACATATGATTGTCTAAAGTGAATTGATTTAAACAAATAGAATTATTAACCAAATCAATTCAACTTTTGTCCCAATCTAACACATCTCACCTATGACAATGCATTAATGTTTCTACTCGTAGAGTCCCACTCTGATAACCAAGATAAGCCATCTCCAGTTAGGGATGTAAATAACATAACAATCTTAACATGAATAAAGTGCCTAGCTTTACTCTCTCGATTGCGGATCTTATCATTTAGACCATCAGCTTTAAGATTCATATCTTATGCATAATATGTCATCATATGTATGATGTTAATGGTTTATACTGACAATCTTAGACTTTTTATTTGCTTATTATATATTCAACAAAAATAAACATAAAGAGGACAATATTTAGTATATGAATAATAAACTCATTATTGATAAAATGTCTCCAAAAATATATTACAACATTTAGTCTTGAGGGCCCCATATCTGACACATTTTTAGGAGGACGATCTTGAAAATGTGTTCCTTTAGAGGGGCATTCTTATGCTTTGAGCTGTGAATGAGGGAAATAAAGATTTTTGAAACTTTATAAAATGAATAGCAAGTTTCAAAAATATTTATAATAAATAACAAATTTATAATGTAAATAATTTATTTACTGTGTAATTAAGATTTATTTACATTGTAAAGAATGTGGTAAATAAATTATTTGTACCTTAAATCTATTTACTGTACATATAAAAACTATTTACATTGTAAATAAGGGGTAAATAAATTACTCACACTATAAATTTGTATTTACTATATATATTTTCAAAACTTACTATATTTCTGCAATAAGTTTTGAAAAAAGTATTATTTACTACAATTTCTTCTAAAAAAATCAAAAACCTAGCCAAATGGCAGCAAATTACTGAAGGCCCAAGATTTTAAAAAAATTCACTTTAAAGAAGAAAACATTGAAAAAGAGAGAGAGAAAGAGACATGTTATGCCATACAATAAAAAAATGTATTTATTCATGTCATACTTAAAACTTGTACTACACTACCACCTATATTGCATATTTAAATTATGCTAAACTTAAAAATATTTGATATTTATTAAAAAGGTAAGTTTGAGAATGAGGGAAATAGTATATTTTTGAAACTTTTTAAAAATAAATAGCAGGTTTCAAAAATATTTTTAGTAAATAGAAAATTTACAATAAAAGTAATTTATTCACTGTGCAATTAAGAATTATTACACTATAAAGAATATGTAGATAAATTATTTGTATCTTAAATCTATTTATTGTGTAAATAAGAATTATTTACACTGTAAATAAGGAGTAAATAAATTATTAACATTATAAATTTTCTATACTACAAATATTTTTAAACATGTTATTTATCGCAATTTTTGCTAGAAAAAATTGAGAAACCCAACCAAATGGCAACAAATTACTGAAGGCCCAAGATTAAAAAAAAATGCTTCACTTTAAAAAAAGTAAAAATTACATAATCTGTCCATTTTTAAGGAGTTAATTAATATCTGTTTTCGTTATACAAATATTACTTATATGTCCCTTTTTTAAAATTTCATATATTCAAAACCCTAAAATACCTTCTAACTAAATATTATCATGTATTTAAATTTTTATAACAAATTTCCTTATTTTTTGAATATTTAGATGAAGGAAAAAATATACACGTATATTTCTTATTTTAACATATTATATTGATGCATTATCATTATCACTTGAAATATTAAAAAATTGAAATAAATGTCATTAAGTATCATTATCATTACGTATTATTAACTTAATGATATAACAATTATATAACCTATAAGATATACAAAAAGACTTAAAAAATACTATATTATTAATTTAATTACATATCACAAAAAAAGAAATATCATTCACTTGAAGTCTTAAGAAATGAATGCCATTACGTATCATTATCATTACATATTATTAACTTAATGATATATCAATTATATAGCAAATAAGGCACATAAAAAGAGTTAATAATACTATGTCATTAATTTAATTATAATGCCCTAATTTTAATTTGTCAGTAAAACTATATCATTAATTTAATTACAACACTATAATTCCAACTTGTCAGTAAAAAAAATTCCATCTTTTTTAGAGAATTTTAAAATCGTTAGTTTAGATACCAATTGTAACGCCCCTATATGGGGGTTAACAGTTTTTAATGAGATAAAATAAAAATCAAAAATAAAAATAAAATCTTAAAAATAAAGTTGCCCGGGACTTAAATAAAAACTCTCAATATCAAAAATAAAAATATAATCGACAAATAATCCACAGTTTAATGTAGCACCTTAAATTTAATATTATAAACTGTCGTCATCATCATTTTAACCCTCAACGCATTGTAATACAGTCACAGAAAGTAACAATTGATGCTTAAATTATCATGAAGAACATTCTCAACAATTGAAGCAGTCCCAATGTAATATAGCTACATCACTTCCTCAACTATTTTTCTCGTAGCCACCTCACACTTAGTGAGTCCTGAAAAGATAAAAATATAAGAGAATGAGCGACACTATGCTCAGTAGAGAAAACCATTACTCACCTTTAGGTTTTTATCATTACCACATTAAAACCTGCATAATTAGTTAATAATTATCATTATCTAGATTATGAGATTGATTATAATCATATTTTGTGGATACCATAGTTAATCATTACCGACTTTCATACATATACAAATATTATAATTCATCATTATTCCTAGGTACCCACGTTCAATAGAGTATCACTCAACTCATCGAAACCCAAAATGGCGTGCTTGATCACCCTCTAAAAATTCCAAGGGTGTTCCGGTGAGGGGACATCAAGCCCCGAGTCCTCACCAAGTCGATTCCTGTACAGTGTGTTCTGGGACTTTCAACCCAAGGAAGCGTCATCACCTTCCCCCTATTTTACCTTTTAGGGTATTCATGCCCAAGGACGTAACCACCGCCCTCTTCATGTCTCACAATTTCTCTATATTAAATCATTATTAATATAATCGGTTTTCCTAACCATGCTTCTCCATTTATAACATGTGTCAATTCATTATGTTCCTCGCCGTACAATACAAGACGAGTCCATGTCATAGTTTTATATGTGATACTCATATAATATCAGTTCAACATAGATATATATATATTGTGGCAAAACAATCAATTTTAATTCTATAAAAACCTCACAAAAGATGAGTAATAGAATCCCTACCTTTCAAGCTTATCAACAATCTTTTAATCTTGGAATCAATTAACGTTAGCTCCATACTCCCTTGATCCTAAGGCGTGCATAAGGACAATTAAAACTAAAACACAACATACAACTACATTCATAAATAAATCATGTGTAAACCTATCTTACTAGTATGCCATTAAAGCTTTTATGTAAATCTCTTTTGAATACCACAGTAAACAATTTTTGTCTTAACACAATATAAAATGTGAACAAGTAATCTATATGTTTTAGTCCCTAATAAGATTCATCAATCACTTAGGATAATATTGGAAAGGTTGCAAGACATTAAAGAATTAGGTGGTGAGCAAAGATGGGTTCTTGGTTCAGGTTAGCAGCTGGTATACCATAACAAACTGGCAGGTTTACTAGTTTCTAATCCAAAAATTGAATAATTCTTAGAAAATAAAATACAACTCCGATTTAGGTTTATGATAGCTAGTTAGAAAGCTTAGGATGTTACTTTTCAAATATGCAAACCAATTCATAAAATTCATTTTAATTTAATTCCAGAATTTCAAGAAATAACCACCGCCCATAGAAGTATTACAAAGTTTAACAATATAAATTTTATGTCTAGGGCATATACACTTAGACTTTATACATATGCTCCAAAATAGCAACAAACATATACTTAGGTTTAAGAACACAAATTTGAAGAATCCTTTAGTATAAAAGAAAATTTATAAATGAAAGACTAAATTTGTTTATAAGATTCGAACATCGGATTATGGTTAGTTGGAAGCTTGAAATGGCTTCAAAACATGTTCCTATACTTCGGTATGACTGAAATTCTTGCTCAAATGGAGGTGATGGTGGCTGATTTTTATGGCTGCCTTGAAGGAGTTCTCTAAGTATTTTGCTTTAGCAAAGAAATAAGAAGAAGGGTGTGGGAACCGTGGAAGAGAAAGGAAGAAAAGATGAAGTCTTTGAAGAGAAGTGATAGAAACAATTATGGAGGAGACATGTTGAAGCATGTCACGGAGGAAATAAAGAAAATGAGGGTCAAGAGTAGTTGGAAAAGATATCCTTATGTCTCATCTAGAGACTTTAACACACATAATGCCAATATGACATTTTTGAGATTTATTAGAAGTTCTAAGGCTTTTTAGTAAACATACTAAATAAATATAGGAGAATTTTAGAAAATTTAAAAATAGATAAAAATAAATATTGTAAAATAAATTTAAATGAAGCAATTTTTTTTATACACTAAAAATTAATTTAATTACCTTAATACCCGTTAGGAGAATAACGGGTGTCACAGCTCTACCCCCCTTAAAGAAATTTCGTCCTCGAAATTTCAATTCTAGCAATACTAGTAAAAATTTTGATTCCATTATGATTCCAATTCCGAGTCTAAACCGTTAATGTTGTTTGTCCTCCAAATTTAAGTCATCGTATCTCCACTTGGTTACTTGCATAATAAATCTTACTCTAAATTCTAAATTCCTCAATGAGTGTATTTTTGACAAATTTCAACTTATAACACCGTATAATGGTCTAGGAATCTGATCAGACATATATATTGACCATACCATGATTCCAGTCCTTCATTGTCCATGGACTGTGATTTACAATCACATTTAAGGAGATTGCCAGAGAAATTTTATATACTTCATCTTTAGGTTCCTTTTCCTTTTTGAGTAAGGAAAAGTCAAATATATTTGATTTCATACCTCAACTAATAAACTAAAACATAATCATAAAACATATATCACAAACACTTCTATTCAAAACCATACATTAAACTTATTCATAGAGATATTAAACGGAATCTCAGAGTTGTAGACAAACCCGACATATTTTTCATTAAACAGCTATCCTCATGACACAAACATTCAACCCAAATAATATACTCATATTTCATATGGAATATCCCCATAACTGACTTTGGTACTTCCACATAATATTAACAGAATATTACACATTACAAACATGATATGGATACGTTTCGAGAGTACAAGGCACTCCGTATACCAGCTATCCATATCATGCATGCTTAGGGAATACAAAAACATCGATAAACAAAAGATCAGACCTTAAGTAGGATGCGTTTCGAGAGCATCAAGTACTCTGTATTCAGCCATCCCGGCATTAGGCTCAATGAATCTAAAAGATAGAACAACGACGTACCACAAGAAACACAGAATACAAGGTAAATGATTATTCGTAACACACGAAATACGGACACACATGCGAGTAGTATTTTTGGTAACAAAATGCTATTCGAGCTTGGGAATTTACACCGTCAAAGACTATGTGACAACTAAGTCAAAGTGCAAATAAAGCCTATTTTACTTTTTGTGTGGTGTAGGATTAAATTTAAGGTTAAAAAACAATTCAATTTTATTACATGATTAAGAATTAACATTGGTATATATTTATTCGAAAATTAGTGTTGGACTGTAAGTAAACAATTAAAAAGGACCCATCGGAAGACAAAATTTCCTATCAGCTAAGTTAGTCACCTCCAACTAGTGTAAAATATCTCAGTTTAAGGAATCTTTGGAAGACGATAAAGAGCTAATATCAAGTTCTATTAAGGACTTTGATTAAAACCTGATTTCATGAGTGTCCTTGAGTCATTATGCAATCCTCTCCTCCATTTTTTCTACTTCTTCGTGGTGCCAATATTAGGGCTTCTTTATTCCAAATTTTAGCCTAAATGAACTTAGTTGTAGGCTTAATAAAACAAGATTAAGAAGTTAAGACTAATTAGTCATTTTCCTATAAAATAGATATTGAGTTTTAAGAGCTCATTTTCTCTTTTAACTCCCCCATTTTTCCTAGAGAAAACCAGTTTCCCTCCTTCGATTTTCTCTCAAATTTTTTCCTTCCTATTCACTCAATCATTAGCCAAAAACTAAGAAGGAGAAGGAGGGTTTGGTGGAGTCAATCAAAGTTTAATTTCCAAGGGTGTAAACCAATCTCTTCCTCTCTTTTATTTTAAGTATGATTTCATTTATGATTATTAGAGATTATAGCATGTAATAAGTTTTTTATTTGTGTACTTATTATGTTTTTGTAAGTTTAAGTTGTGGTTGTTTAGATTTCTATAAGGTTAGGTATGGCTTAGTTTAGGTTTTGTTATGGTTTCTGTTTAAACATTTTTCTGCTTATTTTAAGCATAAAAACGGACCCTTTGATGTTTGATTTTGAAATTTTTCCCAAACAGAAACTTTTAAATTTCGATGTTCTGAACAAATCTTTGTGACTAACTATTTTTTATAGTTTCGACTCTAGGATAGGTTTTTAGGTCATTTTTGAAACTTGCCTAAAAACTGTCATAAACTAGGCAACCATTGTTTTGATGTAAATGGGCCACTTCGAGACTAAATCATAATTTTTGCAAAATACGAAAGTTTTAGATCTCGAAGAGATAAAGAAACTTTCGTGAAGAAAGATTTTTGAACCTCTGCCTTTAAAACAATGTTACGGGTAGATTTATAGAACTGCTAGTTTTTAATCGGAAAAGCAGTCTAGTTTTCATTATTGACAGAAACGATCTTACAAAAGTCTGAATCACAATTTTCGTAAAGCACAAAAAATTTATATTTCGATGAGACGAAGAACTTTCATGAAGAAAATTTTATAAAAATGTTCCTCTAATATGGACTTTAAAACATATTTATAAAAACAGTCAAAACTTTTATGAGAAACTATTAAATTGGTCAAGTTTGTGAAAACGGTCAAAAACGGATATGGTAGAGACAGAAAATGGAATTTTGATAAACACTAAAGTTCTATTTTTCATTAAAACGAGAAACCTTCATGAAGAAAATATTTAGAAAAACTGTCTCTAACATACAATTATATGATGACTTTTAAAAGTAATCAAAAAGTACCTTTTGGTACTAGTTTTCAAACAAAATGCCTACTTAGTGGCAAAACTTACAACCAACAAAGGAAGTGTATCAGTCAAAAAGTTATATGAGCCTATAGTTTACGGTTATATTAAATTTAAACTCTATTTTAAAATATGATCTTTAAGACGAAACTTTACATACATGAAAATAGGTTTTCCTACAAACTTTCACAGTTTTCAAATGGATTTTTAAACAAGAGGAGTAAAGCCCAACATGTTATGCATGTAAAATCACGACACCAAATTAAGGGCCCAACTGTTAGACTAGGTGCCTTAAGGATCAAATGATGTTATAAGTTTTTGGATACATTTAATCAATAAAGAGTTTATTATTTTCATATATCAAATGTTGTTTCTTTATGTTCATTTATGTTAAATTTATGATAAACAAACAAAAGTCTGAGACTGTCAATCTAAACCTTTAAGGTTGTGCATATGATGAACAGATTATGGAAAACATGAATCTTAAAGATAATAGTCTAAATGATAAGGTCCGCAATCGAGGGAATAAAGTTAGGCGCTTTATTCATGTTAAGATTGTTATATTTCCTACATCTTTAACAGGAGATGACTTGTCTTGGGCATCGAAGTTGAACTCCGCAAGTAGAAACAGTGGTATATTGTCATATGTGATGATATATTGAATCAGGACAAAAGTTGAATTGATTTGATTAATAATTCCATTTTTCTAAGTCAATTTTGCTTTAGAAAATCATATGTGTTGCATTTTAATCCTAAAACAAATTAATAGGCCTGTATTCTTGACTTGTATTTTTTGATATATTAAAGGGTGACATCCTGAATTAGATAAAGGCATGCAAACCGATACGTTGAAGTCATGAATCTTAATTGACGTAAACTCGTTATTCATAGATATAGAATTCATAGCTCTTCTTGTGGAGTTAATGATATTTTTTAAATTTCCTTATAAAACTTCGGGGGACTTGGGCCCTAAGCCTGGGCCCGTATGGTCTGTACTGGGTTGGTCAGTCCAAATGGACACCAAAGAGTCATGGGCCTCACTAGCACAGGAAAATAAGGCCCAACATATTCGCGAGTGGCGAAGAACCTTACTCGAGTCGTCGTGGACTTTTTCTCTCTGGAATCTGACGCCGAGTCATGTGTTAATATAAAACGAGAAAAATTCAAATTTATCAGGCGCACCGCGTCCATAGGACTTGTAACTTTCCAAAAAGTTCCCATTACCTTACGCTTCTGTTTTTCTTTTTCCAATCAAAAGAAAGAACACCCACCAAGAAGTTTCTTCTGCATCCGCTTCCAATATTTCAAAAACCATTCCACCTCCTTTTCTTCATCTTTTTTGGATTGGGAATATATTCTCTTCTTCTCGAAATCGAATATTTTCAACCCATCGTTGTCTATAAGAAGTTCGGATTTTATTTGATCTTTTGTAAAGAAAGGAAATTAGATTCTCTTAACGATTCTAAGGGGATCAGCCATGAACGGTTGTGTGGCGGGGAAGAGATTGAATTCCAATGGCGCAACGACCCCGTTCACGGCCTCCACTCCTTTGTCCGCCATAGCTGAGGCCTTTGAGGAATTGGCAAAGCTGATAAACTTTGATGAAATCAATGGAGCGGAACAATATCAGCTCCGACTGGATACGTTCTGCGACGCTTGCTCTCCGATTTCCATTCTCTTTGGTTGCCTCGGCCTTGCTTTTAAGTTCGCCGAGTTGGAGTTCGTCTCCAAGGTTCTTTTCTCTTTTTAATACTCTATTTAATTCCCTTTGTCTTTCTAATTTGAGGGTGAGAATTCGAACTCTTGGTCTAGCGATAGAGCTGATGTAAAATTACCGCTAGACTAACTCTTCAACCATTTAAATTCTTTATTTCCCGTTTAAAGCATATGATTTGAGCTTTTTATTTGTGGGATGCTTTTTTTTTTTTTTTTTAATTTTTTAGATGATTTGTGTTTGTTAATATGCATGCTTTTGTGCCAAAATCCGCCCTTTATTACCGGAAAAATATTAATTTCTTTATATTAAAAGGTTAAAACACATTTTTGTTCCCAAATTATGGATAAATTTTTTTAATGATTTGCTTCTTAGCAGTTGTGCCATGTAAAAGAACAAAATTACGACCATCAAATATCACGTGGCCCTTCTGTGTCTTTTTCTATTAAGATTTTTATAGTTAGAAGGACGGAATGACTAATTTGAGAAAATTTAAGAGATCGGGATTTGTTCTGGGATGTTTTAAAGATCAAAGAACACATTTTGCCAATTACTTGGCATAGATTGTTGTTGATCAGATTCATTTTATCTGATATCTGTCCTTTTTTTGTGGTCTGATGATAATTAAGCTGTTAAGATCAGTTATCCATTTATAATAAGATAGGCCTTCAAAATTATAGAAACTTTCAGTTTGGAAACAAAAAAAAAAAAAAAAAAGCAATTCTTTGACACACTACACAAGCCATTAAAATCAAATTGTAGCGAAGTTTGTTCATGTAAAAGTGGAAGATTTTTATTTCTTTTTTTTTTTTTTTTTGTTTGAGGAGTAATCATATTTTTCTCACTTTCTTTTCATGCTAGCCACAGATTTAAAAATTGAGACTGTTTTTTGCAGTGGTAAGTGTAACTTTCTTTATAAATTGAATTGTGTGCTTCTCCTATATACATGTATGCGTTAATAAACTCCGCTAAAGAAGTTTTCTCAACTGTATGACAACCAATTAGTTTTTCACCGTCTAATAATGCAGCTAATTCATTCAGGTACATAATCTTTTTGAAGCATCCAAGACATATGGCACTTTACAAAACATACTAGATTGTGATGTAGCAAATCGGACGGTAAAAACACAAGGAAGCAATTCGCGTAATTTGCGACGAGTAAGGCAGGGTCTTGACCTCATCAGAGCTTTGTTCCAGCAATTCTTGTCTAATGAGTATGGTCTACCTCTTTCTCATTGAATTTTGTCCCTTAATCTAAACAACAAATACTATAAGCAATCATGAGAAGATACACCAAGAATTATATAAACCAATAACTAATCATCCACAGTCATCTTTGGGGCAAGTTTGTTGAATAAAGAGATGTCCAACTAGTTTCTAGTGGAGAAAATATTAGATTCAGATAGTTTCTGAACTTTTTATTTCTTGGTTCTTTGAAAATGATATCTAATTTTTCAATTATTCCTCTAGTGATTACTCTTTAAAGGATGCCGCCTCAACGGCATATGCTCAGGTTTGTGCACCATACCACTCATGGTCTGTAAGGACAGCAGTTGCTGCCGGAATGTATACTCTGCCCACACGACAACAACTTCTGCTAAAGCTCAATGAGACCAGTGAGTTAAAATCAATATATAACTAGAATTTTTTTTATTTTAACCTTCTTTTTTTTTAATTTTTGGTCTCAGAATTTTAGTTTGAGCTGTTTAAAGCTTGCCTTAGAAACAAGGGACAACACTTTGACAATGAAAGCATGACATGCAGATATAAATCTTCAGAAATAGTAAAATCATTTTAGGCAATAAACTCGTGGCATCTTGTCCATTTGAGAAACAGTAGGTGATTAGATTAGTGAAGTTTCTTTCTTGACAAAAGATGCCGTCTCCTTTGTTGCTGCAGAATTACTTCATTTAATTCAGCTCTTAATCACTATACATCGTTGTTTAATGCTGGTCCGTGTGGGACACTTTATTTTCCTTTGGAATTCTGAGCCAAATTGTTCTGCACAAGCTGCAGCCGTTTGATATTACACCCTTCATTGTTTAGATTCTGTTTTGCAAACCTAAAACCTTGCTGTGTTGTTGCGTATTATTTTGCAGACCACTCGGCCGAAAAGAAAATGAGAAGTTACATTGGCGCGTCGCTTCCGGTTATTGAATACATCGATAAGCTGTACCTTTCTAGGGACATCAGGTTGGACTGGTGAATTTACCGTCTAAGGAGACACCAGATTGCATTTTTTTCCACAATGCATTTACTTTGCATAAAGGAATAGATTTGTACATAAAAACCGTCTCCAAGCAATGCAAAAACTTTAAATTTAGGGTGATGTCCTCTAGGTTCCCTTGGCAGTGCTCGGTTCGCGTCATAAATGTTAAGATCATATTTTCTGACGTAGAGTCTAATTTTTGAGATTACATTGTTTGTAATCTCAGTTGTTGTCTAATTATTTTAGTAAGTAAAAGAGAGGGAGAAAAACAAAAAAAGCAGTTGAGTTTCAGTTCAACAATCTGTAGCCAAATTATGCGACATAAATATTAAGATCATATCTTCGGACGATCTCCATGATGGCAATCTTGTAACAATGTCATATATATACCAACTCCTGAACTTGAACCCAAATGAACCCAAAAAAAGGAAATTATAGTAAATAACAGTTTTCAAAAACTAATTAAACTAAATAACAAGTTTTGAAAATATTTACGATAAATAACAGTAAAAAAGATAATTATTCGGTAGAAAATTTCTTTACTTGCCTGTTTATTATAAGTAAAAAAATCAGCAGTAACTTTTCTTTTTATTGTATTTGCTACAAATATTTTTAAAAACTACTATTTGCTTCAAAAGCTTAAAAATTAATTATTTCCCTCGTTCCCTCGAAATGAAAGATAGAGAATAAGAAACAAACATAGTTTTGGGAATGAAACACCTAATAAAAATGGTTTTATTTGTTAAAAGAATTTACTTTTGTATCGAGTCAATTTTCAAGCGCTATTTTGTAAAAATGACCTTATAATTCGATCAACGACAAAAGAAGAGATGCTAGAGCCATAACTTGTTTACAAAATTTCGGTACGAGAAGTGACCTGTTAAGTTTCAGCATGCTAAATATGTGCAGTTAAATTAATAATTTTAATCTACTTTAAAATCACAAGCGTTTTATCACTTTGACAGCCATTTTTGTGCTATTCTAACATCACCTTAGATTCGAGTTGGTTTTATAGTTGATCGACTTTCTCACCTAAGCGTGCGGAACAAAGCATGCTCTAGTTTCCCAGTGAGCGATATTTTTGTTCTGGTGCTCCTAAAGGTTTAAAATCAGTGATGTTTGAAAGCATTAATCCTAAGCTTTGTCCTCCTAAGGATTCATTCGTTTCAAAAAAGAAAAAAATAAGTAAGCTTCAAAGAAGATAGTGCACATTCTCTATTGTTGTTGTGAATAATGCTTGATTTGTCTGGAATTAATTCTCATTTCTGCTGAAGAAAGCTTCGGAATGTATTCGTGTTAGTCCAAATAGTAGAGATCAGTTGGTAGAGTTTATCAAAGATATATAATTAAACAAATTCACTGTCAGATAATTACACCGGAGGAGGTTGAGGGGAAAAAGAGATATATAAATCAAGCATATATGTATTATATATGGTCAAAGCCACACCAGAAAGGTTTCATACGTACAACGGAACAACTCGAAAGTGTACGTACTTATTACACGTGCCAAATTACAAAGGAAAGTAGAAGCATAGACACTTAAGCAGGATACACTTCTCTAATGTTTTAACCAACAAACGTGGCTGATTACTCACTAGATTATCGGTCCATGCCACCCTGGACAACTGGAGGCTGCGTCTCCATATTAGCATGCCAACCTACACATGTTTCGTCGTGTTATACTGTTGATCAATCACACACTATCATATAGTAATATAGTAATATAACGAGACAAACAAGACAAGAGGACGTTTACCAGCGGCCATGTTGAATCCGTGGTTTTGGAGCTCTCGGTACTCTTGGCACAAGGCGCATTCGTGGCAGAAAAGATGAACGCAGCAATCGGGTAAAGGGGATTCCTTCAGCAGATATTGGCTTCTCAGTTTGCTCCTGTAGGAGCAAGAATACAAGCATAAACTGCGTTTCCATATGCAACCTAGCAATGCATAAAGTACTCCGCTTGAACCACAACCTGCAATATATAGATCATATATATGTACACAAGTTAATAA
The DNA here is from genome assembly GCA_025403435.1 of Artocarpus heterophyllus. NCBI lineage: Eukaryota > Viridiplantae > Streptophyta > Magnoliopsida > Rosales > Moraceae > Artocarpus > Artocarpus heterophyllus. Next base: position 13,351,531 of record CM046340.1, on the reverse strand, counting down.
ATCACGCCATGAAATTAACTAAAACAATATCAATACTCCTTAGTTTTCATCATTTTATAAAGGGTACGTAAAGAAATCTATTTTTGTGCCTACTTAATTTTTGTCTGAAGAAGGAGATAGGAAGTTCTTACTGGTTTGTCCTCTGTCTACAATCTCCACAATTCGCCCAGCAGTAATACAAGGACAAAAACATGTCAGAAGACCTGTAAAAAAATGAATTCAAAATCAATTAAAGATTGTTATGGAAAGGAAAAAAAAAAAAAAAGGGAGGCTAGTTAGCTATTTATTCTGGCAATTGGATATAAACTTCAGTTGTGAAAGCAACAATTTGGTGATTTATTAATGTTCCTGAATCTTGTGGCTAATCTTGTCAAAAAGGTTATCGCGGGCATATCAAAATAGGATGCGCTTGAGGGATCCTTGGTGATTTCTATTTTAAACTTTTCTTCATTAGATTTTACCTATAAGGTTTTTCAAAGAGGTCTAATATAAAACTAATAATCAAAAGAAAACCTAATTTTGTCTTTTCATTTTGCTGGCTTGTTGAGCATCGAATTGTTTTTTGTTGCTTTATAGGCTTGTGTTTTGGTTTCTGTTTAAACTTTGGCACAATTTTTTTTTTCCTTTTAATAATATTACGTGAACGACTTGGGATGGGAGGTGTTCGTGTTCTACAAGGGAGCAAGCAGAATTGGTTTTTTTAACTTATAGGGTGTTTGGGCAATCTGTTCTAAACTATCTGTTACAATTATAAAAAGTATAAAGTTCTCAATAATTAAAGTAAAAAGCAAAAAATTGCTACATTAAAAAACTCTCATATACTACAGTTACTTCAAACATTCTCCAAACACAAGCTTATTTTCAAAAAAAAATTAAGTGGTTTACGCATATCTCAAAATTTCATTTAGTAGAAGAAAACATAAATAGAAGGAAAAATAAATAAATAAATAGAGATCATAATATAGGGGACTCACAAACAGAACAATCGTCGAAGCAGCCACAGAGGCCAGTTGACCATTCACCCTTTTGTTGCTTATTACTGGCTGGCTTAGGAATACCTGCCATTTTTTCCTTGCTTGTTGTCTGATAACTCCTCAACTTCTGATATGGTAGTCAATATTGTCGTATAATTAATATTTCACCATATAGTCATGCCAACAATTTTGTACGTCTAATAACGAAAGAAAAAATCCCCTAAATACAGATCTTAAACTCACAGTTACGATTTCTTAAATACTTACGGTTGCTTAATTTAATTAACTGCGATATCATAAGTTTAGCAAAGAAAAAAGGAAAAATTACAGTTTTTTTTTTTTTTTTGCTGCATAGAACTGATTCACAATGATTATGAAGAACAAAGAACTGAGGAACCTGCAACAATAACAACTATTTTTGAAGCAAACCTTACACTACTTTTTGGATATTGGTCAATTTTGCGACCAAGTTTGAGAAAGTTAAGCACAAATAAGTAGCTAATAAAGTAGGAAAGAATAAGGAAGAGGAAGAGAAAATACCTATTAAAAAGAGATATGCATGAATGTTCTTTTAGTGTTGCCTATGTATATATAGGCAGGAGAATGATATGAAAATGTAAAGATATCTATGACCTATTGGGATGTGGAACCACTTGTGAAGTATGTCAATTTTTTTTTTTTTTTTTTTTTGAGGGAGAGTATGTCTCTATGTTGTTGTTTGCAGCATGGGAAAAGTAAAGATTCCAAGACGGAACTCACTTTGGCTCAAAAAAAAAAAAAAAAAAAAAAAAGGCAAAATGTCCTAGGTTTTTTTTCTCCAAAGAAAAAATTAGATAATAAGATTGTTAAAATTGGTACATGTTGAAGTTCCAAATTGATTAATATGTTGACTTCTTTACTTAACAATTACACAATTTTCGTTTTTTTGTAATTTTTTCTTATATTAAAACAAAAATATGTATGACAAAAATAAGTATAACATACCAAATAAAATTGTACATAAAATAGAACAATATATTAAATATATTAGTTTATATTTTTAATTGGTTCTTATATTTATATTGAAGCAGTTATCTTTTTCCTTTTATGAGAAATAAAAATTACAAGAGGTAACGAACTTAGAAATTCCCATCCAAAGCCCTTCACCCCCTCCCCATGCTATTGGACTCTAAAGAAATTTTGGTTAACTAGCCAGCTTGTACTAAAATTGACTCACTTTAATTAACTGACAACATTTGGCTTCATGAAGACAAAGTATTGTCATTGTCAACTAAAATTTATTCCTTTGGCTTTTCTCCTTTTATGCAGCAAGAACTTAATTTATTTTTCTTAATATCTTTAGCATACAAATTGGTCCAATGCGATGGACCATAAAAAATCATGGCAAGTTATCGATTAAATATATAAGTTTCTGTAAAGAAAAAAAGAAAAGAAAAGATATAAATATTTTTGTATGGATGAATCATTAGGTGCACTAGCTTCCGAATGAAGATTTTCTTCCTTTTGTTCCGTGAAATTGATGACCACACACTTCAAAACTTGAATTTTCTTTTTTTTTTTTTCTTTTCTACATGATATTTAAATATATGTATATGTATATGTATATACATTATAATTTATTAATAAAAGACCAAGAAAAAAAATACATGTTTAACTTCATACTCGTGTCCTTAATTAACAAGAGGCAATGTAAGAACTAAACAAGAAAACAAGATGCAAGAATTGCATTTTGGAAAAATGAAACAAAATAATAGCTACTTACATCGATCACCATATTAATATCTCTGCAATTCACCTGAATATTTGTCGAATTGAACGATAATATGTTAGAGGTGTCATAATGTTTGTGTTTTGAAGTTAAAAAGCTAAAAATCTTAACCAGAAAGATCTAAAGTAAGGAAAGTAATTTTTGTATAAAAATATAAATACTATAAAAATATGTGGTATATGAGTGTATGTAACCAGTATACATCACACAACCAAGAAATTAGAGCGTCGTGTGTCTTGTAAATAATTATACTTCTTTTTAATTCATTCCTATTCTCATTGTTTGATTGAACGTCAGAAACAATATTGAAAATTATCTTTAGTTAGCTATTGAAATATAAAGGAATAAGAACTACTTCATAAAATGAATTAAATATGTTCTAAAATGATTTTTTTTAATTTAGTGATTATTTTATTCTATTTATAATTATTACGTACTCAAATAATTGACTTCGCCCTATATCCATAACAAAACAAATATAAGCATAACTTATATGGAAATTAAAAATGAATGATATAAAATATCACTCATAATAATAATGAACTATATTTTGATTCTTTTTTAAATGAGATGCTTATTTATTTGATTTATAAATATTGTTCTCAAAAAATTAACTTTGTATTATATCCATTAAGGACAAACGTAAACATAACGTATATAAAATATAAAGTTGAATTATATAGCATCAATATCTTCTCACAATACAGGATCTTAAATATAATAAGTAAGTTGCAACAGCTTTATAGAATCAAATATTGTGTTATTGAAAATAAATACGATAACATTGAGGCGTAATTTAAGAAAAAATGAATTTTAACTAGTATCAATTCGAAACAGAATGACTATTCGACCAGTCCATGTTAAGTACTATATGACTTTTTTACCATTTTAGTAAAATTCAATTTTATAAACGTAGCTATTTTAAAATTTTTTTTGCCCCACTAAGTATAGGAGTCAATATGTCATTCGTATTTTATGAAGCCAAACGTACATATTAAAAAAATATTTTTAATTCTGTCTTACTTCCCTGCACCCCCAAACAGTCTTTCGTCCAAAGTTTTCAACACAAAAATCATTTGAACTCAATGTGCCCTATAATAATTGCTAGTACTACCAACATGACTTGTTCGTTGGATGGTATTTTCTTGTAACTTCGTTTTCATCCAAAAAGCAATAGAATCCGTTCATACAACTAGTGTAAATAAATTATTAAAATTTCCTTGGAATTGCCTTGTAAAACATACGTAAATATAGTCCAACTTACGATAATGAACTAACAAGAAGCCCCACAAACGCAATGCGTATAAGAGAGCCAAATTTTCAGGGGCCATTCTCTATATATCCACTTTTTGCACTAACAAGAAGCCCCCACAAAGGCAATATATATATATATATATATGTATATGTTTATGTATATAGATATATATACATACGAGAGCCAAATTTACAGTGGCCGTTCATTCCGTGTGCATGCATATGTGAACGCAGTATATAGTCTGAACCCAATTTCAGGCATGTGGTCCATTGTTTCCGATGCAATCAATACTAACTGCCAAATATAATAATATTGGTATAGAAAGAATTGTTTATACCATGGACCACATGCCTACCACTATCACATGACTCTTGTATATGCTATCTCCATAGCTGTCCTTTCAATCGAATAAGGACACCTCAACAACAGTTTACATTATCACTTCCACTGAGTTTAAATTAATACTGATGGTAAAAAGTTTAATTTAACTCCTCTTTTCTTACGGTTTTCTTATGTGCACTCTCTCTCTCTCTCTCTCTCTCCCTTTTGAAACTCTTTCTCTCCTACAACACACGCTTATCCGGCCATGAAATTAGCCAAGTATTTGTTTCTTGAACCTGAATTCCTAGGTTGGTTTTAACCTCCCGATTCTATTAGCTGAAACCGATTGTGGGTTTTCACATTTGAAAAACATTACCTTCAATGGAATCATATAACATTCTCTCCCTTTCTTTTTCTATTGTTTATATATAAAAATAAAAAATATTTAGAACCTTGCCTTGAAATTTTGTCACCCTTTCCATCATATGCTACAAATAGTACTAGATGTACAGAACTTCAAGCACCAAATGTCCTATTTTTTTTTTTTTTAACAAACTTATTGGTTCCAACTAATCCTAGATTTTTATGGAAGAAAATTATCAAACATCAACGTTCAGGCCAAAAAGTTGGTACAGTGTATACAACTATATAACATACACGTGTAAAGGCACAAAGGAAAAGGAAAAGGAAGCCGGAGAAATATGAGATAGTGAACTCTGTTCTAAGAGCATGGTTAGCAAGCAGATGAGGAAGGAGAAGAGTGGGAGCCCAAAACATTTTTTTACCATCATTTTTTTTTTTACTCATTATTGACCTGAGTAGAAATCATTTGTAAACTTTTGCTGAGGTGTCGTTATGTGATTGAGGGGACAATCATGAGACAGCAAGTTTGAGACATTATCAAACATACATGATATGGTAATACATGTATACAGAAAAGTTTTATTTATTTTTTTAGACTATATATTTTACATTTATTTAAATATTATACATTTAGTTTTTTATCTTATCAAATGTATATTTTTATATTATATTTAAGATATAAATTTATATATATTCCTGATCAACTTTCAATTTTAACCTAAACAATTGCTCAAGAGACCTCAAAATATAAAGATAAAAAAACTTAAAAAACATAAAAAAAAAAAAACTTTAAACTAAAGATTTTGACCTGAAAATGTCTAGAAAACCATCAAAAAAAGTTTTTTTTGTGCATTTTAGTTTTTATTTTTTCCTTATTCTTTGAAAGTTTTAGTTTTTTTTTCTCTTTTACTTAAGGATAATTTTATCATTTTATATTCAAAATCAATTATTGACTAAGATAAGGTATAGATTTGTGTACGTATTAAATCTCATCTGATGGTTTAAATTCAATGAGATAAAAAACTAAAAGTCTAGTTATTAAATAAATAATCTAAAACAGATGATATAAAAGGTAAATATCCCTATAGAAAATAAGCTGGTTATGAAGACATTGCACATGCAATTTTTTTGAGGGGTCACACATGAAATATTGGCAACCGACCTGTACTGCATCTTGAACGACTTGCAATTGAAGTAATAAATTGTTGGGTGGAGCGCATATATATCTTCATCTCTTTCTTTTACTTCTTATTTTAATTTTTATCTTTGTTCTAGGGTTCAAGCATAACATATTGGTATATATATAGGCTCAGTCATTGGTCAATGCATATATTATAAATCCAACGCTGACTTAAAGAGACACAAAGAAAATTAAAACAAAAATGTGTCAGATGTGATGAATTGGTGTTTTAATACAGGCAAAATAAAGACATCCATTGTTTATTAATGAGCCTCATGTTAATGCAAATGCATATGATAGTCTTGCACAATTTATATAGTACGACTAGAACAAGATCTAGCCTACATATGTTTGTCAACCGGTTAAAGATACCATAAGTATGAATACATAATATGAATGAGATATTAAAGGTACGAATGGTATAGATGATATCCTAACATATTGACATACGTATGACTAGAACAAGATTTATATCTACAAATGTTTGCCAATAGTTACAAATATCGCATTGCAGTGATATACAAATGTATTATTTATGTAAATTACAGAAATAAATATGAGAAGAAATAATATAGTAAAAGAAAATAATACGAGTAGTAGAAATTAGGAAACTGTTAAATTCTTAATAAGGGTTTCGTGAAGAGAATTATGGGGGTGAGAATGGCTATCTTCCTATTAATTGAGAATATTTGCAGTAAAGAACTTCTAATGTTTCTCTCTCTAGGCTGACTTCCCTACACATATTGCTCTCAATAGCCTCTCTCATGCAATTATTTCTTTTTACATTCCTTCTTCCAATATTATTGCCTAGTTAATAAAATGCTTGGTATTTTGGCAAAGTTGCCTGCACTCGTTGTTGCTCTGATTGTGATAGTCATTGACCCAAGTTAAGTTGTCTTTATATAGGCGAATGGAATGGTCGCTCAAAGGTAACAATGGAGTTGACAAATGTGAGAGCTTAAAGCAAAGAGGAGAAATAGAGTTGAAATGGGGAAAAAAAATGAGAAATTGGAGCAAAGGCGGCGAAGGCAAGAAATTGAGTCGACTTGGCAAAGGTGAGAAACATATAGGAAAGGTGCTTGGCAAAGGTGAGAAAATGGAGGTCAAACGTGAGAAATGGAAAGCAAAGGATAAGACATATAGAGTATGTGTATGTATTTGGCATAAGTTAGATGATATTGGAGATATAGCTGAGTCAGATGGCTTTTTTATTAATTTTCTGTTTAATCATTTTGTTGTTTGTTGTTATAAATAAATATTAAAATAATGCTGTCACACATCCAAGCTCGGGTAGTGACGTGACAGTTTAATTAAATTAATATAGTAAAATTTGACTAAACACATCTATTAATTATTAGTAATTCGAGGAAATGTGTTTGGTTTATTTATAAAAATGTGATAAATTTAAAACCTTTTAGATAACTACCATTTATTAAATCCGAATAAATAATTTTATGAAATACCTCTAAATTAAATTAAAATATAAATTTAGTGAGAGCAGGTCGAGCCATTCTTGCCCATATTATGCACATACATAGTATCGACATAAATAAGATACAACCACAGTCTAACCAAAATAAATAATATTTGAATATTACATGCCTTAATTAATAAGCAAATAAATTAAATTACAACTCCTATGGTCACACGTGCAATCAGCAGCATCTTTGTCAGCAGTATATTGCAAACCACCTATAGGGGGGATTTTAAAATAGATAAAACTATGAGCCAAAGGCTTAGTAGGACATAGGTTTTGAAAACATTAACTTAAATAAATAAAATTTACGTTAATACAAAAACTATAAAAGACAGTAAATAAATCTAGTTATTTATATGCTTACCATTCTGGTCCAATGATCATTTGATATCAAGTTTACCATTTTATTCTATGCAAAGCCATGTGGTTCACCACCGTAGTAGCCTAACTAGGTTTTAGAACCTGCCCCCAATGTCGCTCTCTACACGACCTGATCTCTGTTCGTGGCATCATGCACTGATGTCTCATTCCGAACAGAGTTCTTGACTCATTCGGTACTAAATGTTTATGGTAATTATATCATTACTCGAGTCTCATGTTACCAAGTTTTCTCATTTACATTCATTATTTAGTTCATTATGATCATTTTCATTATTCAACAATTACTGAAAATAATTGAATAAATTTATCATAATCATTCCTTAAAACATTTTCAGGAAAATATGTTATGGCCAAAACTCTTTTAAAATCATGGATAACAAATGAAGAGGGTCTAGAGTCATACCTCACTCTCTATCATGATAGCGCACACACTGTAGTCCTAGTCTGCCACATGTCAGCTCCTCAAAAACGTGAACCTTAGACGTGGACTAGGTATGTTAATATCTAATTTAGAATATTCTATATTAGTATGTTATGTCATGGTACCTTAGTATGTCTTTGAAGCCTATATAATCATGTCACAAGGTCAAAATCCCTTTTTATCATTAAACAATGAAAACTAGTGAAAACTACAATTTTTTTATGCAGCTTGGTTGGCCTGTCGAACTACTGTGTTTGGCCTTCCGACCAGCTAAGTCCGGCCAGCCAAACTACTTGAATTTGGCCTTCCAATCTATCGAAATCTAGAAAATTCAAGAATTTGAGTCTCGATCAATCCGAGCTCAAAAGCTCAATCTAACCTATTTTCTCAGTTCTCAGAGCATGGAAAATGTTTAGAAAGAGTAGAATAACATGCTAGAATACATTTAAACATTTTTCCCCAAATTTCTTTGAAATTCCACAATTTATTCCAAAAATTAAAAAAATATAAAACTTGTTAAATTCTATTTTAACCCAAATAAAGCATGGATTCATAGTGAAACATGTTCTATATACTCAAATTAAGTGTTATTTAAGCTCATTAAACCTCGAATTACATCATGCATGGAAGATTTGGACAAATTTGAAACAAAATTTTTGAGACTTTGAAAAAGGGAGCTAACCTCAAGTTTGAGCTTTGAGCTAATTTGAGTTGGCTTGAACTATGTTTCTTAGCCCTAGATCAGGTGGAAATAGAGCTGAGGAGCTACTCTTGAGCTTGAAGAATTGAGATTTAGCAAAGAGAAAGAGAGAGAAAAAGAAATAGGAAAGAGGGGGAAAAAGGAAGAGAGAGAGAGAGTGGCGAATGGAGAGTGAGGAAGAGTGAAGAAGAATAAATAGAGGGAGAATTGAGAGAGCTAAGTGTCTGAGTAGAATTCTGTACTTTCTGAGTTGGTTTTGAGAAAATCATGGGCAGCACATTGTTTATTAAAATATGTTGACAAAATTTGATTTTGGTCAAATTGTTAAAATATGTTAAATGCTAAAAATAAGTTAAAAGTAAAATGCCAAAATTAAGACAAATCAACAAAATAACTAAAAATGTGATTGATGAAGATAATATCACAAACATGATTGAATTATACTTAAATTGATATTAGACACACTAATCCACCAAATTACATACTAATTATACTTAATTAATCTCAAGGCATTACAAATGCTTTCTTTTATTTGGCTATTTTTGTCAGCCAATAGTTCGTTGTTATTATTATTATTTTTTATAGCCATTTATATTTCTCATCAATATCACTTATTAGGAGGCAACATTATATCGAAAAAATTTAACTATTGGAATTTCTATCATTCCATGTCTACTTGAATACTTCCCACGTTGATGCCACCACATGGAATGAAATGTTTTTTTTTTTCATGGATGGATTTAGTGAATATAATCAAATTCGCATGGCTTTGGTGTCATTGAAAAACAGCTTTTGGAATTTATACTACAAATGCCTAGTTTAGGATTGCTTTTAGAACTCTTAGAAGCAGTTTGCACAAAAACCGATGCAACTATAATGTTTGGTAAAAGTTGATGAAAGCACTTTTGTATAAAAACCAATATATTTTTTTAAAGTTATTTGGAGAAGCTAAAAATTGTAGGTTTTAGATTTTTTTTTTTCTTTAAGCCAAAGTAGATGTTTCCCTTAAATGCACATTAATTTCAAATTAGGCCAAAATCATACCTTTTGGACTAAAGAACGCTAGGCGACATATTAACACGCCATGACTGCTATATTTCATGGTATGATCCATGATTGTGTAGAAGACTACGTGAATGACATTGTGGAAAAAAGTCTCAAAATAAGGCTAGCATTTGTTTGCATGTCACATCTCGAGTATTTGAGAGGTGTCGCAAATACAGGCTCAAAATTAACCCACTTAAATGTGCGTTTGGTGTCGATGTAGAAAAATCTTAGGGTTTGCAATGCACTAGAAAGGAATAATTATAGATGAGCAAAATTCTATCGCTATAATAAACATGCAACCACCAGAAGTCAAAAAACAATTGAAAAGTTTCATTGGACGAGTTTCCGATTTGAGAAAGTTTATCCAAGCTTTTGGTCGAATTAACTAGCCACATGAAAAGAAAAAAAAAATACGAAAAGGAGTACCATTCGAATGGGATCTTGATGCCAAAAGAAATTTAGACAGGTGAAGGAAATTTTAGGTTCTTTAAGAGTAATGATCTCACCATCTCCAGAAATACCCATAATATTATATGTAATAGTCATTGAGATGTCCATATGGGCACTCATCGCAGCACAAGAAAAGAGATGGTGTGAAAATGCCAATTTATTATCTCCGTAAACTCATAAAAGGAACCAAATGCAGTTATTCGAATATAGAAAAACAAAGTTTAGCATTGGTTTATGCTGCATAAATGTTACGCCATTACTTGCTGGCTCCAAAACATTACCCATGAAAAATGCCGATCTTATAAAATATATGATGAAAAAGCCAATATTGTCCAGTCGGTTAACATGATGGTTGTTAATCGTTGGCGAGTTTAACACTTCTGGCATACCTCCTTGTTGGGGAATTAGGCATCTCTTAATTTTAAGGACCGCAAGAACGTATAATTGCAGAAAAAAAAATTGGAGAAAAGAAGAAAAGAGAGACATCAAATTTTCATACAGGTTCGTCCAAAATTTGAGACTATGTCATGTTTCTGCCCGCTGCAGATTCCACTATAATGAAGGAGATTAGAGAAGTTTCTCATACACTCTCAAATTGTGTTTACCAAAACTCTCTTCTACCTAGCACCTTGTGGGAATTTTTTTTTCTCTCAAGGGTGGAGATCTCAAAAATATGACTCACACAAAATAATGTCACTCTTAATGTCACACACAAGTCACACTCCCACTCAACCCTAGCGATATTATGTCTATTTATACACCAAGGAAGAGGAAAAATACCAACTAACTAAAAAACCTTAGTAATTTCCCGTTTTTGGGTCGAAATCCTGCAAAAAATAGCATAAGACAACGACTCGGCGCCGCGGCGCTCACCACCTGGCACCGCGGCACTCTTCACCCAGTGTCGTGGCGCTCGCCTTCCAGCGCCGCAGCACTCCCCTACAATGTCGCGGCACTGCCTTGTTGCCATGCGGGCTCTGCGGCGCCCAATCTTGGCGCTGCAGCGCCCCAAGCCTGCCTTTTTCTCATTTTTCTTCATTTTTGCTGAGTGTTGACTTAATTTGGCTCCACATTGCAACAATGTCCCACTTGGAGACTAATCAATCACCATGTCTCCAACTGCAGCGGCAATAACTTCTCACGCCTCATGGAAAAGTCTAATTGAAGTTGCGCGCAACTTCAGTTTCTCAATCGGAACCGACTTGGTGAGCATATCTGTTGGATTCTGACTCCCAAGAATCTTCTCAAGCTTTAGCACTCCATCTTCCAAAGTCAACCTGATGAAGTGATACCGCAATTGTATATGCTTCGTCCTAGCATGAAATACGGGATTTTTCGCCAAGTGAATGGCGCTTTGACTGTCATTGTGTAATACACTCCTTTCCTGCTTATGACCCAGCTCTTCCAGAAATGACTATAACCAAATCATCTCCTTGCTCGCTTCTGTCATTGCCACATACTCTGCTTCTATTGTTGAGAGTGCAACTATCTTCTGTAGCTTCGAGACACAACTAACTACTGCGCCACCCAAAGTATAGACATAACCGGTGGTACTCTTTCTGCCATCAATGTCTCCAGCCATATTAGCATCAACATAGCCCTGTAGTCCCAAGTCTGACTTCTTGAAATACAGTGCTAAACCAACAGTACCTCTCAGATATCTGAGAATCCACTTCACTGCCTCCCAATGCTGCTTACCTAGATTACTCATGTACTTACTCATAACTCCCACTGCATGTGCAATGTCTGGTCTGGTACAAACCATGGCATACATGAGACTGCCTATTGCTGAAGCATAAGGCACCTTGGCCATGTGGTCTCGTTCTTGCTCTGCGGTCGGTGATTGCTCCTTTAATAACTTGAAGTGACTGGCCAAATGGAGTATTCATAGGCTTTGCATTACCCATGTTGAATCTACTAAGCACCTTTTCAACATATTCTTCCTATGATAGTTTTAGCCCATTACTGTTCCTCGTTATTCTCATCCCAAGGATTTGTTTTGTAGCACCCAAATCTTTTATTGCAAACACCTTAGATAGCTCCTTCTTCAGCTTGTCAACCTCCTGCTATCAGCATGTCATCGACATATAGCAACAATATGATGTAGGAGTCACCAAAATTCTTCACATAACAACAGTGATCTCCCTGACACCTCAAGAAACCATTGATGCACATAAAACTGTCAAACCTCTTGTACCACTGCCTAGGAGCTTGTTTGAGGCCATACAAGCTCTTCTGAAGTTTGCACACCAAGTTCTCCTTACCTGACACTTCAAAACCTTGTGGCTGCTTCATGTAGATCTCTTCTTCCAAATCACCATGGAGAAAAGCTGTCTTAACATCCAACTGTTCCAAGAACAAGTCTTCATTTGCCACTAGTGCAAGTACCGTCCTGATCATGGTTAGCTTCACCACTGGAGAAAAAATCTCATTGAAGTTGATGCCCTCTTTCTGCTGAAAGCCTTTTACCACCAGCCTTGCCCTATACTGTTTGCTACCATCAGATTCATCTTTTATCTGGTATACCCATTTATTATGCAAGGCCTTTTTGCCTTATGATAACTCTACCAGTTGCCATGTCTGATTGGACATTAAGGAATCCATTTCATCCCTTATGGCTAACTCCCACTTGACCGAATCTTTAGCCTCTACGGCTTCATCATAGCTCTCTGGCACGCCTCTATCTATCAACAAAATAAAATGCAGAAAATGGGGTATCTCTACGGTGGTCTGATGGTCCTACTAGATATTCTAACTTGTGTGACAGGAGTACTCTGGTTTCCCTCTAGAGCTACATTTTCTTGGTCTTCAACCTTTGGATTTTGCACCTCCACTTCAAGAAGATCCTTCAATGGAATCATCTCAGGCTTCTTGTCTTTAGAACTTGAACCCTTGGAGTCAGTGCTGTCTCCGTCCTTGTATAGAACACCTTCATTGAAGATCACATCCTTGCTCCTAATAATCTTTCGATTTTGGTCATTCCAAAGATGATAACTAAACTCAAGGCCACCATAGCCAACCAGAAAACACTTTTTAGACTTTGCATCAAGTTTATTTCTAGCAGCAAGATCAATGTGAACATAGAAAACACACCCGAATACTCTCATGTAAGAGAGATCAACCTTTTTACGGCTCCAGACTTCTTCCGATAGCTTGAACTTCAGCAGTGTGGATGGACTTCTGTTGATCAGATGAGCTGCTGTGTTAATTGTGTGGCATCCCCGGCCCCACTCAAGCCCCCATGAGGCCTCGGCCCCAGCATAATTGGCTCTTATTGTGGCATAACCGGGCCCACTCATCCGCACTATTTCCTTTGGGCCCTTGGGTCCCTCTGGGTTTTCTTTCGCGTCCCTCACTTTCTAACCTCAAACCTCCCTTAAGAGGTTCTTATTTCCATCATGAGTACCAAGTGAGCTAAGTAGCTCAATTGGTACTCATGATGGAAATAAGAACCTCTTAAGGGAGGTTTGAGGTTTGAACGTGAGGGACACGAAAGAAAACCCTGAGGGACCTGAGGGCCCCAGAGGGGACAGTATGGATGAGTGGGCCCGATTACGCTACAATAAGAGCCAATTATGCCGAGGGCCAAGGCCTCATGGGGGCTTGAGTGGGGCCGAGGACGCCACAAATTGCCTCAGTCCAAAACGACTTTGGCAGCCCTGCATGCAACCTCATGCTTCAAGCACGCTCGTTTAAAGTTCTATTCATCCTCTCAGCTACCCCGTTCTGTTGTGGTTTCCCTAGAATGATTTTCTTCATCTTTATTCCATTCTCAGCACAGTACCGCTTGAAATCTTCATTCAAATACTCTCCCCCATTGTTAGACAACAAGCACTTCACCTTCAAATCTGTCTCGTTCTCCACCATGGCTTTCCATTTCTTGAAAGCATCAAAGACATCATATTTGTTTTTCAGAAAGTAAACCCATACCTTCATGCTTGAGTCATCAATGAATGTCACATAGTAATTTGCACTACCAAGGGAAGTCATCGACGCAGGCCCCCACACATCAGTGTGAACTAGCTTTAATTTCCTAGACTTAGCTCTCTACCCGTTGTTAAGAAGTTAACTCTCTTCTGTTTACCAAAGATGCAGGCTTCACACAAACTATGATCAATAGTTTTCAAACCCAGCAGTTTTCCTTTACAGTGAAGCACCTTCATTCCTTTCTCACTCATGTGACCGAGCCTATAATGCCATAGCTCGGTATTGACAGCAGAATCAGCAACTGCTATGGTATCTTTACAACTAGAGTTCATGTAGAGAGTTCCAGCCTTATGTCCCCGAGCAACAACCATCGCTCCTTTAGTGACTTCCAACCTCCACAACTGAAGGTCACTTTATGTCCTTCGTCATCTAGTTGCCTTATTGAAATCAAGTTGCACATTAGTTTTGGAACATGTCTCACCTTATGAATCTTTTACACAGACCCATTAGGCATTTTCAAACTGACATCCCCAATGCCAACAATATTTAAAGGTTCTCCGTCAGCAAGATAAACCTTACCATGATTTCTAGCAACATAATTCTCCAGGACATGACGGTGTATAGTGGTGTGGAATAATGCTCCTGAATCTATCACCCATGAGTCAAGGGATTTGTCAACAGACAAGAGCAAGGCATCCTGTGGTTCTTCTGTGGCAGCGTTAGCAGCGTCATTGTTCTTATCTTCATTCTTCCTTAGAGCCCTGTAATTCTTATTCAAGTGGCCAGTTCTCCCACAGTTCCAGCACTCCATAGTCCTACCATATCTCGACTTGTTTCTCTCATTCCTCGACTTGCCTCTCATGCTATTATCCCTGTTGGAATGCCTCTCAAGTTTCTTGCCCCTATTATCAATATTAAGGGCTGAGTTCGACGTTGAGGCTTCACCCGAGTCCTTCCTACAAACGTCTTCTGCCAGAATAGAGTTTCTGACATCAACAAACTTCAATTTTGCATTCCCAATCGAATTTGTAATGGCTACCCTCATGGGTTCCTAACTATTCGGTAACGAGGCCAAGAGGTTAGGCATTGATCTCATCATCAAATTTAACCTCTACTGAGACCAATTGGTTCAAGACGGTGTTGAAACTGTTCAGATGCTCTACCACCAAGGCACCTTTAGGCATTTTAAATTAAAGAGCTTCTTCATGAGATGTACCTTGTTATTGGCTGAGGGCTTCTCATACATCTTTGACAGAGCCTTCATCATCCCTGTTGTAGGATTCTCTTTCACAACGTTGTGGGTCATGTTCTTCGACAGGGTCAAACGGATCACACCTAGCGCCTGTCTATCAAGAAGATTTCACTCATCATCCTTCATGCCTACAGGCTTATTACCCAAGGGCTAGTTTAATTTTCTGCTGTAGAGGTAGTCTTCTACTTGCATCCTCTAATAGGAAAAATCCAAACCATCAAATTTGGTGATACTGGCTATCAAACCTTCTTCTTCCATCATCGTTCTTGATCCAAACCTCTGCTCTGATACCAGTTGTTGGAGAATCAGGAGTCTCCTAATTTCAAGGACTGCAAGAACGAATAATTACAGAAAAGAAATTGAAAAAAAGAAGAAAAGAGAGACTAAATTTTTATACAGGTTCGTCCAAATTTGAGACTAAGTCCTATTTCTGCCCTCTGCAGATTCCACTATAATGAAGGAGATTACAGATTACAAGAGAAGTTTATCACATATTCTCAAATTGTGTTTACCAAAACTCTCTTCTACCTAGCACCCTGTGAGATTTTTTTTTCTCTCAAGGATGAAGCTCTCAAAAAATATGCTTCACACAAAATAATATCACTCTCAATATCACACACAAGTCACACTCCCATTCAACCTTAGTCACCTTATATCCATTTACACACCAAGGAAGAGAAAAAATAACAACTAACTAGAAAACCCTAGTAGTTTCCCCTTTTTGGGTTGAAATCCTACAAAAAATCGCACAAGACTGCGACTCAGCGCCGCAGCGCTCCTCACCTAGCGCTACGACGCTGTCTTGCTGCCATGCGGGCGCTGCTGCACCCCGAACCTGCCTTTCTCTCCTTTTTCTTCCTTTTTGCTAAGTGTTGACTTGATTTGGCTCCACATTGCAACACTCCTAAGGCAAAAAATAGCCAAGCATTAGCTGATCTATTGGCTCAATTCGTGTCACAAGAAGAGGGCCTTAATGAGGATCCTTTACTTGGAGGTCTTCCTGAAGTGGCTGTTTACAAGAGAATGGGAACTAGCCTTTGAGGAGGAGTGGGTATAGTTTTAATACACCCTGAAGGGAAAGAATTGGTTAAAGTTTACAAATTGTCATTTGGGTGCGCCAACAATGAAGCTGAATAACTCATATAATATATATTTGGAATAAATGCCGCGCTTGAAGCCAAGGCTGAAGAAATCATAATACAAGGAATTCTAACTGGATAATCCAATACATGAAAGAAATTTTGCGGTGAGAGCCCTCCTTGGCACAATATAGAGAACTATAGTACAACATTTGTTAATTAAGTTTGTCAAGTATAAATTAGAGCATTCATCCTGCAAAACAAATATGTTAGACTCTCTCGCAACCATGGCTTCCAAAGTTGACATAGACAACACCATCACTTTCTATCTGGGCACCGCAAGCAATATGGAATCAACCTCGTTTTTTGTGCTTTTAAATGCACCAATTGAGGGTTGACGGGAAGAAATATAGGGACAGTTAAAAAGAAGGGGATCTTTATATTACAAGGACGTCCGCCATTTTTTTTGTTCTAGATGGCTTGCTTTTTTACAAAACTGCCACCGAAGTTTTGTGTAGATACGTTGACAAAGAAGAGACAGAAAAACAGCTTAATGAAGTTTATGAAGAATCTTGTGGATTGGAGATCGTACCTGGTACATCGAATTTGAAGGGCCGATTTCTATCGGAAAGAAATGGAAAAGGATGTAGCCAAGGTCTAAAAAGAATGCCACATTTGCAATCCCAAATTGGAAACTGATGAAATGGTGTTAGTTAGTGAGATTGATTATGGGCGAAGACCATATCTAGAATACTTGGCCAATGGATCATTCCCTGAAAACCCCAAAGGATTAGGCAAAATCAAGAAGCATGCACCCAAATATTTGTTGAAGGAGGATGTCTTTGTATAGGATAGGGTATAATGGGGTAGACCTTGGGCGGTTGAACAATTATGAAACTGAAGAAATGCTGAGAGAAGTACACAAAGGGGACTGTGGGGAGCACCAAGGAGTCGTAAATTATGCAAGGAAATATTAAGAATCGGGTATATTGGCCTACCATAGAGAAAGACATATTGGAATGTACCAAAAGATGTCACAATTTCCAAATCTTTAGTGGCCGAATTTATGCCTCAGCTGTTGCCTCACGTTCCATATCAACACCATGGCCATTTCGTACTTGGATTATAAACTTGATTGGCCCTATATCGCCTCCTTCTAAAGGAAGGATTTGGATGCTTCAAGGCTGAGGCAATTCCACTTAAAAGGGCCACCACCGAAGCAGTCAGGATCTTCATTTTGGAAAATATAATATGTAGGTTTGGAATACCCAAAAGAATTTTAACTAACAACAGAACCCCTTTTACCGGGCATGTTGTACAAAAGCTACTGAAGGACTACCAAACGCACCATGGAAAGTTGACCTGATACTATCCTTAAGAAAATGGACAGACTGAGGCATTCAGCCAGCTGCTTGTCAAAGTCTTGAGTAGTACTACAATTTACGAATGTCCTGACAAAAGGCATGAGTTTATTCCATCAGCCTGATGGGCAAATCGCGGTTCCATCTGCTAGATTAGCAGAAGTCGCACGGATCGACTTGGAACAATCAAGAATGGTCAACTAAGAGTGGTTAGAAGAACAGAGAGAACATGCTATAAATTACGTGAAAGTTTATCAACGATGGCTAGCCGGAGCCTATGATAAACAGGTCCAACCCCAAATGTTTAAAAAGGGTGATATGGTGTTGAAAGCAATGGACAACGTGATGCGAGGAGCCCACGCTACCAAATTTATATCAATTTGGGATGGGCCATTTATAATAGAAGACATGTATAAAAGTAGGTTTTGCAGGCTGAATAGCCCCACTAATAGATCAAGTACATTAAAAATACTATTTGTAGTACGGACACAAATCGTCCATTCAAAATTCTCAATCTCAAATAGAATCCAATCAATTAAATTTTAACATATCGTTTAAAAGCTTTAAATGCTTTTTACGTTTTTTTTTTTCCTTTTTCATCGACATCAGCTTCTTTTCTTTATTTTTTTTTTCCTCTTTTTTTTCAAGGCACTCTCCACTCTGCAACAAAGGTCACATTTAAAAGGCAAAGCTCACGTTTGCCTTCCATCTAATCACAATAAAAAAAATTCCACTTTTGATCTTATTTAATAGAAAACAATGGGAATTCTTGATAGAAAATTATTTATATACGTATCCCATCTTTCCAAGTTTTCTCCTGTTTTTCGAAAGCAAGTTTTCTCCAATTTTCTTTATAATATTTGTAATAGCAAACAAAACCAAATCTGTGTTGGATTCAAAAAAAATAATAATAAAAATAAAGTTAAAAGCAAAAATCAAAAATCAAAATTAAGATGAAAGACAAAGATAGATCCAAGCATAACAAAAGCATTCAAGCCCAGAAGAAAAGGTATTTTAAGCATTTTAATAAAAAAGGCATTAAAACAAGAAAGAAAAAAAGATGTGATAATCCCTTTCTCAATAAAATATATTTTAAATATCATTATAGCCTTCTATCTTGACATTGATTCCCCAAAGATCCTTGAGGCCTTGTTTGCCTCTAGATATATATATATATATATATATATATATATATATATATATATATATATATCACATACTTAATCCCTTAAAAATAATAAATTTAAGAATATGTTAGTCAAATATTTTTACCTGAGGAAATAAACAATTCATAATTGGTTGGTCACTTTGATATCCATGTGTAACATTTTGAAGCTACAATTTAATTAAATACATATAAATTATTTTGTTAATACATAACAAGAAATTCCAACAATCATGTCAATAGTTTTAATACTTTACTTGGTTAAATCCAATGGCCGAGTCATTTGCAAATTTTATCCAAAATTCTGTTGCTCCATCAACCGCGTGCTTAAAGCAGGATTAGATTGCACTTGAATATGAGAGAACGTTGTAAACATCATTTAAAGAAACTTTTTTTAAAATAGTAATAATATTACAAAAACAATACCAGAGTAGGTTGTGGTAACATAAAAGATAATGTACGTTGACTAGAAGCATTCAAACTTGTAACCCCATAAGTATTTACACTGGAATTTGTTAAGGTCATCTGAAAAACCCAACAAAAAAAAAGCACTATAAGTTATAGTTTGAATATCAATTTTTTAATTACGTAAAATAAGAATTACAAAACACGTCATGTAAAAAATTTCGGTTAGCAGGTTTTTTTTTTTTTTTGGTGCTGTGCCTTTTCAAGATCACTTATATGCCTAGTGTATTTACCACGAATTTTTTCCTTTGATTTGATCCCCTTAATGTTATTTTCTCTGTTTGTCGAAGTAGTGTTCATGTCACCTTTTGTAGCATGCAAGTCGCTACACTTAAGCTATTTTCTGTTCCACTTGCTTTCATATGTGCATGTACATCTTACAAAATCTTATTAAAACCATCTTTGAGAAATTCATAGATTTCTTCAGCTTCTACTGCATTTGTGGCTATTTGACTATGCGATCTATATATTTTTTTTTATAAGGTTGCACCATTTCAGCCATATGATCTTCCTTGGTTTCCTTATTTGATATAGCCATTTTCATTCAAACTTTTGTATTTCTAGTCCATCTTTCTAGTGTATATCAAGGATGGATCTTTTTTATATTCTTCAAAGAAAGATCTTGTAGAACATGAGAGCACAAAATTCCTATAAAACTAAAATTTCTTACAACTGCATACCAATGTATCATCAGTGTCTAATTCAATCGCATGAGACCCAACTTTATATTTTGTATCATCGCAAGCCTGCACAACACAATCATAAGCCTTACCAATCTCTACCTCAAATATTTTGAGCACTGATAGGGTGTATAAATTTGCTGCACTTCTTCAAAACTTGAACATGTAAGGAAGAAGCCAACGAACTATGAGTTAACTTAAAATCAACTTCTGACTCTTCATGTCGATTATACTCAAAATTCTCAAAAAAATCGTGGTATATCGTGCTTACAACTGATATAATCTTTTCTTAAATTGTTCAAGCTCTCTGACCTTTGAGTAGAAGTCATGTCGGCATAAAAAGTCTCCCTGTCAAATACTAAAGCCCATTTTTCTCTTAAATCATACAAACTTTTCAACCAATCGTTATCCTTCAAGTCATAATCCTCAAGCATTTTATTCTAAGATTTTGAAAAAAAAAAAAAAAAAACTTCTTCTTCAAAATCATAGATGCATCGTCTAAGCTCTTGGGAGAGTTCTTGATAATGTTCAAAGACAGTGCTTAGACATTTTGATGCATGTGCCAAATAAATAAGCAATGGTACGTCTCTGGCCATTCAGAAGCCAATGCCATTGCCATTGCTGGATTTTGATCGGTAAGAATGGTTTTTAGTTGTCTCCCTAACATTGCTTTGACAATGCAGCTCCAAAATAGTGGTTTACCTACGATGATTCACTCTAAGAAATATAGCAAACGGGCGACCATCTTTATTTTTCTTGTAAGAAGTGACAAAGCAAACAAGATCACCAAAATATGTGTACGTAATCATTATTTTTGCATCTGCACAAAAAATATTAATGATAAAGTCATCTCTATCGAGTTGTATAGCATACAAAAAGCAGGATCTTTATATTGTTTTCTTTGAAGATATTCAAGAACCCCTCTTGTATCTCCTGATCTCATTTGAATTGTCCATTTGATGCAATGAGAGTTCTTTTAATCAACCTGATCAAATTCAAGATTCTCACAACCTCCAGCTCTCTTTGCCGCTAATTCCCAACCTGCTTTTGGACCAATTCCTGAACCTTTTACCAAGTCTATTTCAGCTGCTTGAGCCGAAATCACCCTCCTTTGTGATCCATACAAATGACTCTTCGTGGGACTTGTTATCACATATGTATGCTCAGCAACAAACTCAACAACACATTATTTACCAGTTTGGTGACAGTCAATTTTCATTCTTGCTAAACATCCAAATCTAGTCGCAAGACGGTGAAGCTTACATCTCGCTTATTTTTTCCACGATATCCTTTACAAGAACAAGAAAAGATTCTATTTATCAATTTACCTTCCTTATCTTTGTATCCTTTATTTCTCCGAATACTGAAATGGGCATACTTGTTATAAAAATTATAAGCTTCATATTCAGTGTCAAACTCCATACCAATTTGTGGTATCACTTTGTCAGAAATTTTAGAATATATAACTTCTACTTTCTTCTTGTCTTCTGCAAATTCTAATTTTCGACGTGAATGAAGTTCCATTTCCGTGCAATAATCATCATTGTCCATAGTTTTTTAAAAAATTAAATATGTATCAAGGAACAAATTTAAATACTAACCCGAAGGAAAATTGCACTAATATAATAATCAATAATGATAGTTTAAGGGTCACGTTGGTCACAGCCCCTCTTTATTAATATAGTTTAATGTGTTTTTTGTTGTACATGTCTTGGAACAACTCAGTTTTTTTAACCCTGAAAGTGGTGTTTTTAATTTCAATTTTCAAAGATTACTTTTTCTTTTTTTCTTTGACTAGCACAGATAACTTTCGTGTCTTATTTTATATCTTAGAATATATATATATATATGTTGTATATATGTTAAACAAGAAACTTACACAACCAAGAAAAAAAGTACATGGCAAATAAGAACAAAAATAGTCCTCGAAGCATCTCCTCCATGGAGTTTTATATTGGTTAAAAAGAATTGTACTTATTAAATTGGTCAGAATTAGTATTCATACTTATTGCTAAAAAAATTAAGAAGTGATGAGGTACCTGTAATTCGTACTTTTTTGTGATTTGAGCGGTAATGTTTTTTTGATGGAGACTTTTTTGATAGTTGTTTTTTTTTTTGGATGGAGAAATGCGCCTGCGAAAGGACAATGACTAAGAAAAAAAAAGAAGAAGAAATATTGCGGTGTGAAGAGACTTTAGATGTCACGAAAAATGAAAAGAAAATGGAAAGAAAAAGAAAAAAAGCCGACATCAGCAACCAAAAAAAAAAAAAAAGCAAATTAGTAATAGGGTCAAACGGAATATTTGATGAAAAAGCGTTTAAAACTTTTAAATACTATATCAAAATTTGATTGATTACCATTTGGGACAGAAAATTTTGTACAGATGATTTGAGACTACATATTACAATATCACTCTTTTTGTTCAAATGAGAAATAAATTAGTTCGTCTTTCAAAAAAAAGGAGAACTATTTTAGTCTCCACTAGAGTTTAACTTCTCCTAGAATTCACCTCTTCCCCCTTCAAAGTTTTTAATTTACAAAAGAGCGGTATCATGTCCACTTAAGAAAAGGAAAAGAAAGTATAGGCAATCTAAAAGGAAAAAAAAAAAAAAAAACAGCGCATTGCATAAAAAATAGAACACTTACTATATTTGCTAAACAAAAAAAACAAGTCCAATTTGCAAACAATCTGATTGAAATAGTAAAAAAAATATCAAATAATTAAGAAACAAGAAATAATGGCAAATCATTTGTGATATATAGTGATCACTTGTGCTTAAGTATCTTCTTATAATTTAAAAATAATAATGAAAGAAGAAGAAGGAGAAGAAAGGAAGCATGATAAAAATATAGCTGATGAAAAAGAATCCAATAATTAAGAAACAAGCAACATTGGCAAAACCGTTTATAATACATAGTGATCACTAATGCTTAGGGCGGAGCCAGAAAATTTTTTTCAAGAGACTTAATAGCATAAAAATTTTAAGCAAAAATTATAACGTAATTGTATTTTTTTTTCTGATTTAGTCATATTTGTTGCCATTGTTTAAATTTTTTTTTGGAATAAAGTAAGGATGTGATAGAATTCAATTAGCTCCGCCCCTCCGGCCTAGTTAGCTCTGCCCATATTTGTGCTTAAGTATGATAAAAATATAGCTAATGAGTAAATGCCTTTAATTAGCAACAGGCTCTATAAGCCCAGTCATAGACGGTTTAACACAGAGTTTAAGCTTGAATAGCTTAATACAATCTATATCTATTTAAAGACGAGCAAAAAAAAAATATAGCAAAAAAAAGGAGGGAAAAACTGAATGGGTAAACACATGATATATGATTAAAACATGACATATTTCGTAGAAAGGGTCAAAAGGTCCATGCCACTCTTAAATTTGCAACATTTGTTTGGTCGACAACCTACTCCTTGATTTGCACGACACATATCAGAATCGTGAATTTTGACACCTTTTGATTTCAAACCAAAATTGTCAACAAAAAAAGGGGCCAATTGAAGTTTCAATAACAAAAAGGGGTGCCATTCAAGAGGCTATTCTATAGAAACATAAACTATCTTGTGAGAAGTAAATTTATAATGTTGGCCTGAATAATCATAAAAGATGTGTCAGCTTCTACTTTTAATCAAAAGTCCAAGCACAAGTAGCATAAAACAGACATAATATGTCATTAAAGAAAATATAGTTTTGCTTGCTTTTCGAAGTTTATCGTAACATAGCACCAAGGAAAGTCATATCCTTCGAATTAAAAAAAACTCACACCATGCAAAACTCATACCTCGTGAGAAATTGGGTTTGTTTTTAAGAGTAAACTATAGGCCCAAACAGTTAAAAATCTAGAAAGACAGGCAACCCATTTGGTCTAAAGCCGAGACCAAAATGGGGACGTTGAGCAGCAATTGGACCTGCCATCGAGGTTAAAAAGGGGTGGTCCAAAACCACTCATGACACCTGAACCAGATTTGACAACATAAGAACTCCTGTGGCCGCTGGGCAATTGGGTTAACAAAATTTGTGACTGGTGACCCGTGAGATGATGGAAAACCTTGGGAAAAGTGATCAATAATGGAAGAGGGGCTTGCTGCGAAAGTGTCTAACAAAATACGATCTGCCGCGTCACTGCTAAGAAAATTTGATGTGAAAAGAGAGACCTTTGGTACCCACCGAATAGATAGGTAACTATTGATAGAAGAGAAACGGAAAGAGCAGTTGAAATGTCTTGAGGACAAGAGCTGCTAGTGACTGTAAGCTATGACCATTAATGTTGGTCATGCCAATCAAAACCTAAAAGTTGCTATAATTATGGGCATGTTATTTGCATCCTCATTGTACGGGACGAGAAGATTGACAGATGAAGCAGATTTTTGCATGTCCTTATCTATTTTTGAATCAAGTTCTTGGGTACGTAATGATGAAAAAAAAAAAAAGAGTGGGAGATGAGTTAAAAAAAATTATTACGTATAATGTAACAAGGAAAAAAAAAAAAGACAATAAATAATCCTAGTATGATTAGATATTGAAGTAAGCAAAATGTAAACATATTCGCATATGGGAAGATTAGTAAAAGATAAAAAAACAAAAAAAGGTTTAATATAATTAAAAAAAAGAATATATAAGCCTAGTAGGATCAAATACATATAATCGTATATAAACATTGGTTGTTAGGGAATTTTCAATGAATAGTGAATAAGGTTGAGTATTTATCTGAAATAGAACGTGGAAAGGACATCTCATTGTTACAGGCGACAAAATCAGAATACAAACTCAAAATGTTGTGCCAAAAATTTACAAGAAGCATAGACACCTTGCCACCTGCAGTGTGCAAGTGGGAAACATAAACTGTGTCCGATACTTAACAAAAACACACTTAACGATGGGAACTAGAATAATTTAAAAAGGAACTCAAATATTGTCATATTTTTGAGAAACAAAATTTGTGCTAACCATCCCTTGTCTTCCTGCACTTACTGACAAGAGAAAATCCAAGCGTATGATCGTTGGAATGATGCTGACGATCAAGCTCACTGCTACATTACGCTGATGGCATGTCCACTGATGGTTAGCATGAATAACGTGCTTCAAACTTAACATGACGATCATTAGACTGCCCAGCAAACCATGGATAATCTTGAAAACATGTTTGGAGGCCAAGCCTTAACTAAGTCGCAAGGAGCTCTTTGGAAGCTTCTCAACTGTAGACAGAAACTGAGGGTGCCTGTCAAGAAGCACATGATGTTGCTCATGGGTTATCTCACTGAAGCACAAACCTATGGAGCCAATATCGAGGCTGAGACACGGATGACTATGGTTTTTGAGACTCTTTCTAAGGAGTTTATCCCTTTTAGAGCCTCATCAACCTGAGCGTTAAATAAGTTATTACCTTGCATAAGATGATGGAGTAGTTCCAGGAGTTTAAAAATGTAATTAAGGATTCCTTGCCTGGTGAAGAGGCTCAATGGTAGTTGCATCTGGTTCTAATCTAACTTAGGGAATGGAAAGAAGCAAAAAGCCACAAATGAAAAGTCTTCTATTCTGCTAACCAAGGGCAAGAATAAGCAAACAAAGAAGAAGAACCAAAAGAAGCTTAGGTGTTTCTTCTGTAGGAAGGTTAAGAACATGAAGAAGAATTACAAGGACTTACTAGGTAAACGAGATAAGTATGAACTTCTTGTTGAAACATGTTTAGTTGAAGAATCAAGTGCACTTGGGTCATAGATTTTAGAGCTATTAACCATGTTTGTGTTTTTCTGCAAGGGTTTAAGCAAACAAGAAGCATGTTGAATGAGCACTTTAAGTTACAGATTAGCGATGGAACCTTAGTGTTGGCTAAAGTAATGGGAAGGACTTCCTACCTAAAAGAGATAAGTATGAACTTCTTGCTGTTGAAACATGTTTAGTTGAAGAATCAAGGTCATAGATTTTGGAGCTACTAACTATGTTTGTGTTTTTCTATAGGGGTGGTTTAAGCAAACAAGAAGCATGTTGAATGAGCACTCTAAGTTGCGAATTAGCGATGGAACCTTAGTGTTGGCTGAAATAGTGGGAGAGATACACCTTCATGTTGATAGTTTTAGACATTTGGTTTTGGAAATCTATTTTTATTTTCTAAACTTAAAAGGAATTTAATTTATGTTGCTTGTTTATTTAGGGATTCTTAAACTGGTGATTCGTCAAACTAAGTTTTTTATTTGTAATCGATGGATGTAAAACATTTTGTATTTTATCAAACCTAATATAGACTCACCACTAAACATTGAAGTTAATGGGAACTCTAAAAGGCTTAAAACTTCTCAATCTAATAAGACATAAATTCAGCACTTGCTCCTATATTATTTTTCAAATATTAATTATATACCCATTTTTATTAAATATTTTAACAAAAGTAGTTTTATTGTTAATATTTCATATATTATTGTTTTGAGGGCAAAATGATCAAAAGACCAAGGGCCTAGAACTAGTACATAGTGATGTTTGCAGTCCCATGAACATCAAAACATGAGGAGAGTACGAGTATTTCTTCACTTTTATTGATCACTACTTGAGATATGGGTATGTTTACCTTATGCATCATATGAGCGAAACTTTTGACAAGTTTAAGGAGTTTTAAGCAGAGGCAGAGAAGTAATTCGGTAAACCCATAAAGGCACCTCGATTTGATCAAAGTGGAGAATACCTCTCACATGAGTTCCTAGGGCACTTAGTAGAGAAAGAGATTTTATCTCATTTGACTGTGTCCGGCACTCCACAATAGAATGACATGATTGAAAGAAGAAATAGGACCTTGTTGGATATGGTAAGATCTATAATGTGTTACTCTATATTGCCATTATCATTTAAAGATTTGTCCTACAAACACATGTTGTCGTTTGAAAAAATGCCTTCAAAATCGGTTCCTAAAATTTCTTACAAGTTGTGGGGACAAGTAGAAAGACATCCTTAAACCATATTCACATATGGGAATGTCATGCACATGTTAAGTTAGAAGCACATTCAAAAGTTTGAGTATTTGTGGGGTATCCAAGAGGGAAAAAAGGTTATTTCTATAATTTAAAAAACAAATAAAGTCATGGTTTCAACGAATGCGACATTTCTTGAGAAAAGTTATATGAATGACTTTAAGCCTTGTGGTAGAGTAGTACTCAAGGAGATGACGAGTGATACGATTACTCTAGTGGTTCCAGTGTAGATTGATCCAATCCATGTGGAAAAATCAACTAAACAACAACCGAGGGAGCTTCAGCGTAGTGGGACAATCTGGCGTCAACTAGAAAGGTACATGTTCAATAGTGAAGCCAATTTGGCTTAACTAGTTGAATATGACATGGATTCTTATATTTACAAAGAGGCTATAGAGGATGTTTTTACAAAACTCTGAACAAAATCTATGAATATAGAAATGAAATTTATGGACACTAATCAAGTCTAGGAGCTTGTGGACCTTCTTGAAGGGGTAAAATCCATAGAGTGTTAGTAGGTCTACAAGAGAAAGAGAGGTGCAAATCAGAAGGTCAAAACTTATAAGGTTAGACTAGTATCAAAGAGATTCATATAAAAAGAGGGAATCAATTATGAGGGAACCTTTTTTACCTCTAACCATGCTTAAGTCTATTCTCATTCTTTTGTCCATTGTTGTCGTTCTCGATCACAAAATATGGAAAATATATGTCAAAATAGCACTCTTGAATGTCAAAATAGAAGAACCTTGTGTTTATAAACACATCAATAATAGAAAGGTTATTTTTTTACTGCTCTATGTAGATGATATTTTATTTATTGGCAATGACATAAGAGCTTTGTCATCGATGAAAGTTTAGTTGAACAAGAAGTTTAACATGAAGGACTCATATAAGGCTAATTATGTTTTGGGTATCCAAATCTTTTGAGATAGCAAGAGCAAAATGATAGATTTATCTCAAGTTTCATACATAGACAAATTCTCGAGAACAAAATTCTAAGAAAAGTGGACAATCATCTAGGTTTGGTATTACTCTTTCTAAAAAAGATTATCCATAGACAAATGAGGAAATAGAATATATAAAGAATGTGTCTTATGCTTCGGTTGTAGGTTCATGTATGCTATACTTTACAAATGATTTGACACATACTATGCAGTTGGGATAGTGAGTCAATAGCAGTCAAATCTAAGACTAAACCATTGGGTTACGGTCAATCATATTTTTAAGTACCTGAAAAGGATTAAAAGTTATATGTTAGTGTATTCTAGTGAGGATCTATCACCTCTTAGATATATTGATTCAAATTTTCAATCCTGTTTGGATTTGAAGAAATCACCTTCACGTTCTGTATTTATTCTAGGAGAAGGCGCCCTTGTTTGCAAAAGTGTCAAGCAAGCTTGCACTGTTGTTTCAATGATGTAGGCTGAGTGTGTGGCTAAAAATTATGCTTCGAAAGAAGCAGTGTGGGTTCACAAGTTCCTCGAGGATCTTGAGATAGTTCCTGATATAGATAAGCCGATTACGTTATACTGTGATAATTATGCAGCTTTGCTAATACCAAGGAATCAAGATATCACAAGATGAGTAAGCAGATAGACTAGAAGTATCATGTAATAAGAGGCTTCATAGAGAATGGGCATGTAGCAATATTCAAGGATGTATCCAAGGACAATATACCTAATTTTTTTACAAAAACACTACCATGAGGACTTTCAAAAAGCATATAAAGGGTATAGGGATACATAACATGTCACATTTACTCACTTAGGGCAAGTGAGAGATTGTTAGACTTAGTGCCCTAAGGATTAAATAATGTTACTATTTTCGAGACCTTTCATCAATAAAAGATATATTATTTATGTCATATATCAATATTGTCCTCTTTATGCTCATTTATGCGGAATACATGAATTTTAAGGTGATGACCGAACTATGAAATATCTGCAATTGAGGGAATAATATTGGGTACTTTATTCATGTTAAGATTGTTATATTTTCTACATCCTAACAAGAGATGAGTTGTTTTGATCATCAAAGTAGGATTTCATTAGTAGAGACATTGGTATATTATCATTGGTGACGCTATATTGGATTAGAATTGAAGTTGAATTGATTTTGTTAATAATTTCATTTAAATAAATTAATTCACTTTAAACAATCGTGTGTGTTACATCTTATCCTTAAAATGATATTCTTGACTTGTGTTTTTTGATGTACCAAATGGTGACAAGTTGAAGTAAATAAAGATACGCATACCGATACATTGGAAACATAATTTTTGGATAAGGTAGACTCGTTATTCACTTATCATAGAATTGAAAATTTGGAGCACTCAACCATTGGGATACATTTGCATAACCAAATGGTATATTATTTGTGTTGGCTATGAAAGTAAATATTCCAATAGTGGATAATTGAATATAAGATAAATATGACCGGCAATGTAAAACAAAATTTATCCTTAAGTCGATTATCGATATCATATGAGGATCTTGCATATTATGATATGTTATAGACTAATTTATTAGAGTTTCATAACCTTGTATATAATTCAAAAATGCAACTCTAAGCTTTTAGTAGAATAGTTTTAGAGTTGATAATTATAAAATGAGCAGGTCGAGGATATGTCATTTACAATTGTCAGAGTTTTATTTATATATGTCCATCAAGTTCACTTTGCTAGCTCATATATTTTTCTATCATGACATAAAGTGTTTTTCTTACAAATTGGTAAGTTAATTCTATGATTGATTCAAATTCGATTGAGTTGAATTGCAATAATTCATGTTACCTTCTTGGTTAAATAAATTAAACTTTATTAATTTAGAAAAATGTGTTGAATTATTTGTATGTATTTTATTTGATATAGGATTATCAATATATGAATTTTTTATCAAGTAACTTTTATTAGGTTATTTGAATTAAAATTGAGGCTCTATTAAATATTCTCGTATTAAATAAAATGGACAGCTTTCTAAAACTGGGCAACGAGTGAATAGGTTTGATCGGCCAGATCAGGACAAATTGGTAGGCTGGTTATGGGGATCAGTCAGCTAGTGAGTGTAACTCTAGTTATGTGTTTTCATGCATTTTTACACGAATTTTGGCCCAATTATGAATTTAGAAGCCTAAATGAATGCCTTACCAACCACTGTAAATAGAAGACTTATTTCTATTATTTTTCACTCTTAAAAGTCACTAGAAAAATTTAGAGAGAGCTTTTTAGAGAGAATGACTCTAAGACACATAGATTTATTATTCAACATCGAGAACAATTATTATTGGTTTTCTCTTGTGGTAGGAAGGAGATGTTACCAAGAGGAGAATCAAACGACTTGTATCCACTCACATTCCAGTCATTAAAAAAATAGATAAAAAAACCAGTTGGTTGAGTTTCTTCCAAACGCAATTCTCACGTAGCAATTTTGTCAAAATAGCTCTACTAGAAGTATGGTTCCTAATTCACTAAGGTAAGAGATGTCTTTCATAAATTTATGATACATAGCATGTCTAACTTGTTTCTATAGAAAAAGGTTTTATTGAAAATTTTTAAAATTCTGCTACAAACTCATTTTACAACAATGCCCTCACTCATTTTTTTTTAATTTAGAATTTCACCCCATTTTGTCATTTAAAATTTTAGTTATGTCCCTATTTTTAAAGAAAATTATAATCGTGGTCTCATAGGATAATTGAAATATGCAGTTGTATCCTATGAAATAATTACAATATGTTTTCATGTCTCTATTTTATAAAAAAAACTAAAATTATGTCATACTTAGTAATTGAAATATATAGTCACATATCTTGATTCAATGAAATAGCATAGTGCCCTTGCTTGAGAAAAAATTGTGACTACGCCATAGCGCACGTCACACACAAAAGGAATTGCTCCTAAAAGTTTATCCCATAAAATGAGAATGCAATAATAAATAGGAATCCAAAGGGGCTTTCATGATGTGGGTTCAATATCGGCTAAACTTTTGACTAGATCTTCACATGCATTTTAGGAGAACGGCCCCATTTTTCTTCATGTATTCCGACTGACTTTTAAACTTGATCCTAAAATATATGCTAGTTCTAGAATCAAGCATAATTATATAACGTCAATGTTATTTCGGGCAAAAATTAACCCATTCACCCTTGTGATCTCATTTTATTTCATCGAAACGTAAATAAACAAATAGACCTCCGTCTTTGGATTTTACAACCCTCATATCATGTATCATGGGAAAGTAATTAACCAACTTTATTTACCAGAAACAAATTAGCCTAACTTTAAATAAAAAAAACATATATATGGCTAATATTCCTAACTTCAAATAAAAAATACATATATATGGCTAATATTCCAATTAGGAGTCAACGTCATCATTCTCTCCCTAATTCATAAGAAAAACGGTGCTGTATTCATGCATTTCTTTGTCCTATAAATTCAACTTCAAACGTCATCTCTTTAAATGAGCTTGGGAAAAACTCATCCTTCAAAGCTTACTAAAAAACATGCGTTCCTAATCCATATATGAACATCCAAACAGCCCAATAATTTGGCGATGTGGGACAAATTCAAATTCTAACGTAAACCACTTCCAACATTCAAAATTTCCAAGTCTTAGGAGCAAGCTCACCAGGCTCAATTCGCTAAAGGTAGGATGTTTGGTCATAATTAGCAGAGCAGTGGTACTTCATTTTTAATTTCTATTTTAAACTTATTCGTACACGTGTTTAGTTCGATAGTATAGCTTCCTGGTATAAAAGCTAATCCTATGTGTTTATTCAGTTGTAAATTATTTAAAACTCAAGTATGTAGCGTTTAAATATCAGGCCCGCTCTCTAAGAAATTGCTAAGCTGGTTTTATCTGAATCATCCAATTAAGGGCATGATAATCATAACACATCAAGCACATAGAATAGGGGGATAAGCCAAAAACAGTTTGTTAATTATAAATGGCAACAAATAATTTAGTAATAAAATTCTTGAGTATGTACACTAGCTAGTATTTTCATTTGGGCTAAACCTTGACGAATTCAACAAAAGCTAAGGACTAAAAGCTCAAAACAAAAGAATGTAAAGCCCATTTGACATAGCTTTTGTTTATCATTTTAGTCGGTAGAAAAAGAGAAGTAAAAGTTATAACTTTTCAATAAGTATTTAGAATCATATTTTTAAAAAAGTTTTAAAGGGTTAACAAGGTTTCAATTTTTTTAAAAAAAAAAAGATGCAAAAATGTTATATTTAAACTTGTAATATATTATTAATACTTCGGTGCAAGTTTAAAAATCTATTTCAGAAGTGCTTTTTTGAAAAGCTAAATTTTATGACTTTGACCGAAAACACTTTTAGAAAGTAAAAACACTTCTGACAGTTCACCCAAACACTTCTAGAAACAACTTTTGGACTTAAGAAGTCAAAAGCAGTTCGAAAGCCCTCCCAAACAGGCCCCTAGTCTAGTTGCTTATCATTTCTTTCCTTAGTTAGAAAATACAAGCCCTGAAGCTTAGGACATGTGGTCTAAAATTCTTGGATAAGCAATTAAAACTTCTTATGGCGATATAGGGGAACAAATATGCTCTTTTATTATTACTTTTTGGTCCAATACTTCTTTGTTATTGAATTATTGGCCTCATACTTCCTGAAGAATATTGGCATGTAACATCACAAACGGAGTGTCCAATAAGGATGACAAACGTAGAAAGTGTGCACTACTTGTATAAAATAACGTAATTAATTTGTTTAGGAAACATACCCAAAATATCCCATGTATTTTGTTAAAATATCATTTTTTTTCCATTCTTATTATAAAAATATTGCAAAACATCTCTAGCATTTTTAAAATCATGCACAAAATATCCCTTAATAGCACATCTAGGTCTAGTTAATTTACAATGAACTTATCCCGTTGACTTTTTTTTTTCACCATTTATATGGGATCAGAATTAGTAACCTCCTTTTTGCTTCCTTTTCCTTTTATGCACGCATCTACATCTTCCAAAATTTTATTGAGACCACTAATTGCAACTTTTTAAGTTTCTTTATCCTCCGTAGCTTTGTCGCTATTTTAGTTTGTAATCTACAGTTGTTCATAACATTTTTCCATTAGTCTTTGGATCCTCCTTGGTATTATCATTTGATATACTTGATGCAATTCCGTCTTTTCTTGCCTTGTCCATTGTGATATTTTTAAAAGAATAATATTCAACAATATTAGAAGCAACTGTGTATTTCGTCTCATCACAGGAAAGCACAACACAATCGTAAGCAACTTTGTGTAAGGAATATTTCAAAATTTTTAAATAATGTGTCGTGATTTAGTTAGATATCATTTGAATGTCATAATTGGACAAATAGTTTGAGTTTGTTATTTAGAAAACATTTGATTTCAATCAGGATGAGTCTAAGGCCAAAAGTACCTTTCTCCAAATTTGATGTCTCGGTCGTTCCAAGACATGAAAAAAAAAAAATAATAATAATAAGTGCACCAAACCCAAAAACAGAAAACTAGACCACGGGCCATGACATATGAACCCATAATTTTGCCCCAACTAAAGGTTTCATGGTGCAACGAGTAGTGGGCCAAGCAAACAGAGAGTGGACTAGCACATAGTCCATACTGACTCTGAGGAAACGGGAAAGCATATTGAACTGCACGTCCATGTAGTAGATGAGTTGCGTTGTTCATGCTTTAGGGAGTACCAGGGGACCCAGGACCACGCCTTACAAAAAGTAATAACATGAAAAAACGTGTTTATCAATTCAAAACATAGTTGGAACAATGGTTGTGAAATGAGTTGAAATTAAGAGTTAGAATAAAAAATATTGTAGCATATAAAAGCTTTACATTGTAGCACATGAGAGCTTTATATTGTTTGAGTTAGAATTGAATTTATCAAACACTATATATAACTAAAAATTACAGGAATAGATAGATTCAAAAAATAATTCTTGTTAATATAGGCAACTGGACAACGCCTTTTTTTTTTTTTTTTAAATACAATAAAATTACTTGATAAGCTCTCCAAAATTACTTGATAAGCTCTCCAAATTACTTGATATTGCGATGGAAAGTGTGAGATCTGCAGTCAACTTGACAAGATACAACATCTTAATATACCGTTGGTAGGATCATTAGCTAATTTTGGAGTTCCACCAGCCAAAGATGCGTGAAACAACCAAGAGGATAAGTTGAGAAAGCAAATGAAACGACCGGAGCCCAAAGTCCACGGTAAATTCAAGTATATACTAAAGTTTTTTTCATTGCTTTGAAAAAGAAATAGCCTAGTGGTGATACTATATTTGATTCTAACTAGAAATGCAGAATTTGAATCCTCTTCCCTCAAGTTCAAAAAAAAAAATAATAAAAAAGGTACCAGTTAGTCTAACTATAGTTAGTGGTTACTTTTGCTTTGTGCTCTGACCCACTGAAAAGCTCATCGTGGCAAAGTCGCCCCGGCCCAACCCATGTTACTTCCTGGCCCATATTAAAACAACCACTTGATTATTACTATTGTTATTCTTCTTATTATTATTGTTATTATTTTGTAGTTTAGTTTTTGTCCTTATTTCCCATGGTATTGGAGTAGGGAAGGAAGCATATTATGTTCCTTTTCAAGAAATTCCATATGGATAAGTAGATGGAACTTTAGCTTTTCTTCATTAGTAGGGAACAGAAACAAACAGTTAAGAATATTTCACAACAAGAATTGGAAGGGTGACCATTTTGCGCACCACTCCATGCATTCTACTTTACATTGTGGAAATCTAAGCGTGGGCTGAAAAATATGCCAGCAGGCCCACCAAAGGCGCATTAATGTAGGTTGTGGGCTCCGACTCTTGAAAGTAAGGCCTCGAATCTGGAAAAGCATCGGAGCTATTGGGCCCACCCACTACCGCTCCAACAAGCAGATTAGGATTGGGATTTGGACTTAGGAAGTAGCGAGACCCTGCTTTACACCCAATGCGGGCCGGGTGGGCCTGTACGGACGGCAATGAGCTGCCCCTATGGTGTATCCTCTGTGGGTAACGAGCCCCATATCCAACCATGTACGACATCCCCAACGGATTATCACCTAAGATGTAGTCCACCTGAAGCGGGAAAAAAAAATCTTTAAGTCCACTGTTTACCCTGGATTTCTTGTAATTCCAAAAATTCCCCTGTTCACATGTGAGACCCTATGGATCAAAAGAAAATTGGCAGGGGACATGACTAATCCTAGCCCTTGATATGTCTTAATCTAGTTATGGTCCCCACTGATTGAATCCAGATGCGTACCTCGTGATAGTAGGGCCACATCCTTTTTCTAGTTTTTTTTTTAATAATTTTTTTCCAAAAAACACAAATTCTTAATATCTGGCTGGACACTCACCTGACGTTTGGCCAATTGTCTGAGTAGAGCAGGGGAAGCTGAAGTCTCGCCACATGGCACAATCTTATTGGCGTGGCGGAGATAGTTGGAGTAAGCCAGAAGTAAAAACGACAGCGAGGTTACATGTTGCATGTTGCTCCCTCCGGCCTTGAAGATCAAGCCACCTTGAGGGAAAAAATAATAATAATAAAACAAATAAAAAAAATACTCAATTATGACACTAGATAGCACAAATGAACCTGGAATCAACAACCCATTTAAGGGAAAAAGTTAATTAACTGGGACAAAGTTTGTCCCATTAAGGCGTTACCCAAGACTTTGGGCTATTAATCTATTCATTGCGACTTCACAACATTAGTCTATAAATTAATAGTCCAAAGCCTGTGATTTGGCTGTCTTTTTGCTTAAATAATTGTTCTTTTTCTTCCCGATTATTAAGGACGTTTATTATAGGCAAGCAAATTGGTATTTATATACCTGGAGAATATTGGACTTGGGGATGAGAAATTCCAGGCAACAAAGAACAGATAAACCCGTCAGCATTTTGCTTGAAAGATTCGAAGTAGTCAGCTCTTCCCATCAACACTTCCTGTCGCGAATTTTACAAAAAACGAAAACAATAAAAAAAAAATCAAAATCATTAGTACTGTTTTAGTCTGACACATGGCGTCAGCTTCAAATGCCAAAGCCAATGAATCACATTCTTTATGAACAATAAAAGATTATCTTCTTTCTTTTCTTTTCCAATTTTCAATAACCAACAAAAAAGGAATGCTGTAAGTTCATGCATACAGTGCAGACGCCATGTGTGGCCGAAGTCGTTAATAACCTAGGCTGGGGAGAAGACAATAAATACGTGATGAAAAAAAGTTTGCTTCTTTTTTCATGTTTATGGTTGTGAAAAAAAATAAATAAATAACAAAGGTCTCAATCGCCCATAGAATTAAGCATTTGTGAAGAAATAATGGCGAGTATGGGAACAACCAAAGTCCCAGACTTTTTGCACATGCCATGCATCAGGGACACTCTGATTCGAGGGCCCACCAAGGCCCAGACCTACACTGAGAGAAGTAGACTACTAGACTTGGAGGGCTTTTTATTTTTTTTATTTTTGAGAAAAAAGAGCGTCAAATTTGTGTAACAAAAAGTCTATATTGCCCCCCACAAATACCCTTATCAGTTTCTGATAATTTTTTCTAACAAGTTTAATTCCATCTATTGGCTAGTGCCCTGTGGCATGCAATGGCATTTTTGACTTTTAGGCATATTAAAGTTTGCAACGAATTTCCAGATTGTACTGTGGAGGCATTGAATGGATGCCCGCATGAAAGCCTAATTCTGAGGCAAAATCATGCAGCATCATCGTCGACTTTTTCCTTCTGATTGTCTTCTTGGCACTATTTTAGCCATAATCTTTCCGAACTTTTTCCTATTTCTTTTTCTTTCCCTTCCCTTTTCCTATTCCCTTACCCCTTTCCCTCACCCAAGTTTTTAAAATATTCTATGCTTGATCTACAAGCTACGGTGTACGGCTTGTAAACCAACCAAAGACCAAAATATCAACTCTTCTTTTCTTTGGCTTTTAGACCTCTAATTCTATAAAGAACTGTTTCTTTTCTTATGTTAATCATGTGGGGTCGTAACAAAAAGGACCCCACCCACTAGGAACCCCACTGGGCACAAGCCACTAGTTAGCCACCACCACGTGATTTGTCGATGGGGTCGCTCTCTATTGTCAATTTTAGAACAGAAACAGAATCATAAAAGCTAAAAATTAAAAACAGTTCCCAGTTCCCACATTCCAAACAAACCACACAATGACATAAAAGAATAGCCAAAAAAAATCCAGTCAAGACAAAAGCAAATTGAGGAAATGAATAAAACCAATAATAGTAATAATCATCCGGGCATGTATTTAATTGGGGGAATAGGAAAAAAGTGGGGTAGATATTGAGACAATAATTATTACCTTGGAAATGAGGACGTTAATCCCAGCATGCTTGTTGTCCCAACCAAACTCGTTTATTGTGTCCCCAGCCCTCAACACCACCTCGTTCCTTACTATGTATTCTCTGTACGCGCGCCTCCTCGACGCCTTGTGCAACCATGCAGCCCCCCATAGCAACTCGTCCTGCATTAAATATTATTTATATCTCACATTCCACACTCTCTTGTTTTTTTTAAACTTATAAATCACATTAGCCCATGTAAGGAAAAATACCTTAACAAGTACAGTTTTGTACTCTCAAATTCTTATTAAATTCTCTAAACTTGTCATAATTAATAGGGTATGTGTTTTCATTAAGTACTACCACAATCATCCAATGCATGTACGAGAGAGAATCAAACGGTGGAGAGTGAGTAGTTGGAGTATGAAAACCAC
The DNA here is from genome assembly GCA_025403435.1 of Artocarpus heterophyllus. Taxonomy (NCBI): domain Eukaryota; kingdom Viridiplantae; phylum Streptophyta; class Magnoliopsida; order Rosales; family Moraceae; genus Artocarpus; species Artocarpus heterophyllus. Next base: position 13,313,550 of record CM046340.1, on the reverse strand, counting down.
ACTTATTCAACAGCAAATAATAAACCGAAAAGCAAATAGCAAAAGTGCAAAAAAGTGAAGGGAAAGAAAAAGGAAAGCCGAACCTGGTAACCATTCACGTCGCAATAAAAAGGACAAACCGCAGAGTGCAGGCTGTTGCTGTACGCACCCCGGTGCCTGTCAGCGAACTCGAAAACCTGTTTCCCCACACAACGGTCAATTTCTCGCGATACTTTAACAAACCAACACCCAATATCTCGCCCTCACGTTATACATTACACACACAGTATCTAAAAAAATAAAATAATCAAAAAGAGTAGGTGATAGTGATTGAGTACGACAGGACGTACACTAACGGCCCGATTGAGGAGCAAACGGGAGTAAGCAGGGTCACGTGATCTGAACACTATGGAGGCAGCGGCCAATGCAGCGGCCGTTTCGCCAGCCACGTCGGATCCCGGGTGGGCCCTATCGATCTTATAGACCGTTCGGAGCGTATCCATGTCCTCTGGCCTCTCCCAGCAGTTATGGTCCGAGAAGGCGTCTCCGACCTGCACGTAAATCACTCCCGGAGTCGCCGTCGCCTTCAGGAGATAGTCCGTCGCCCACTTCACCGCCTTCACGGCGTTCCTCAGCTCCGGCCCCATATTCCGCCCAAAATCAATAATGCTCCATGAAAGCAGCGTCGCCGTGAACGCCATTGGGAATCCAAACTTTATGTTGTCCCCGGCGTCGTAGTAACCTCCCGTTAAGTCCACCTGTTGCCAAAAAAAGGAGTTAGCTAGCTTTTTTACTTTTCTTTTGTCTGTTTGGTTGAGCGGAAAGTGATGAAAATGAGAGAGAAAGAGAAGAGAGTTATACGCCGGCGGAGGCGCCGTCTTGCAAGGCGGAGTCGTGACGCCAGCGGAGGCGCTGGTCGGGAGGGAGGCGGCCGGAGCGCTGGCCTTCATAGAAGAGGATGCACTTGTGGAGAGCGTCGTGGTAGTCGTGGCGGTAGCCAGAGATCAGCGGTTGAGGGAGGAGGAGCAGGAGGAGGAAGAAAAGGGCGCAAAGTAGAGGAACGTTCCCCTCGAGAACGAAACCGTTTCGCGCCATTTTCTTCTTCGTCGAGGAGTGAAGAGAGTGGAGCTAGATTTTGATTGCTTGTGCTGAATAAGCGGGCCGTGGCTTGGGATCTTTTTTTATACAGAAAAAGCGTCATTGGATTCCAGAGTTTAAGCCAATTGATTGGCGCCACGTGGGTCGATATTACTGGAGTAAAGTTGGGTTTCCGATGCGTAGGACTCTTGACTGGGTCGTTTCGGGCTTTGACGGGGGGGTGTTTTGGGCCGGAATGGGCTGGGCCGCACCGAAATTGTACCATCTCATTGAATAAAGAGGATGTCTGATTGATTCGGCTCTCATGATTGACGGTGGAGTAGAGTTGCACGTTGGATTTGGATAGAATCGGAGGTGGGGAATTATGAAGGAATGGATGTCTTACCGTCGGATTATGACGGACACATGGAGGGCATGAGGTGGATTGGGACCCACAAAAGGAAGAAAAAACGCAAAAAACAAAATAGAAAGTAGATAAATAAACAAACAAACAAACAAACAAACAAACATGCTCGAGGGGTCTATTATAGGGAGGAGGAAGCAATGATTCTTATGGGCTTCTTTTTTTTTTTTTTGAAATTTCCAAAATGGTTTTTTGTGTTTGGGTTTATGGGACCGACTATCGGGACCTGTGACTTGTATCTTGGCAGTTGGAATTTTTTGTAAAACAATAATGCAGATAAAGTTTTTATAGGAAGGACGTAGATTCTATGGCTAAGGTGTGAAGGTAGAAGTTAGATTGTGTGGTCCAATGCCCCTAATGTTAAGGCAAAATAGAGCTAAAAGATCCCATTGTGGCTTGTGGAGTGCTCGTGAATGGGTTTTGGTTTGCATTGGTGGGATTTTAATCTGAAGGACCTTTGTACGTGAGCCTCTTCACCATTAAACTATAAACTTGACGAAAATTCACATTTTTTTTTGGGTATGAGAACACTTCTAGATTGTACCCATTTGGAGTTGTTTACAATTGCCCATTTCTTGGGAAAGCCGTTCAGAAGTGAAAGTCCTCAAGTTTACTAGCTGTTGGAACTTTGATGGTAATGCATCACATGACGCCTTGTTAATTAGCATTTTAGGAGGAAAGAGTTTTCTTGGGAGAAATACAATTTGTCAGCACATTGTTAGTCTATATGTGCTTACCATGCACATAGCAATACAGTTGATGAAACCACATGTGTCTCACATTGTCATATATATAAACACTAGGACAATATTGTCTTTATCAGATTATTAAAACTTAGCAACAGTGATTTTTGAAAATAAAGCCTAACATTAAGGCAGATCCTCATAAAAAGCAATAATTGACTAAAGTGAAGCATAATGATGAGTTAGCAAATAAGAGATAACAAAATTAAGAGTTAAATCCTTAATAGTATGTTTTGTGATGTAGACTATATATGGTTAATCCCATAACTATACCTCTTAGTTTTTATTACTTCTCATTTTTTAGAAACTATAAAGGTATTCTTTAAATTTAAAAAACTTGTTTCAATTTTATCTCTTGCAGACTTTTTTGACTTAAAAAACATAGAGATAAAATAAAATTAACATTGACTAAACCTAATTTGTTTATAAAATATATGTTTCTTTTTTAGAAAAATTTAAAAATATATATATTTTAAAATTTAAAAGTCATAAAACTTAAGATATATTTTTTTAAAATTTAATGTTTTGTTTTGAGATTTTTATATTTTTAATATGTAAAATATTTATCATAGCTATTTAAGGGTAGTCTTGTTGTTTTGCCTAATTTTTTTTATTCATGGTGATGAAATCGGAACAAGTTTTTAAAATTTCAATGATACGTTCATAGTTTCTAAGAATAGATGGACCAATTAAGAAATAGTTAAAACTAAGAGGTAGAATTATACAGTTAACCCATATATTATATACGGAGAAAGGTGATCCGGTGGAGGAACCAGCAAAAAGGACTCACTGGATTGCCAAATCATGAAGAGTTAACGAGACTTGCGCAACAACGCAAGTTTTCATAATTTCACGTCAGAATTATTATGTATGTGACCATCATAATAGAGCTTTAGATTTTACTTGTGTCTTTTTTTTTTTTCTTTTTTCAAATAACATTTGAATGAGCGTTTGGTGGCTGTTCACCAATTATTGGCATGTGCAACATCATAATATAGTGTTCCTTTTACCATCTAGACAGGATTTGTTGTTCTTAGTGTAATAATGAAAAAGAAACATTAAACGGATGCGGACCTTGGCTTTTTCATGAGCGACATTTTTACGTTTTTACCTTTTCCTTCTAATGACTTTGGGAACGCAAGGAGAGAGCTTTGTTCTTTATTTGTATGTAAAGTGTTTTGTTTTGATTTGTTTATTGTGTTTTTGTTGTTGTTGTTGTGGTTGTTTTTTTCTGCCTGTGTTTTTCTAGAGATTAAATCTTTAGTTTGGAGTTTTCCATGAGAAAACTATTCTGGCTTTGTGGGGTTTCTGACAAATTAGAAGATGTCGGTCCGTTTAGCTGATATTGGTGGCCACTTTTCACGTTTTCTTAAAAGCATCCGATCCTTTTCTTTTTTCTTTTTCTTTTTCAGGTAGAAAAACAGTTGGGAGAGGCTGGAATTCCTTTTGCGATGTCAATCTCTCGTGAGAGCTGGATCTTGTTCGGAACCACAATGCTTTAAAATGTGGAATGCTCCCACAAATAATCCAAACCGTGTGTTCATTGTGAGATATCATATTATGTTATTGATTTTTCATCCAACCGTTGGAATTAAGAGAGGCATATAAGGGTAGTCAAGGGCATGCCAATATATGATTACGCTGACAACCGGTTGGATATAGTAATATTTTGAGCAACTCATAAGAATGTCTCCAAATACACCGCTTTATTAAAAATGTCCTTCAATAAACCATTTATTAAAACTACCTATTTATTAAAAATTAGAGATTTATTAAAAGACCAAGTTACCATTCCTCCCACTCTCTCATATAGGATGTTGAAATAGAACCTGTCAAAATTTGTCCTAGAACCCACCAAGTTTTGTAGTGGAATTCACCAGTATCCGTCGTAGAACCTGCAGGAGCCTACATCCAATCGCTGGAGCGTGGTGTCAAATTGTAACCTACTATGTTTCAACTTGAAACATACCAAATTCTAACATATATTCTTTTTTTAAAACAAAGAAGTGTTAACCACCTCTGGTTGCTAGAGCGGGTGTCGGGTTGTAACCAACAAGGTTCCAACTTGAAACCTACGAGATTCCAACTTTTTCTTTTTGAAACAAAGAAGAGCCAACCGCCTCCGGTCACCAGTATGAGTGTCGGCTTGTAACCTACCCAGTGTCAACTTAAAATCTACTAGATTCTAATATATAAATATATATTAAACCTACCAAATTCAATCTCGGAACCCGTCCAAACCCTTTGAATTTCATCCTGGAACTTACCAGAGCTTGCCAAGTTCTGTCGCAAAACTCACCGGAACCCATCAAGATCCATCCTAAAATAAGTTTTGGAGTAGAATCTAGGTGGATCCATAAAGGAATCTAGTTGGTTCTGCAGTTAAAATTGCCTCTCACATGGCAGATGCCGGCGCAAAATAACAAACACTTACAATCATCATTAACTTCTATTTTTAAATAAAGAAAAAACACAAACAACAAACACATTATACTAAATTCCTTTCATCATAACATATTAAATTTTTGTTTGAGTTTAAATTCTTTTCATGACATGACTCTGTTTCCAATCCAACACTCTTTGCACACAGGTCCCTCCATGTCCTCCATCCTAATCGATGTGTATTTTGTCCTTGTCTACAACATAATATAAACTAAGTAAGCATAAGCTTAGTAAGTACAATTTCCTATCTCATAACATAAAACATTTTATAAAAATCATTACATAAATCGTAATCATAATCATAGTAGTGCACGAGGCACAGGTTTATATAAAGCATATATGTTCATTTTAAACTTCCATATTAAAACATTACTCATGTTATCTTTAGAGGCCCAAGCATTACACCATTAACATCATAGGCACCCCGTCATGAGAGAAGTGGGGTAGCTAGTCTCAAACCAAACATGACAAGTCCAAACCTTTAGGATATCATAAACATAAATATAGAATGTGAAACACTTAATTAAGTGATACATACATATATATATATATATATATATATATAAGCTTTCTTTAACATACCTCGTAATTGAAACATCCGTTAAATTTTCTTGTTGGAACAAGAGTTTTTATGAAAAGACAATGTGTAAAAACAAACTTAAAAATTATTATAAAATATATTCTCAAAATTTTTTCGTAAACTTTTATCATGCTACATGTGAGAATGTACTTTCTTGACTTACTTGCTTACTAAACCTTAAATTAGGTGGCGTTGTTGTGGTTCTCAGTGTGTTTGCCTTTTAGAGTGTTCATGTTAATCTTTCATATAATGCATGAAATTAATATTCATGTTCATAATGTCATTTAATACCATATTACATCAACATACATCATTCTTAATGAAACAAAGCATCTTTTAGTCACAAACATGCATTCAAAGTCAAGAAACATAAAGACAGAAAACTTGACCTTTAATCACTTAGAGAAATTAATCTTAACTTACAAGCATCAATAAAATGTAAGAATTATTTCATAACATGTCTAATATATATAAGCATCACTTAAATTTTCTTCTCTTGAAAATATTAATCAAGAATACCTTTTTCTAATTTTCAAAATATTCAAGTAAATCTGCCAATCATAAAAACTGAATTACCTTCAAGGATTCATAACCCTATATCTTACAATTCACATTCAACTAGAGCATAAAAATTTGTATAAATAATTATAAATAAAATTAACACATATATATAACTCCCAAATTTTTTTTAACCATAAAAATTTCATTTCTTAATTAAACTAAATCATATAATCAATACTACAAAATTTGCGAGCAAAGCTTGGGCAATGAGCAGCCCTAATTAAAAATTATGTATTAAATTATAGATGCTATAAAATAATTTATAAAAATTACTACATATAATAGTCACAATATATCCAAAATTCAGCTTCAAATAAATTCAAAATAATTGAAAACATATGTTCAACTTAAGAGTTAATATTAACATTAGACATATTAAACAGTGAACACATTTCATTCAAACATTTTTTATAAAATCAAATATATATGACATGGTTTTGAAATTTTTATGCAACATGCTTAACATACAAATATAAGTTAAAAAAATAATAAATAATGCAAAACATATTTAAAAGTGTGATTTATTATCTCATGAATTACATAGAGCATATCAGGCAAACATTTATAACCACTGAGTACTTGACAATCAACGAATTTTATCTTAAACATAATATGGATATAAAGCTAAAAATTTAGAGAGATTTAATTAACATATTAACAATGACTCATAAATTTTTACATAATCAAAAGACGCTTTTTGCTCTATAAAACGGCCTCTACAACATACAAATATAAATCTGCTAGCAAATAAAATTTAGTGAGCAGTAGTTGATTGAAAGCTCATAATCTTAAAAATATTTTTGAACAAAAATTTGTAAAAAAAAAAAATCCTAGATATTCCTAACATATATATACACATTATCTTCAAAAATCACAGCAAAATAAAAATCATTTGGTTTGAAAAGATTACCAGCAACTTTATCGATAAATCGAAAACCCTAAAATTCTCTTATCACACTCCAATAACAAAACTTTATTTTCATGAAATTTCATGATATCAAATGAACATAAATGCTTTAAACGATAAAAAAAACATTATCATAATCAAAGTAAGAAATAAAATAACTTATTTTTCATACAAACATACATTCACACACCTTCACAACATAAAAAGAATAATTTTCTAACAAAGTTTAACATAAAACAATATATATCTAATCATAAAAATTCAAAATCATGAAAACCTTTAAACCATACCTTAAATTCTTATATTTTCTTCAACAAATACGAAGACTTGTACACAAAATCTTTAAAAAGAATTCCTTCTACTTTGGCTTAAAAGAAAATAAGAGTAATAAATTTTCTAAGGGAGAAAATCTCGAAGAAAACAAAATTCTAAACTAATGTCATGTGAGGTTTAGGGAGCGGCAAGAAAAGGGATAGAAATAATATATCTGCTTGAAGCCACATATTTATAGGCATAAGTAAACTTAGTCCTAATCTAATTAGGTTTTCTTTTTTTAGATGAGTGTAATCCTAATCTAATTAGGTTTTCTTTTTTTTTTCTTTGTTTTTTCATTTCTTTCGTTATATCTTAACATATATATATATAATATAATATTAATATATTATAATAAACGATTTTACGTTATATATTTATAATATACGATTATATATATAATATAATATAATATAATACATGATTATTTTTATACAACAATAATGTTTGCTCCCATGGCCTCAAAAAAATATTTATTTACACATTATTCTCTTAGACACTTTATATTATCAAGTTTCTTAATGCCATAATAAAAATGTTCCATATGTAATTACCATGATATCATAAATGTCGTAAAAATAAGAACATATGCAATAAAATTTATGTCATCATCAAGAATATAACTTTAAGGCATACATCACTCTAGAGCATTATAAGGTATAAATTTAGAGTAAGTTGAAATTATTTAAAAAAGACAATACTTTAAACTTATCATCATTTTTGACATGAACAACCTAAGCACATCGATCCCTCGTGACCGTCACCTATGACATTACTAAACAAAAAGTTAATTTACTTAACATAAATAATAATAACACTTAAAATATTACATTTTAACATTAAATTAACGATGTACATAGAAGAAAACGATGAGCGTTATAGTGTTGGGCATCAATTGGTCTGACCTACAGTTCGACTGTCACATATCCCATAGGTTTTACAAGCGTGGCTATGAAGTCATTGAGTGTTATAATCTATGCAATGTGTCCTTCTTTCATCGACTTCATTCCAGCATACCTAGCTACAAGCATAAGGATGACTGACGCACCATTGTCAAGAAGTGTTCTTTTTACCTTTGATCCATTCACCCTTGCTTCGACATACAATGGCCGATTATGCTGGAATGGCTTTGTTTGAATATCAGTGGTAAGGGAAACAATATCTCCCTCAGATCTTTTCGCAATCTTTTAAATTTGATGGCTTACTATGTAGTAGGTAGGTCATATTTTTAAGCAAGTTGTATTAAAGCTTTCACAGCTTCTTCTTGGCTTCTTGTTTAAACTCAAGACAATCAAAGAAGTTCCTAAATAATTTTCTATGCAACAAGGATGTCACTTGCTTATCTTGTGGTGCATCATTAACTTGAGAAGGTTCCTTGAATATTTCCTCAATGTGAACAGCTTTATGCCTTTCTTGATGAGAGATGAGGGGTCATCCTATGCATGTCATGACGATACCATTATCATGATGTTGAGGAAAGAGTACTTGGTCAACATTATTCTCATCTATTATGATTTCTCCTTTCTACAGTCGGTTTCTCAATGTAAAGCATTGTATCGTTGGGTGATTAATTTTATGATGATAATGACAATATAGGCATGTTGTTGCTCCTCAACTGAAGGGACTTTCTCTACAAAGGGTAGTATAATTTCTCCATCTCTAACCTAAGCTTCCAAGAGAGCACACCTTTTCCATGGTACATGGGAATTCTAGAGATTTATCATCTTTCCTCCCTCTCTTTGGAGCCCCAAAATTCCTTTGTCTTGGGCCAGAGCTATCTTAACTCCTTGCTTTAGTCCTTTCTATGGTTTCTAGTGCTGAATGTCTTATTAAGATGGCCTAGAAAATCGTGCAACTTTGGCCTACATATTCCTTGCTTTAGCAATTAGCTTTGCAAAACTGTAAATTCCATAATCTTCATTACATATGCGATATTCATTAAGCATTCCCTTGATACACATTGTAACAAGATCTCTTTCTTGCATAGTCTCAGTACAACCAATAGCCTTTTCTCTAAATTTTTGCATGTAATCAACTAAGCTCTCACCAAACTACTGGTATTCTATAGTCAGATTGTGATTGCCCTGCCCTTTTCGAAACATCACTTAACTTTCTTAAACATCATTTTGTAAACATTAATTTTACTTAGTAAGAAAAATATTAAAATAAATTTATTTATTTTCCTTTGCTTTTAACATAATTTAAAACATACTAAAAAGCTGTTATAACTTCTGTTGTAACTTGAGTTGAGACATTATTCAACATTTGACTTTAAAACTATTTCAAATCATTTCTTAAAACTTAATAAGAAACTTTAATTGAATCATAACTTAAAACATAACTTTATAATTATATAAAACATTTCATAAAATATATCTTAAAACTTTGAAAACATTTCTTAAAACTTTGAAAACACTATATCACATAGTGGAAAAACATTTTCTTTGAGTAGTGAAAATATACTGTAGTGGTATCCATACCCAAATTATCGCATTTGTCCTCCGCAACACTGAGCTCTTCAAACATCTCCTACTAGTCGCCCATAGGACTACCTACTATTAGACATGTATGCCCTAAGGAGTAAAAATGTAATAAATTTTTGGAGACATTTTTATCAATAAAGAATTTATTCATTATTTATATACCAAATCTTGTTCTCTTTACGTTCATAATTGTTGAATGTATGTTAAGCAAACAATAGTATGAGACTGTCGGTTTAAACCTTAAGAATTGGGCATATGATGGACAGATTATGCAGAAGACATGATTCTTAAGGTGATGGTCTAAATCATGCGATCCGCAATTGAGGGAATAAAGTTGGGTGTTTTATTCATGCAACGATTGTTATGTTGTCTATATCCCTTTAGGGAGATGGTTTGTCTTGACCATCGGAGGTGGACTCCGCGAATAGAAGCATTGGCACATTGTCATAGATGATGATATGTTAGATCGGGACATAAAGTGAATTGATTTGGATTAATAATTCTTTCTCGACAAATCGATTTGCTTTAGACAATCATTTGTGTTGTATCTTAATCATGAGATGAATTATGGGCCCGTTGTCTTGACTTATGTCTTTTGATGTACCAAGGGTGACACCCATATCTCAATAGTGGTATGCATGTCGGTACGTTGGAGACATGACTCTTGATGGCGTAGACTTGTTATTCATAGATATGGAATCCATAGCTTCTCTTTAGGAGTAACGATATCCTCTTATATACATTGTCCTGTAATTGAAAAACTGGAGCACTTAACCATTTGGATACATAGGTGTAACCGAATGGTATACTATCTTTGGATAGTAAGTTTTATAATGGTGAGATAATGGAATGTAAGATAAAAATAATCAGAAAGGTAAGACAGAACTTGTCCTTAAGCCGATTATGGATTATCATATGGGGATACGATACACTATGATATGTCATAGTGATTTAGCTATACGGGCTTCGTAATTCTATGTAGTTCGAGAGTGCAGCTCCAAGCTTTTAGTGGAGTAGCATTGAAGTTGATAATTATAAAATGTATATCTAGGATATTGAGTTTCATAATTATCGGGAGCTTGAGCTACATAGGTCCATTTGGTCCCCTTTGCTAGCTCACAACATCCTGTAACGATACGGCGTGCTTTTTCAATAATTGGTGACTTATGTCGGATTTATCAGATTGGTTAAAATTTAAAAGAATTAAATAATTTACGTCTGTTTATAGGTTGAATTAATTTTGTGATTAAATTAATTCAAGATAAACTTGTTAAATTATTAGATCGGATAATTCTTGCCTGTTTATCGGTTGATTTAATTTTGGATAAATTAGATCAAGATAAACTTGTAGAATTATTGGGAATTCATTTATTTTCATAGAGATTATCTAGATAAAGTTTTTTTGATCAGATAACTTCTCTATTAGGTTATTTGAATTAAAACTGAGACTTTATCCTTTAGAATCTTGCGTGGAAAATAAAATATTCAAGGAGATTTTTTATTCGACAGTTCGGCTTGCTGATACACGTGTTCGGCCTGTCAATGGGCGTGTTTGGCCTGTCGATCTAGCTGTTTAGCCTGTAGATCAGCGAAGGATAAGATCACCTGTTTTTCACAAGGATCTTATTAGATAATGATCCGAATTTGATTCTGATCTGAATTTTGAGACCTAATCTGATGAGGAATGACCCTAAGACTAACCTCTATAAATAGGGAGTGATTCTCATATGTTACTCAGATCAATTGAGAGATTAAGAGTGATATTCTGCTAAGTGAGAATCTAAAAAACTCCATGAGAGCTTTTGTTCACAAATCACGAACACTTACTTTAGGTTCTCTCGATTGGTTGGAAGGAGAATCACCGGTGGAAGAGCTGTATGTGTGAACCTATACTCACTCCGGTCGTGGATAGAGAATAGCAAAGAAGACTAGTTGGTTGAGGCTCTTCTGGAACGTTATTTCTCTTCACAAATTGCGGAGGTTCTTCAGCACACAAAGGTTAGTAAGATCTGGTTAATTTATACATGTAGCATGTTAAATTTGTGTTTTAGAAATTACTCTAATATAAAATTTTTAAAATTTCACTGTGCACTCTTTTTCCAACAATTGGTATCAGAGCCATGGTTTTTGCATAAATTTACAAGTTTGTGATCATGTTATATGTGTAAATTTTGTGATCTTAATCTCTCCTATGCTTGAATTTAATTTTATAGAGAGTTGGCACTCTAGGTTTCTATATATTATATATGTTGTCATGGATTATGTGGTCAATGTTTATTAATTAATTATAGTTGATTAAATTGTTATTTAATTATTTATTAATTAATTAATTTATGCCGGTTATGGTTCCTTAGAGGTTAAAATGTGTATCTAGGTTTTTCATGTAATTAGATGGTGGACTATCATCTCCGTCTAGGAATTATTATTTAATTTTCAATTTGTAAAAATTTTATAATTAAATAATTATTCGGATAAGACTTATCTAGAAGACGGATCTAGAAGAATGATGATGGTGCTTCTAGGTATTTCCTGAGTCTCTAATTTATTTTTTTGAATTGTTGAAAATAAAATTGATGAATTGCATTAAAAAATTGTATTTTCTAGAATGAGAGATTTCTGCTCGGGCGACATGCCGGACCTCCCATTTCGGCAGGCCGATGGTTACAGATCGACAGGCCAGACGTATGGTTCGGTAGGCCGTCAGTGGGGTAGAAATCGTTTGGCTCTGCCGGCAGGCCAAACTTCCAGTTTGGCATTCCAAACTTTTATGGGTCGACATGCCGATCTAATTGATCGACAGGCCGATGAAACATGACCGGCAGGCCAATCACCCAGATCGGCTGTCGACCGAGAGCTGGAAAAGTTTTCAGAAAAGGTGTAATTTTTTCGGTGCAGTTTTAATTTTATTTTTGGGACGATTCTGAGAAACATTAAATTTAGATATGACCGAAAATATGAAGTATTTGATTCATACGGGATTGAAGACTTGAAGATGGATATTACATGAAGAAGGATACAACTTGAGGATTTAAGGATGAAGAATCGATAATATGTCTCATTATTCTCTTGTAATCTTAGTTTTCTATTCTCTAGGATGGAACCGTAATATTACGGTTATTTATTATTTTGCTTGTAGCTTTGCTTAATTGCTTTGCTTGTCTGCATTATAATATGATTTGCCATGTATATTGATAACATGTCATATAGAATAGGGAGTGCCGCTCATATTAAAATTGTTCATGCATAATTTTAAAATAAAACCTTGATTTCAAAAGATTGAGTGGGAGAAGGTTTTCGAAGAGGGGACCTAAGGCCTCCATCATTGGTCCATAGGTAGAACATGGTGGTCCCAACCCCTAGGAAGGGATTTCTATCATGTACCAGATTGGATCTCTAAGAGGATAAGGTATTTTAGTATGATTTACGGTTGCACACCCCTAGGTGGTGATTATAAATCATGGATAAAATATTGAAATGATGGTTATACATTCACGTTAATTTTATTATTAACCTCCCCTAGGAGCTCTGTTAATAAAATTAATGGCCAAAGAAACGACTATTAATATATGCTGGATGATACAGGTCCTGGATGGCATATATTAATCAGGAGGGGATCCGTGTTCCTGATTAAATTTGGCATGACTCCCCTAGGAGCTTGTTGAATTCTGAGTTGGAAATTATAGCTGTAAGGTTATGATATTTTCAAGGTTTTGACACATAAACACATTTATATATTTTTACATGATTGTGTTATCTTACTAAATTATTATATGTTTGCTTATATTAAGTATATGATTCTTTATTGTAGATTAAAAATGTCTAAAAATGCTTTATCATCTATACTTGACAAAAACCTGTTAACCGGTGAGAACTATAACGATTGGAAACGAAACCTGGATATCATCCTGTCCTTTGAGAAACTGAAATATGTACTGACAATCCCTTGTCCTCCCGAGCCTACAGAAGACTCACCTAATGAGCAATTCCAAGCGTACGATCACTGAAAAGATGCTAATGATCAGGCCCGTTGCTATGTTATGGCTAGCATGAACAACATGCTACAAGCTCAACATCAGGATTATGAGACTGCGAAGCAGATCTTGGATAATTTTGAGGATATGTTTGGAGGTCAGGCTATAACAAAGCGACAAAGGGCGCTTCGGAAACTCTTAAACTATAGACAGAGGCCAGGAACATCTGTAAAGGAGCATATGATGTTGGTCATGGGTTACCTCACTGAGGCTCAAACCAATGGAGCCGACATCGATGCTGAAACTCAGATGACTATGGTCTTTGAGACTCTATCTAAGAAATTTTTTCCGTTTAGAGCTACAATTAATTTGAGCAATAGACGGGATATGACATTAACAGAACTAATGAAACAGTTACAGGAGTTCAAACTACTGATTAGGGAGTCTCCTGTAGGTGGAGAGGCCAACATGGTAGCTGCTTCTGGTTCCAATCCTAACTCTGGGAATGGAAAGAAGCAACGGGCCAAGAACGAGAAGTCTTCTAGTGCTGCTGGTACCAAGAGCAAGAAGAAGAAGAAGAAGAACCCAAAGAAGCTTAAGTGCTTCTTCTGTGGAAAGGTCGGGCATATCAAGAAGCATTGCAAGGACTTCCTTTCCAAAGAAGGTAGGTGTGATCTTCTATATTTAGAAACTTGTTTGGTTGAGGAATCCAATGACAATTGGGTCATAGATTCCGGTACAACTAATCATGTTTGTGTTTCTCAGTAGGGATTCAAAGAAACGAGAAGTCTGCATCATGAGGACTTCACGCTTTGGATGAACGATGGATTCTTGGTCTCAGCGGAAGCAGGGGGAGACATCCATCTTTATTTTGATAATTATAGGAATTTATTTTTACAAGATTGTTTTTATATTCCTAAATTTAAAAGGAATTTAATTTCTGTATCTTGTTTATTTAAAGACTCCTATTTGGTTTCTTTTAATGAATAAGTGGTGATTCATAAAAACAAATCTTTTATCTGTTTTGGATAGATGCAAAATAATATATATTTTATCAAACCTAAGATGGACTTATTGCTTAATGCTGAGATGAATGATAATAACTCTAAAAGACTTAAAACTTCTCACTCTAATAAGACTTATCTTTGGCATTTGCGTCTTGGTCATATTAACCTGAATAGGATTCAAAGTTGGTAAGGGATGGACCTTTAAGTCACTTAAAGGTAGAATCTATACCTCAATGTGAATCTTGTTTGGAGGGTAAAATGACCAAAAGACCATTCGGGTCTAAGGGCAATAGGGCCGAAGGGGTTCTAGAACTTGTGCATTGTGATGTTTGTGGACCAATGAACATCCGGGCACAAGGAGGGTATGACTACTTCGTCACTTTTATTGACGATTACTCAAGATATGGGTATGTGTACCTAATGCACCATAAAAGCAAAACTTTTGACAAGTTCAAGGAGTTTCGGGCTGAAGTGGAAAAGCAATTGGGTAGACCCATAAAGGCACTTCAATCCGATCGAGGAGAGAATGGGATGGAAAAGCAATTGGGTAGACCCATAAAGGCACTTCAATCTGATAAATTCTTGGAACACTTATTAGAGAATGGGATTTTATCCCATTTGACTGCGCTGGGCACTCCGCAGCAGAATAGTGTAGAGGAGAAAAGGAATATGACTTTATTAGACATGATCAGGTCCATGATGAGTTATTCATCATTGCCTTTATCCTTTTGGGGATATGCACTACAAACCGCATTTTATCTTTTGAACAATGTGCCTTCAAAATCGGTCCCTAAAACTCTTCACGAGTTGTGGATGGGTAGGAAGACATCCTTAAACCATATTCGCATATGGGGATGTCCGGCTCATGTCCTGTTTAAGGATCCGAATAAGTTAAAAGCACATTTGGAAGTTTACGTGTTTGTAGGATATCCAAAAGGGACTAAAAGGGGTTATTTTTATAACCCAAAGGAAAATAAAGTCGTGGTTTCAACTAATGCAACTTTTCTTGAGGAGAGTTACATGGACTACTTTAAACCTCGAAGCAAAGTGGTGCTTGAGGAGTTAAGGAGTGATCCAATCACTTAGGAGGTTCCGAATGAAACCATTCCGATCAGTGTAGAAAAACTAAACAAACCTAAACAACGACCTAAGGGGCTTTGGCGTAGTGGGAGGATTGGGCGTCAACCTGAGAGGTATATGTTCAATAGGGAGGTCTTCTTGGCTGAATTGGATGAACATGAGAGGGATCCTTTTTCTTACGCAGAAGCTATGGAGGATGTTGATTCAAAACTCTAGATAGAGGCCATGAACGTAGAGATGAAGTCTATGGAGACTAATCATGTCTGGGAGCTTGTGGATCATCCCGAAGGGGTAAAACCCATAGGGTGTAAGTGGATTTACAAGAGGAAAAGAGGAGTGGATGGAAAGGTAGAAACCTTTAAGGCTAGACTGGTAGCTAAGGGTTATACGCAAAAGGAAGGAATCGATTATGAGGAAACCTTTTCACCTGTAGCCATGCTTAAGTCCATCCGGATTCTCTTGTCCATAGCTGCCGCTCTCGACTATGAGATTTGACAGATGGATGTCAAGACAGATTTTCTAAATGGCTATCTTGATGAGTCTATTTATATGAAACAACCAGATGGGTTCAAGGTCACACGTCAAGAGGAGAAGGTTTGTAAGTTGCTAAAGTCAATTTATGGACTTAAATAGGCTTCTCGTTCTTAGAACATAAGATTTGATCAGGTGATCAAGACTTATGGGTTTTCACAAAATGTGGATGAACCTTGTGTTTACAAACACATTAAGGATGAGAAGGTGGTTTTTCTACTGTTCTATGTAAATGACATTCTGCTAATTGGTAATGACATAGGGGCATTGTCATCGGTCAAATTATGGTTGACCAAGCAGTTTGACATAAAGGACTTAGGTGAAGCTAATTTTGTTCTCGGTGTCCAGATCTTTTGGGATAGGAAGAACAAAATGATAGCTTTGTCCCAGGCCACGTACATAGATAAAATTCTTAAGAGGTTTGCAATGCAGGATTCCAAGAAAGGTGGGCAACCATCTAGGTCTGGAATCACTCTTTCTAAGAAAGACTCTCCAAAGTCTTATGAAGAAAGAGAATACATGAAGAAGGTTCCTTATGCTTCGGCAGTGGGTAGTCTCATGTATGCCATGCTTTGCACACGACCGAATATTAGTTATGTGGTCGGGATTGTAAGTCGATTTCAGGCGGATCTAGGACCAAACCACTGGGTTACGATAAAGCATATTTTTAAGTACCTGAGAAGGACTCGAGGGTATATGCGTATGTATTCGAGTGAGGACTTAACTCCTCTAGGATACACTGATGCGGATTTTCAATCCTATCTGGATTCTAGGAAATCGACTTCTGGTTTTGTGTTTACTCTGGGTAGCGGTGTCATTAGTTGGAGAAGTGCTAAGTAAGATTGTACTTCAGATTCAACGATGGAGGCCGAGTATGTGGCAGCTAGTGATGCGTCGAAAGAAGCAGTGTGGCTCCGCAAGTTCCTTGGGGATCTTGAGGTTGTTTCTGGTATGGATAAGGTAGTATCATTGTATTGTGATAACAGTGCTGCGGTAGCTAATGCTAAGGAACCAAGATTTCACAAGAACAGTAATCATATTGATCAGAAGTATCATGTGATAAAGGCCTTCCTTGAGGGCGGGCATGTTAGGGTATGCAAGATCATGTCAGAGGTCAATTTAGCTGATCCATTTACGAAGACACTTACTATTAGAGTCTTTGAGAGGCATGTGGAAGCTATGGGGATGCGAGATTTGTCATATTTACTCACTTAGTGTAGGTAGGAGATTGTTAGACATGTATGCCCTAAGGAGTAAAAATGTAATAAGTTTTTGGAGATATTTTTATCAATAAAGAATTTATTCATTATTTATATACCAAATCTTGTCCTCTCTACGTTCATATTTGTTGAATGTATGTTAAGCAAACAATAGTCTGAGACTGTCGGTCTAAACCTTAAGAATTGGGCATATGATGGACGGATTATATGGAAGACACGATTGTTAAGGTGATGGTCTAAATCATGCGATCTGCAATCGAGGGAATAAAGTTGGGCGCTTTATTCATGCAAAGATTGTTATGTTGTCTATATCTCTTTTGGGAGATGGTTTGACTTGACCATCGGAGGTGGACTCCGTGAATAGAAATATTGGCACGTTGTCATAGATGATGATGTGTTGGATCGAGACAAAAAGTGAATTGATTTGGATTAATAATTCTGTCTCAGCAAATCGATTCACTTTAGACAATCATTTGTGTTGTATCTTAATCATGAGATAAATAGTGTGTCTGTTGTCTTGACTTATGTCTTTTGATGTACCAAGGGTGACACCTACATCTCAATAGTGGTATGCATGACGGTACGTTTGAGGTATGACTCTTGATGGCGTAGACTTGTTATTCATAGATATGGAATCCATAGATTCTCTTTAGGAGTAATGATATCCTCTTATATGCTTTGTCCTGTAATTGAAAAATTGGAGCGCTCAACCATTTGGATACGTAGGTTTAGGAGTAATGATATCCTCTTATATGCATTGTCCTATAATTGGAAAACTGGAGTGCTCAACCATTTGGATATGTAGGTGTAACCGAATGGTATACTATTTTTAGATAGTAAGTTTTCTGATGGTGAGATAATAGAACGTAAGATAAAAATAATCGGGAATGTAAGATAGAACTTGTCCTTAAGCCAATTATGGATTATCATATGAGGATACGATATACTATGATATGTCATGAAGATTTAGCTATATGGGCTTCGTAATTCTATGTAGTTTGAGAGTGCAGCTCCAAGCTTTTAGTGGAGTAGCGTTGGAGTCGATAATTATGAAATGTATATCAAGGATATTGGGTTTCGTAATTATCAGGAGCTTGAGCTACATAGGTCCATTTGGTCCCCTTTGCTAGCTCACAACATCCTGTAACGATACGGCGTGCTTTTCCAATAATTGGTGACTTATGTCGGATTTATCAGATTGGTTAAAATTTGAAAGAATTAAATAATTTATGTTTGTTTATAGGTTGAATTAATTTTGTGATAAAATTAATTCAAGATAAACTTGTTAAATTATTGGATCGGATAATTCTTGTCTGTTTATCGGTTGATTTAATTTTGGATAAATTAGATCAAGATAAACTTGTAGAATTATTGGGAATTCATTTATTTTCTTAGAGATTATCAAGATAAAGTTGTTTTGATCAGATAACTTCTCTATTGGGTTATTTGAATTAAAACTAAGACTTTATCTTTTAGAATCTTGGGTGAAAAATAAAAGATTCAAGGAGATTTTTAATTCGGCAGTTCAGCCTGTCGATACACATGTTCGGCCTGTCGATGGGCGTGTTCGGCCTGTCGATCTGCAAAGGATAAGATCACGCGTTGCCATGCGTTGCCACGCAAATATTATCAGATAATGATCCAAATTTGATTCTGATCCAAAATTTGAGACCTAATCTGATGAGGACTGACCCTAGGACTAACCTCTATAAATAGGGAGTGATTCTCACATGTTACTCAAATCAATTGAGAGATTAAGAGTGATACTCTGCTAGGTGAGCATCTGAAAAACTCCCTGAGAGCTTTGTTCACAAATCACGAACACTTGCTTTGGGTTCTCTCGATTGGTTGGAAGGAGAATCACCGGTGGAAGAGCTGTAGGTGTGAACCCACACTCACTCTGGTCGTGGATAGAGAATAGCAAAGAAGACCAGTTGGTTGAGGCTCTTCTGGAACATTATTTCTCTTCACGGATTGCAGAGGTTCTTCGGCACACAAAGGTTAGTAAGATCTGGTTAATTTATACATATAGCATGTCAAACTTGTATTTTAGAAATTACTCTAAAATAAAATTTTTAAAATTCTGCTGCGCACTTTTTTTCCAACACCTACAGCATGAAGGAATTTTTACTGAGCGAAAGCTCAAACATAATCTCACAAATCATTAAAACAGGCTTTATAAGCTTTTCTCATAAAAACCTTTCTCTTAGAACATTTTTCATAAAATATTTCTTAAACTTTTTTCTTTAAAAGGTCCTTCATAAACCTTTTCTTGTAAACATGAAAACGTTTTTCATAAACATTTAATGTAAAACATTTGTCATAATGTTTTTCATAAAATATAAATATTTCATAACAAGGAATACAAGCAAAATCAAAATGCATGTTTCCATTTATGCTCAATTATGAACTTTCAGTTATGAGCATCCTATAAACATTCATTTCTTACTTTAACTTTTTATTTTTGTTCCTTAACTTTCCTTATCTTATAAACTTTAGTGTTCGTATAAACATCAGTAATCATGAGATCATAAACATGATGCTTCCCTTATGAAAGACTTGAGACTATCGAATACCGAGGTCATAATTTTAACTTTACCTGTGTACCTCATATCAAAGAGGTCAAAACTTTAGCTTTACTTATATACTTCACATCAAGGAGGCTAGTATAAAACTTTCTTTTTATCTTAATTTTACCTTCTTTTTAACTTTAGTGAACATATCAAATGTTATATCTTTAGCATATAAGTATCAAGCATATCAAATGCAATCATAACGCAAACCATGACTTGATCTCTATAACTTACTGCATAACAAATGCAACATAAAACTTATAACTTAAATAATAAAACATTATGCATTAACAAAATACAAACATAATTATGGCAAATACATTGTAAGCTTTTACGTAATCTTCAAAACTTTATGCCCAACAAGTGAAAACATACTTTATAAACAACTTGTATAACATTTGCAAATACATTTGCAAACATATATATATAAACATTTGAAAATCATTTATTTCATATTGAAGGTGAGGTTTGAACTTGCCTGTCTATAGCTCTAACATTCCTGTCTCATTCTTTTTCCTTTCATTAGTCGGCTTCTGTGTCCTAACCTCTCCAAGATGTTAGTCCTTCCTTTTGATACTTGTAAGCATCTTAAAACCCCTTGAAAACTCTTAAATCCTCATCTTCTTCACTTGTTCTTATTTCCTTACATGATTTGGAGCTTGGGATTCATCAAAATTTTGAGAGGAAATAGCATAGGGGTGGTTTTGCTAGGGATGGAATGGAAGAAAATGAAGAATTTTTTCTTCACATTTTGCTTTTTATTCTTTGATTTTTTTTGGCAACTTGGTGACTCATCAAGGTTAGTCACCATTTCGCATTAATTAGGGGTTAAAGTTTGCTTAATCTTGGCAACATTTGATTGGCCACATCAAGGGGTATTTTGGTAATTTTACACCAAATTTGATGACTTACCAACATTAGTTATCACTTGGCATCATCTTTGTTAAAAAGTTGGGGTCATTTTGGCATGGTGGGATTAGACCACATCAAGG
This sequence comes from Artocarpus heterophyllus, assembly GCA_025403435.1. NCBI lineage: Eukaryota > Viridiplantae > Streptophyta > Magnoliopsida > Rosales > Moraceae > Artocarpus > Artocarpus heterophyllus. The sequence continues at coordinate 13,292,668 of CM046340.1, read as the reverse complement.
GGGTGTGGAGGCAATTTCTTATCCATTTGGGTGTCCTATAGTGGGTCCCACATTTTTACATAGTCTAAATTTATTCTGATAGTATTTTTCTTATACTGTCAGTATTTCTTTCTATACAATTCATGAGGTCCCACAACCTCCCATACTTATTTACATCCACCACTTAATGTAATCCTTATATTGCTTAACTTTATACAGTCTGAATTTATACAACAGTGTTTTTCTTATACTGCTAGTATATTCTCTATATTGTTGCAAGCTTACATAGCATTTTTTACTCATTCATGTCCTCCAAACAGTATTATTTTTATACTACTTTAACCTTAAACAATCCAATTTCTATACTGCTTAACCTTAAATAGTCTAATTCCTACACTGTATTACTTTTGTAGTATAATTTTTATACTATATAAATTTATCAGTGTACTTCCTTACACTGCATTATTATAATATTGTATAATTTTTTTTATATTATTATACAATAATTTTCTTAATTCATATTTTTGTCTTAATATAATCCTTAGGTTGTTGTATTTTTAATATATAAAAATGCTCGGGTATATTCTCTATACTGTTACAATCTTACACAACATTCCTTACTCATTCATGTAATCCAAACAATATTATTCTTATACTGCTTTAACTCTAAGCAGTTTGATTTCTTTACTGCTTAACCTTAAATAGTCTAATTCTTACATTATATTACTTTTATAGTGTAATTTTTATACTATATAACTTTATCAGTATATTTACTTACACTGTATTATTCTAATATTGTCTAATTTTTGATATTGTAATACAATAATTTTCTTAAACCGTATTTTTGTCTTAACATAATCATTAAGTTGTTGCATTTTTAGTGTACTAAAAATGCTCGGATATATTCTCTATACTATTATAAGCTTACACAACATTCCCTCCTCATTCATGTCCTCCAAATAGTATTATTTTTATAATGCTTTAACTTTAAATAGTCTAATTTTTATACTGCTTAACCTTAAATAGTCAAATTCCTACACTGTATTACTTTTACAGTATAATTTTTATACTATATAACTTTATCAGTGTACTTTTTTACACTGTATTATTCTAATACTGTATAATTTATCATATTATTATATAGTATTTTCCTTAAACCGTATTTTTGTCTTAACATAATCCTTAAGTTATTGTATTTTTAATATACTAAAAATGCTCGGGTCTCACACAGATTATCTATACTCCACTTGTCTTTTGCCATAAAAAGTTTAGCGCAAGATTAGGAAACTAAATCCTCCAAACGATGAATACTACCAAGTTGTAAGCTCGCATACCAAGAGTAAGCTCTTTTAGTTAGAGATTTAGAGAATTACCATAACCTTAGTTCACAATCGTAGACATAAATACCCAAGTCATCTATGAATTGGATAATGCGCTCCTTAGCATTACCAATCTTGCCATTATACTTTTGAAAAGTAAGACTGACATAGTTGTGAGGGTATGGCTTGGAAGTAATCTTAGTTGGATATGGCGGGTGGAAATCTATGGCCGTGACAACGGGAGATGCTTTATTCCTTTCAACTTTCAGGAGTCCAAGTAATTCTTCCTTGGTAACATAACCTAGAAGTGACCTTACTTCTTCTCCAGATTTTTGCGTAGTCTTAGATGTTCTTGCTACCCTTATCATGTCAAAAGTAGGGTGGATTCGTTGCTCCATGGCATCAGCATAGGGATTCGTGGGGATCCTAGAGGTTCCACGTTCATCGGGGTGACATGCTTTATTCCTCAACGTATCTTGACTTAAGTGTGGAAATAGATTCCCTAACATTCATAAGATCCCTTCTTGAGTATTCTGAATAATTTCAAGGGCTACCATGGACACAACACAAGGCGCAGATGCTATAGCTTCACCATTTGTTGGATTTGTTCTACCATTGTTGATGCTTACCGCTGTCCGGTGTCGGATCAACACCCAAGTGTGACTGAACACCTTCTGACCTCCTCTTAAGCTTGCCCCAGGTCGGGATTGAGTACCTGCGAGAGGGATGATTCGGAGAAATGGGGTTAGCCAATAGACAAGGGCTCTCCGATGCTCAAGGCAAGAACTGTTCGGCAGAGGTCGGCAGCTGATTAAATGAGAAGAAGTCTCTCTCTCTCTAAAACGTCATAAATGCATCCTATTTATAGGCCACCAGTTGGATCGGGTGCAAGATGGGTTTTGCCCATTACCCAGGTGTCACATCAAAGTGTATCAAGCAATAGGTGACAAGTGTCGTGTCCATAGTCTAATGGATTGGACTCTATCGGACGGCAGCACGCCTGCCTGGTGTTGGCCAACAAGGATGGGTAGTGACGTGTTACGATGAATAGCATGGCCCAGCCTGAGCTACAGTTCATCCCCCGAGGTGGCAGCCTTCTTGGGGGCGTGCCCTCAGATCAGTGGAAGGCTCCCCGGGAAGAAGCATAATTCGTCGGGTCGGGCGGTAGCCATTTCTGCCGAACTTATTTGCCGACCACCAAAGTTAATGTCCTCGGTGGGAGTGCCGAGCTACCCTCAACATTAGCCCCCCAGTGCACCTGGTCGGTGTTCGACCGGGTGGACTATGCCGAGTGGGTGATGTCGGCTCAAAGGAAGAAGACTAAGCGACACTTAGAAGCGGGGTGAGGTGAAAAGACGCGCGGATCAGACGGGGGACGCGTGTCGCGTCGCAGCCGTCTGTGTGGCTGTCAGGCGTATTAATTGCGCCTTTTGGGTTTTCGCGCTCGAACTTCCCGCTTAAAGTGGCTATAAATAGGGCCCCTCCCCTCCGTAATTTGCACTTCATTTTCAGAAATTTACGAACGAGAAATTTTAGCTGCCGAGCTCAAGTACTAGCCGAGGATTATATCAACCGAGCAACCAAGAACCCGAGCAGGTAATTCCCGAGTGAAAAATGAGTGATTTGTCCGACTCGCAAAACGTAGAGGCTTCATGGTCGGAAAGCAGCGGGGAGAGCAGTAGCTCTTCTTCGACTCAATCTGACGCCGAGGTGGCGTCCCATAGACGGGAAGGGGCCAGGCGGCTGGAGCAGATCCTAAGGGTCGATTCCCAGACCGTGCCCGAGGAAGAATTTTTAGTTTTGCTGGGCGGGCACAAACTTATCAGGCCGTCCAAGGAGCAAGACCCTTACACTGGGGCGGCAACAGCGGGCCATTCCCAAGTTTTTCCAAGGGAGAGGACCGAGTTTCAAACCCAGGAGGACGCTCCGAGCACCTCTGGTCGGAATGCCGAGGCCCCCGTCCCAGTTGCAGGCGTGATTACAGTTGATGCCTCCGATGAGGAGCATGCGGCCGATGAGGCAGGGGCAGAACAGCCGGAGATGGAGCAGGAGGTCCAGGCCACTCGCGTACGGGGCGTCACAGCATATCGGATAAGCCGTCCTGGGCAAACCTCAGCGGCAGGATATACGAGCGCGATTACAGAGTCGCGGTTAGGGACACTGCGCGCCGAATATAGTATTCCGGCCGATGTGGATCTCGTCGTTCCCGGCGAGGGGGATTCACCTTTAGAGGCGTCGGAGGGGTTTATCACACTTTACGCCGAGTTCTTCAAGGCCGGGCTGCGTCTGCCACTGCACCGTTTCCTTCGCCGGGCGCTTAATGACTTTAATGTGTGCCCGGCACAATTAAACCCGAACAGCTACAGGTCGCTGATCGGGATGTATATTTTGTGGAAGTACCACCGGAGTACTGAGATGTCGCTGGAGGCCTTCAAGCAAGTATTCAAGATGAAGAAGCTTCCTCGGCAGTCCGGTTGGTACTACTTCACCGGCTTCAGAAAGGACTTTATTCTGGGCAACCCCGACTCGGACAAGCTGTGGAAGTACGAATGGTTTTACGTCGGGGGGAACTTTTTAGCCCGAGCCGGTGAAGTTGTCCCCGAGGATGAACAAGTGCCGGGGTCATTCGAGCTGGGGCACGTCTGGATTAAGCGCCCTTGGGCACCGAGCCATGTAATAGAGGCCGTGGACGAGCTGTTCGAAAAGCCCGAGTCGTCCAGACAACAGTCCTTTCTTCTGAGAAAGGACACCCTGTCTAGATACGGTTGGTTCGGGGAATCTAGCAGTTTTTCCCGAGCTAGGCGTTCTGCCCGGGAAACTGGGCAGGTTACTGTTGCCCATATGGGTGATGCGGATCTTCCAGGGCCAAGCACTTCCCGGTCCGGGTGGCCGACGAGGGAGCCTTCATTGTCCAGTACCGAGGACTCGTCCAGTGGCTCCCCTCGGTGCGGGGCCACCTGTAGCCGACGAGAACCTCGAGGGCGTGATCAGGCTCCTGTACCCGTCGGGCCAACTCCGGATCGGAGGTCAGCCCAGAATTTTATTTATAGTCGCCGTCCTCTTTTATTTCGTTCTTTGCTTAACTTGGATTTTCTTTGTACAGAAATGACCGCACCGAGCTCCCGCTCTGGTAGGCTTGCCCAGATGACAACATAGAGGAAGGGCAAGGGCAAGGCCGCCGAGGCCAGCAAGAAGCGTCAGAGGACGCCAGCACCCAAGCCCCCGACACGTACCGGGCAGACCTCCACATCAGTCCAAGCTCCACCGCCACTGCCAATAAGGACCTCCTCAGAGGTCGGCCGAGTAGACGAGGCTTCCAGAGGTTCTTCCGAGAACCAACAAAGAAGGCGCCCGAACTACCGCGGGATGCTCCTTGAACGCATCGGGGACTGTGGCTCCCTCGAATGACTTTTTATGGAGATTCGGGGTGAGGACTTCCCCGATTTGTGCAACCTGGCACTCCGATCGGCAGCCTCAGTAAGTATCCAAGTCGACTAATGGTTGCAGGGACTTCCTATAATGTTGCCGAGAACTTATCCCTTGGTACTTTTCACAGCTGAGCGCCGTTGTGCACATGGCGCACTCCATCGGGGTGAGGGAGATCCACAAGGAGCAAGAAAGGCACAAGAAGACCCTCCTCCTGAAGTTGGACTCCGATAGAGAGCTCAAAGACACGAAGGATGAATTAGGTCGGGCCAAGGAGGAGGCTCAGAAGGCGAAGTCCGAGGCCGAGGACATGTTGAGGCGGCTAAAGGAGGCAGAGGATAAGGCTGCTCGGCAGGAGGAGATAGCCGCTCGGCAGGAGGAGAAAGCCGCTCGGCTAGAGGAACGACTGGCAACTCTACAAGCCGAGCATCACCGATTCGTGGCCGGGCTTCCGGATCAGCTAGCCGCTGCGGTCGAGGAGTTCAAGACGTCCCCCGAGTACACCGATCTCTACTTCGATGGAATGGTGGATCTCCGCGACCATCTGATAGAGAAGCATCCCGAGGCCGCTGCATTCGACTGGTCGGTTATTGCCGAGCCGGACCAGGGTGAGGCCGAGCAACAACGGGATGTTGAGGAGGTCGTCGTTGTAGACGGTGACGACAGCGGGGATGTGCAAGCTGCCGAGGGCGGTCAAGACGACAGCGCGGCCGGGGACGAGACTCAAGCTGGTGATGAGACTCGGGCCGATTGATCCTCTGTTTCTCGCTTTTTGTGATTGGGCTTAGGAGGTGCCCGACTTTCTTGTACCTCCTTAATAAAGAAATTTAAACGATTTATATTTTCCCGTTTTGTATCCACTTTAGCTTACGTGTAGTTTTTTTTGCATCCCACGTAACATTTAAGGTTAGATACTTCTCGGTTAATTCCAATACCTCTGTCCTCAGTTGATCCGAGGACTTCAGTTCTCGGTCGTTCCGAGTAGTTATCCACTTATGCTTAGTTATCCAAGCAAGTTTAGGTTTCTGGTCTCGGTCGGGCAGGATGTAAACGGCGTACAGCTGCCCTTACCCTGTCGCCCCCCTTAGACTTGTGGAAGTTTCAAAGAAACTTTACAAGTATAGGACTGATCGGGCACATAAATGTGCCGAGCAACTTAAGGGTGTCTGCATGACAGACATGATACATATATTGACTAGCCCCCCTGCCAGTTTGACGAGGATGACGCCCTTGGCTGGGAGTCAACATCCTGTCTTCCGAGCTGGGGTTCCGGCGTCTTGGCCTAACACTTCCCTTAAAAACATTGCTCAGGCGGAATGAGATTAGGGAAGTTGTGTTCCATGAATGTAATATTTACATTGACTTTTCCAGTCCCGCTCAGCAGGTCTAGTTACAAAAGAATTATGGCCAGAGGTCAAAAAAGGAATCTGGCTCTGATTTCCTGTTTTTTTTTTTTCAGGAATAAAATCTTTTTAACAGCTCGGCATTCCAAGGATGACCGAGCTGATTCCCCTCCAAATCGACTAGCTTGTAGGTGCCTGCTCGCACGACACCTTCGACTTTAAAAGGTCCTTCCCACTTCGGACCAAAGGACCCGAGACCGGGTTGCTAAACCGTGACTTTCTTCATTACTAAGTCACCAACCTTAAAGCTCCTCGGCTGGACCCGTTTGTTGTAATACCGGGCTACAACCTGATTTCGGGCTGCGTTACGGATGGATGCTCGGTTCCTTTTTTCTTCAAGTAGATCGAGCTCAGTCATCATGAACTTTTCATTAAGTTTCTCTTCGTATTGCTCAACCCTTAAGGTCGGTAATCCAACCTCGGCTGGGATGACGGCCTCTGCCCCATAGACCAGGGAGAACGGTGTCTCGCCAGTTGCAGCTCGCGCGGTTGTTCGGTATGCCTAGAGCACTTGGGGCAGCTCGTCGATCCACGCACCCTTGAGCCTTTCGAGCTTCTTTTTCAGGTTGTCTTTAATTGTCTTGTTTACGGCCTCCACTTGGCCGTTACTCTGTGGATAGCTCAGAGAAGAGAAGACTTTCTTAATGCCGAGCTTCTCACACAAATGCCGTAAACCCGAAGAGTCAAACTGCTTAGCATTGTCGGTCACGATAGTGTGCGGGATTCTGAACCGACAGACGATATTTTTCCATACGAAGTTGGTGCACTTAGCTTCAGTCATGTTGGTGCAAGGCTCGACTTCGATCCATTTTGTCAGATAGTCGATGGCGACGACACAATATCTGAATTACGAACGAGCCGGAGGGAGTGGTCCGATCAAGTCGATGGCCCATTTTGCAAATGGCCATGCTGAAGTCACCGGATTTAAAGGCTCGGCGTGCGATCCTAGCATCCGAGCAAATTGCTGGCATTTGAGGCATTTTCGAGCAAAGCTCACGCAGTCTTGCTGCATACTAGGCCAGTAATAACCCTGCCGCAGGCATTTTTGGGTCAAGGAACGTCCACCCGAGTGATTGCCACACAGGCCCTCATGAATCTCTTTCATTAAGTACTCGGCCTCCTGGGGACCCAAACATCTCAGGTATGGCGTTGAGTAGCCGCGTCGGTATAGCTTTTGCCCAATCATTGAATACCGGGCTGAGCTGTTACGTATCCGACGTGCTTCTTCCCGGTCATCGGGTAATTCGGCTAAAGTCAGATACCGGATTATCGGGTCCATCCACGTGTATTTTGGTTCGACTGCCAGGCTCATGACCTCCGTACTGATACTAGGTGCGGAGAGTCTCTCAACAGGAACGGATATCGGGTCTACTCCGTCTATCCCGGAGGCTAGTCGAGCGAGGACATCGGCTTCCACGTTCTCGGATCGGGGGATTTGCTTAAAAGTGTAGGACTTGAATTGTCCAAGCAACCGTTTCGCTTCTTTTAAATATGCCGCCATTGATTCTGCTCGGGCCTGGAATCCTCCTGTGACTTGCTGCACCACCAGCATTGAGTCACTATAGATGGCCAGCTGATCAACTCCGAGGTCCCGGGCAATTCGTAGACCGGCCAGCAGAGCTTCATATTCCGCTTCGTTATTTGAGGTCTTGAAGTCGAAACGAAGGGCATAAATGACCTTATATCCGTCGGGGCTTGTTAAAATCAAGCCTGCCCCCGACCCATCAACGCAGGTTGAGCCATCGACGTGTAGTTTCCAATTCAGCTCCGAGGAGAGGCCTTGTTCACTGCAGCTAGCTGTATCTGGCTCCTCCAAGGGTGATTTCTCAACTGAAGGAGCGACCTTCCCGGCTTCTGTAAATTCGGCAAGAAAATCTACCAGGACTTGGGCCTTTATTGCCGTTCTCGGCACAAAATGGATATCGTATTGGCCCAACTCGACCGACCACTTGGCCATCCAACCTGATATTTCTGGGCTCTGTAGAACTTGTCGGAGAGGAAATTTCGTCGGGATGTTAACGGTATGGCCCTGGTAATACGGCTGCAGCTTCCGGGCTGATGTCATTAATGCGAAGGCTAGCTTCTCCAATGATGAGTAGCGCTCCTCGACGCCTTGGAACGCGTGGCTGGTATAGTAAACCGGCCTTTGGACCCCGTTTTCGTCACGGACTAGTACCGAGCTGACAGCCTTCTCCGAGACGGCTAAATAGGCGGTTAACACCTCGCCGGGCGAAGGTTTGGACAGGAGCGGGGGTGTGGCTAGGTAAGTTTTTAAGCCTTGGAAAGCGTCCTCACACTCCCTACTCCACTCAAACCTCCCCTTAAGTGCCTTGAAAAAGGGGTGACACTTGTCGGTAGCCCGGGAGACAAATCTTGACAGGACAGCCACCATGCCGGTAAGCCTTTGCACGTCTTTTATAGTCCGAGGAGAATGCATGTCTATGATTACCTGGGCCTTAGCCGGGTTCACCTCGATTCCTCGTCGGTTAACCAAAAATCCGAGGAATTTGCCAGAGCCGACGCCAAACGCGCATTTTGCCGGGTTAAGTTTCATCCCATATTCCCGGAGAATGTCAAAGCTAGCTCGGAGGTCGGCTATGTGATCCATCGCTTCGACAGATTTTACTAACATGTCGTCCACGTAGACCTCCATAGTTTTCCCGATCAACCGAGCGAACATTTTGTTAACGAGCCGTTGGTAGGTAGCCCCGGCGTTCTTCAGACCAAACGGCATCACAACGTAACAATACAAACCCTGGTCAGTAACGAATGAGGTTTTAATTTGGTCCTCTTTGGCCATTCTTATCTGATTATACCCGGAGTACGCGTCCATGAAGCTCAAGAGCTCGTGTTCGGTTGTGGCATCAACGAGCTGGTCTATCCGAGGAAGCGAAAAGCAGTCCTTGGGGCAGGTCTTGTTAAGATCGGTATAATCGATGCAGACCCGCCACTTGCCGTTCGCCTTTTTGACGAGGACGACATTTGCCAACCATTCGGGATATTTGACCTCTCTAATGAACCCAGCTTTCAATAGTTTCTGGACTTCATCATTAATGGCGGCATATCTCTCCGGGTTGAAGGCTCTTCGTCTTTGTATCACCGGCCTATGACCAGGTTGGACGTTAAGCCGATGGCTGATGACGCTCGGATCTATGCCGGGCATGTCTTCGTGAGACCATGCAAAAACGTCGCGGTACTCGGAAAGAAGGGATTCTAGGTCGGCCCGGATCTCAGGTTGTAACTGAGACCCGAGTTGGACTGTGCGTTCTGGCCTTTCGGGGTCCAGGGAGAACGGCACTAAGTCTTCGACCGGGGTGCCCCTTACTTCTTCCTCGGGAAACCTAGGGTCTAGGTCCGCGAGCATCTTCGGCATCGGATCAGTTGGGAGGTCGATCTCGTCGATTGTGTGCACGGCCAGAATTCCCTACTGCTGGGCTGAGGCTGCCCGGACTGCATTTGTATAGCAAGCCTGGGAATCCACCTGGGACGAGCAGATTACTCCAACGCCACCGTCGGTTGGGAACTTCATTGCCAGGTGATATGTCGAGACCACGGCTTTTAATCCGTTGAGTGTCGGTCGGTCGATGATTATGTTATACTGAGAGGGTTTATTGACGACCAAAAAGTCGACCACCCGAGTGACCCTGGCAACACCTTCTCCAAAAGTTACCGGGAGACTAACCTCCCGATTGCTCAGACACATTCACCCGCGAAGCCGAAAAGTGGGGTCCAAACCGAGGTTAAAGGCGTGTTGCTGATCTTCAGTCTGTCGAACGCCTGCTTAAAGAGAATGTCTGCCGAACTGCCATTGTCAATTAAAACACGTCGTACAACGTTGTTGGCGATAGGCAGTTCGCAAACCAAGGCATCGTTGTGGGGATGCATCAGCCGGTCTGCTTCCACCTCAGTGAAGGTGATCGGGATGTCTTCTTGGCTGCATATCTTATTGATATGCTCGGAGACATTCATGAAATCACCCCGTTCGACCCGCCGGGCTTCTCTGACATAGGATCGCCGCCCACTCGATGTATCCCTGGCTACAGGCCCGCCAAGTATCGTGTGTACGATATTCGGGGGTTCCGGGGCGTTCACACTATCGGTCCTGGGTCGGCCTTGTACGTCTCGGCCTGACGAGTCGTTCCTTCCAGAGGTCGCCCTCAGGTTTATGGCCTTCTCCACGAAATCCTGCAATAGACCTTCTCGGACCAGCCTTTCTATTTGGTCCTTAAGTTGGATGCATTCTCGGGTTGTATGACCCACATCCTGATGGAATTTGCAAAATTTTGACTGGTCACGCTTCGCCCTAAAGCCTCGAAGCTTGGGCGGCGGTGTCAACAGATTCTTGTCGCCGACCTGGGCAAGCACCTCATCAATGGTTGCCACCAGAGGTGTGTAGTTTTGGAACTTGCCGGTCGGCCCCTTCGGCCTGTCGGATTTCTCCTTCTTCTGCTTCTTCGCATGCTCGGCACTATCCTGCACTGGTCCTTTTTTCTGCTTCTTTTCCTTTTTCGTCCTGCTCGGGCCAGCCTCCTCCCGGCGGCTTTTCATATACTCGGCAGCGTCTGCGTGCCTTTGAGCATAGCCGAGCATTTGCGAAAACGTGTTTGGCTGCTCGAAGGCCAGGGACCAGGTCAGCTTCTCGTCTCGGAGGCCCCCTACAAAAATATGTTTGAGGGTTTCGTCTTCGATGTGCTTGACCTCAAGGGCAGCCCGGGTAAATCGGTTGACGTAATCCCTGACACTGCCGTCTCCCTGCTTGACAGCGTACAGAGAAGTTATTTCTTTCCTCCGCGTCCTAGTTGTGGAGAATGCAGCGGAGAAAGCGTCAGTTAAGTGCCCAAAAGAAGAAATCGACCTTGGTTCGAGCCGTCGAAACCACTGCCGAGCAGGGCCTGTAAGGGTGAGGGAGAAGGCTTTGCACATTGCAGCGTCACTGGCATTCTGCAACAGCATGTGCCCGCGAAAGAGCTCGGCATGCTCATCCGCGTCGGTGGCCCCATCGTAAGACTTGATTTGTGGGACCTTGAACTTCAGCGGCATGGGTGCCAGCATTATATGATCCGGGAAGGGCGAACCCTGCGCCCCGATCTCATCCGAACCGAACCTGCAATTGCGGATGTCATCGATCTGTCGCTGCAGCACCCGAAATTGGTGACTATTCGTATCTTCGGGCAGTTCGACCCGATAAGGTACTCCGCCCTCAGCACGGCCTTCAGCTCCGCCTTGGCAATTTCTGTTAATCCCTCGGTATCCGAGCCGATCAAATACCGAGGCTCTAGAACCTTATGGTGAGGGGACACGGTGTGGTTGACGTCCCATCTGTCGTTCATGAACCAGTCGATTATCGAGCAGGGGCCCTCTGGTGGATCCTAGAGACTGCTCTGATCGGTCCTCCCAGTTAGTGGCACTCTGCTCACGCCGACCCTCTGCCTGGTCAACCTGGGCAGGGGGTGGCGGTTCTGGCGCAGCTTGTTGTCGAGCTTGCGCGAGCTGCCGAGTTAAAATCCAAACTGCATCTGTGAGCTCTTGGATGGGGTCATGTGCAGCTTGGGCCTGCATCGACTCAGCTCTTGCCGCGCTTCCTTGCCCTCCGGACCGGGATCTGGCGGTCCGAGGACGACTGCTGGGCCGTTCTGTAGCTGGTTGCCTATGCCTGGCATCGCCCGACTCCTGATGTCGGGCGGTACTATCTCTTACGTTACCTCGTGTTGTCATTTCGGAAATTCGAGGTAGAATAACTTTGGATTGGGGCGCGTCTTGCCCTCCTTCTAGCGCCAAAATGTTGATGCTTACCGCTGTCCGGCGTCGGATCAACACCCAAGTGTGACTGAACACCTTCTGACCTCCTCTTAAGCTTGCCCCAGGTCGGGATTGAGTACCTGCGAGAGGGATGATTCGGAGAAATGGGGTTAGCCAATAGACAAGGGCTCTCCGATGCTCAAGGCAAGAACTGTTCGGCAGAGGTCGGCAGCTGATTAAATGAGAAGAGGTCTCTCTCTCTCTAAAACGTCATAAATGCATCCTATTTATAGGCCACCAGCTGGATCGGGTGCAAGATGGGTTTTGCCCATTACCCAGGTGTCACATCAAAGTGTATCAAGCAATAGGTGACAAGTGTCGCGTCCATAGTCCAATGGATTGGACTCTATCGGACGGCCCGGGTAAATCGGGTAAATCGGTTGAGGGTTTCGTCTTCGACGTGCTTGACCTCAAGGGCAGCCCGGGTAAATCGGTTGACGTAATCCCTGACACTGCCGTCTCCCTGCTTGACAGCGTACAGAGAAGTTATTTCTTTCCTCCGCGTCCTAGTTGTAGAGAATGCAGCGGAGAAAGCGTCAGTTAAGTGCCCAAAAGAAGAAATCGACCTTGGTTCGAGCCGTCGAAACCACTGCCGAGCAGGGCCTGTAAGGGTTAGGGAGAAGGCTTTGCACATTGCAGCGTCACTGGCATTCTGCAACAGCATGTGCCCGCGAAAGAGCTCGGCATGCTCATCCGCGTCGGTGGCCCCATCGTAAGACTTGATTTGTGGGACCTTGAACTTCGGCGGCATGGGTGCCCGCATTATATGATCCGGGAAGGGCGGACCCTGCGCCCCGATCTCATCCGAACCGAACCTGCAATTGCGGATGTCATCGATCTGTCGCTGCAGCACCCGAAATTGGTGACTATTCGTATCTTCAGGCAGTTTGACCCGATAAGGTACTCCGCCCTCAGCACGGCCTTCAGCTCCGCCTTGGCAATTTCTGTTAATCCCTCGGTATCCGAGCCGATCAAATACCGAGGCTCTAGAACCTTATGGTGAGGGGACACGGTGTGGTTGACGTCCCATCTGTCGTTCATGAACCAGTCGATTATCGAGCAGGGGCCCTCTGGTGGATCCTGGAGACTGCTCTGATCGGTCCTCCCAGTTAGTGGCACTCTGCTCACGCCGACCCTCTGCCTGGTCAACCTGGGCAGGGGGTGGCGGTTCTGGCGCAGCTTGTTGTCGAGCTTGCGCGAGCTGCCGAGTTAAAATCCAAACTGCATCTGTGAGCTCTTGGATGGGGTCATGTGCAGCTTGGGCCTGCATCGACTCAGCTCTTGCCGCGCTTCCTTGCCCTCCGGACCGGGATCTGGCGGTCCGAGGACGACTGCTGGGCCGTTCTGTAGCTGGTTGCCTATGCCTGGCATCGCCCGACTCCTGATGTCGGGCGGTACTATCTCTTACGTTACCTCGTGTTGTCATTTCGGAAATTCAAGGTAGAATAACTTTGGATTGGGGCACGTCTTGCCCTCCTTCTAGCGCCAAAATGTTGATGCTTACCGCTGTCCGGCGTCGGATCAACACCTAAGTGTGACTGAACACCTTCTGACCTCCTCTTAAGCTTGCCCCAGGTCGGGATTGAGTACCTGCGAGAGGGATGATTCGGAGAAATGGGGTTAGCCAATAGACAAGGGCTCTCCGATGCTCAAGGCAAGAACTGTTCGGCAGAGGTCGGCAGCTGATTAAATGAGAAGAAGTCTCTCTCTCTCTAAAACGTCATAAATGCATCCTATTTATAGGCCACCAGCTGGATCGGGTGCAAGATGGGTTTTGCCCATTACCCAGGTGTCACATCAAAGTGTATCAAGCAATAGGTGACAAATGTCGCGTCCATAGTCCAATGGATTGGACTCTATCGGACGGCAGCACGCCTGCCTGGTGTTGGCCAACAAGGATGGGTAGTGACGTGTTATGATGAATAGCGTGGCCCGGCCCGAGCTACAGTTCATCCCCTGAGGTGGCAGCCTTCTTGGGGGCGTGCCCTCAGATCAGTGGAAGGCTCCCCGGGAAGAAGCATAATTCGTCGGGTTGGGCGGTAGCCATTTCTGCCGAACTTATTTTCCGACCACCAAAGTTAATGTCCTCGGTGGGAGTGCCGAGCTACCCTCAACAACCATCTTGATCTCTCATCTCCATAGAAAAATCAAATGTTTCCTCTTTTTATCATTAAAATTTTTGAGAGTGTATCAAGAAAAATTAACCAATAAGTTAAAACAAGATCCCTAGAGGAGTTGGTAATTGTTCTAGGTTCATTTGGAACATTTTATTTATAAGGGGCAAAAATATAAAACGATTGAATAACAAAGCAATAACAAGTATGGAATTTTATTTAATAACAATTCAAGCAATCAAATCATTACATAGAAATTGGCAGGATAATATTTAAATATGGACTGAGGAAAAATCCAACCGCTAGTTTGAGTACTAAGCATGACTGTCAAGATTGGAGAGGGTAATCGGATCTTTTAAAGGACATTGTATAAGGTTAATATTTCTAAATAGCTTTAAAATGCTAAAGAGAATTAAAACCATATATAGAGACTGCAAAAGTGCTTGTAAGATTTAATCCTGGCTTGTATATTTAGGTTTTTTGGGGTTGTGTTGCTCTAGTTTTGGGATCTATTCTATGGGTTGGGAATGCAAGCTATTTGTAGACGCTGTTAAAGACAATCTTGCCAATTGTGCTTGTTGCAAGGTTAGCTATGACATTTCATGACCGCTTTAGCATATTAGGTATGATACCACGTTGGTCTTACCTGGTATAGCATACCAGGTATGGAATACCAGGTTGGCCCTACTTGGCACAGGATATTAGGTAGAAAAGCTTATACTAAGTGTCTTGTAGGTATCTATATCAAGTAGGAAAGTCTATGCGGGGTTGGTTGCATCAAGTATGGCAGGCATAAGCTAGTTTAATGTGAGTGAAGTGTTCATAATACCGAGTTCATTAGCTTGGTTTTAATACATTCCGAGTCATGCCTTTTCCCATACTAAGTTTGATTACTCGAATTAAAATTACTCCAATCTAACCTCAAATATTTCCCACCTTAATACCGATTTCACCTTCTAAACCAATCCTCTCCTAAACACTATAGAAGTCAAATCATTTTTATGTTATTTGTTCTTTTGTTTCAGTAATCTCTAGAATAGCTAATCGTTTAGGTTTTTAGCTATCTCTAAAAGATCTAGTGGTTTTCTATGAGTTGGCCAAATATGGCCTTTCCTCATGCTCTTTTGCTTAGGTTTCAGTTTTTCCAAGGTGGTTCTCAACTTTCTTTTTAAGTTTATTTACCTTTTTATACCCTATATTTTACAATATGGATATACCTTTGATTTTTTATCTCATCAAATTTATACTTTAAGATTAGATGTAATGCAAATATATATAATTTTTTGCAATCAATCTTTAATTTTGACATGCGAAATTGTCCAAAATGCCTTCAAATTAAAAAAATAAGATAACTTTAAAAATATAAAAAAACTTTATACTAAGGTTTCTATCTTCAAAAATGTATAAAATACTTTAAAAATAGGTATTTTATATGTTGTTATTTTTGTTTTCTTCATAATTTTTTTAAAGTTTCAATTTGTTTCTCTTTCATTTAAGGATAATTTCATAATTTTAAAGGTCAAAATCAGCTATTGATTGAGGTAAGATATAAATTTTTGTATTAAATATTATCTGAAGTTATACATTCGATGAGATCGAAAACTAAACATATAGTTATTTAATTAACCTAAAACAGAGGGTATAAAAAAGATAAATATCTCTCCGTCTTTTTATAATGTTTGATTGTTGGTGAATAAAGTTTTCTTTTATAATAATAATAATATAATAATAATAATAGGGGAGAACACAGTAAATGACTACATTAACACCATTATTAAATTTAGTAAATCAGAGATTTAGATAAATACAAAACGTCAAATTTGATAAATTTGACATTTATTCTAGACGGGTTTACCCTATGTCATATTCAATAAATTTAGAGTTTGCCAAATTTACTCCTGTGAAACTCCATATATATATATATATATATATATATGTATTATGAGCATTTATAATTTTTTTACTTTATAAACTTATTTTTATCGTTACAAATCTTCTTTTAAGATTAAAAATTCTATTTTATTCACAATTATAATAAATATACTATTTGCCAATATAAAAATTCAAAATTAGACCATTAGCTATAATTTTCATATAAATCGCTCATTTTAATAAAGCAAATATGTCATTCGGATGCAAATAGATATCACAACTATGTAGGCCCATTTTGTAAAGTTTTAACTTGTGATCAATAGAAGAAAAGAACAACAACTATTGTTTTTTGCTAAGAATTGGACTCATATTTTTAAAAGATTTTAAATAAGTCAAAATAATTTTAAATTTTTTTAATAAGTAATAAAATGTTCTAATGAAGTTTCAAAATTTATTAATAAGTGATTTTTGAGAATTCAAATTTTGTAACTTTAACTGGAAGCTTTTTTGGAGAGACCAAATACTTTTAACAGATCATTTAAATACTTGTTAAAAGCTGTTTTTGGATTCAAAAATCTATAAATAACTTTTAAAAAACCTTCCTAAATAGTCCGATATAAGCTTAAAACTTCTCAATAATAGGGAGAACAGAAAAGAAAAAGAAAAAGAAAAGAGCTTAAAAGTTACAAGTACTTTGGATATCTAACACACTATGCCACTTATCCTTTTAGCTATCAATTTTTTATTCTAAATATTTTCACCATGCTAATGGGGCTGAACCTCTTGGCAATGATGATCACAACGTGTAGCTTGGGCTTATTATTGCTTTGCTCACATCCATTTGGGCACTTTCCAAGAATATCACAAAAATAGATTAACTCATGCAATAAAAAAAATATTTGCAAGAAAATGTGACGTGATTTTACGTCACTATATTTAAAGATACCTAAATTTACTCAAGATACTGATTGACAACTACTGCAATACCGGCTGGAACCGACCACCATTTTGATACTAGTCTATGGGTGGTGACCGACTTGTAACCATCATGATACTGACCGGTAACTATTGATATTCACCAAACTTTCTTACTGGAATTCACAAAATTCACTAAAATCATAAAATATACAAAAAAAAAAAAAAAAAACTATGTGACAATATGAGTGGATCTGTGCAGGAGTGGATCTGAGTGTAAGAAAATCCAAGCATTATCCTAGAGGTGTTCAGTATATCTCATGTAATGTTCTCAGAATTTATTAGTTCAAATCTAGAATTTGATTCAGATTTAAACAATGAATTTCCTTAATAAATTTGTTGCAATTCTAGCTGAAATTGTAGAGTAAGACACCAATTATGGTTTTCTTTCTTTATTATAAGACACCAAAGTTATAAGGATCTACATATGGCCCATGTTTGTGGTCCGCCAATTCTGGCAAGCCTAACAAAATTAATTTGGTTGGGACAAGTAAAGTTATAAATGTCTGCACATGTATTAGGCCAAATTTTTTATTAGTGAGTAATAACTTTGGAAGATAATCAGAAGATAATGAAAGGGACACCAAAACTAGAGATGACAACTTTGAGACTCGGATTTGAACAAAAGCGGGAATAAATCAGTTTCCTTTAGCAAAGATACTTTGGTGATAGTAATCCAAATGCGGTAGTACTGTTTAAAAATGATGTCTTCTATGACAATTTAAAACACTGTCATGAAAACTTAATTTGATACCATAATGAAAGTTTTCACGACGTTTGTCGTGAAAGTTTTCTACAACAGTCTAAAACCGTCGTAAAAGGTCATATTTGTAGTGGTAGACCCTTAAGTTTCCCTTTAATATCATCAACAAACAATTTGTTAGCTAGATTAGCATTTACCATAGTTATTAAAAATTATTCGATTCTATCCGGTATCTATCGCTCGTGTGACAGAGTTTACGCAAATTAATTTGCCGCAAACGGTTAGATAAATCAATGGTTAATTCAACAAAAGTCCACTTTCTGGTGACGCTGACTATACGTGTATCTTCATCAAAAATAGTCTCGTTACATATAATAATGTAGGAATCCTTGTTTAGTTTTTTTAGTTCTTGATTAAGACAAGTGAATTAAAACCGCTAGCAAAATGCGTAATTTCATGCTTACAATTTGCAATTCCTAGCTACACGCTAGTCATTTAGGAATAGATAGAAACTAAGGTCCTACTTATTAGAATTTCAAAAATGTTTTCTCATGTCTTCTGATGATGTGTGACTTGGAAATAGTTTTGAAATCATGTTTGGTTCCATTAATTTTCACCAGAAATGAAAAAGAAGTAGAAAACTTGTCGTCATATTCCGTTAAGGGAACGAAAAAAAGGCCCTAAAGTTGTTTTTCTTTTTCCGTTTTAATTTTTTGGGGCTTCTATATTCAATATATGTTTTCAAAAGTATAATCAAACATATTCTTTTTTTTTTTAACTCATAACAATCTATCAAAAAAAAAAAAAAAAGCAAATGTAATTTAGGAACGGTTGAAACACCATTCTCAAAAAAAAAAAAAAAAAAAAACATTTTCTATTTTCACACCCAAAAACAACCATATGGAAAACTTTCCAAGTTCCACATGGAACTATGTGTTTACGGATATAAAACATAATCATAGAGTGACACATCCTCATATATATATATATAGAGAGAGAGAGAGAGAGAGAGAGAGAGAGGCATAAGAAGATGATAATCAAATTAAAGGCAACGACCACAGTTGAATTTGTCAAAAGACAGGGCATAAAAGTAAGAGAAATTACCAAAACATTGAAAACACTGAAAGTTCAAATACAAAGATACACTGTTGGTGACAACCTTCAAATAATGTTTAGCGTGGGCAGTTGATTCCTCCTCATTCAACGGAGTTCAGTCCGGTTATAAGCACTCCTTTAGGCCTTTAAACTTATTGACAATGATAGAGCGGGCCATTTTGCATGGAGGACAGCTTTTCATGCTAAAATTGTGGTCAATTTTTTACCCTTTTTTTTAACTAATAACTACAACCTCAGCCTCTTTCATATTCAACCAACAGTGAACATGTTTCCCTTTTGAAATCTTGTGTTATATTCTTTAGACCATGAAATCTTGTTGGCCCCCCCAACAAACTAATTACTATCTTTTGCCTGAAGATAATGTTTTTCCTCTACTCTCTCCACAGACTCATCATCAATCTGTCAAGATAATCCTCATTGGATTAGCTTGAATTTGAGAAAATTACGCCGGCGAGTTCAAAAGTCAATCGCATCGATGTCGTATAATGAGAGTTAAAGTAGATATTAAATCAGGTTAAGACTGAATTATGGATTCTCTTTGTAATAATAATCCAGTCTTCAAGCACTTTAGAGAAATTCTCGTAAAAATGTCATGTTCTCTACGTAATACTAATCCGACACCTAGTCTTAATTTCATAATTCAAACTTTCTTTTTTTTTTGCTTTTTTTTTTTTAGTTTTAAAAAGAGATTTGAACCTCAAACCTCACTCCTAACTTATACTTCATTGCATATTTGCGTTCGTTTCTCTAATTTATTCTGCTCAAAATTGTCAACAAATTATTCGTTGGTCACATATGACACTAAGAATATAAAATGTAAGAAAAGTTGTGTTAGCAACCGCAAGACAAATCAAAATAAATTATTCACAGGCCGTTAACATGTTCCATCATGAAGTAGACGCAAGTGTATCATAACCTATTCATCAAGAAGTGTCGTCAAGGCTTAGAAAAACCAAACCACCAAACTTGATAAATAAGCAAAGGCTGCAAGTTTTAAGACCCTCAAAAAATTACTATAGCTTGATTTATTGGTAATTAGGAATTTCAGGTATTAGCGCAGAAGAGAGAGAGAGAGAGAGAGAGAATACATTGTTAATTATTATCCGGCCGGTGAAAAAAAAGAAAAGACTTAGATGCCAACTAAGTCAGAAGCCAATCCTACAGCTTGACTTCTGGAATATTTTGTTAATTTTGTCCTTTTTCTTCTTTCGTTCTAACATACGGAGATGGGGAAGTTTCCGATCATCCTTTTTGATCGTCCCACTGTAATTCTGCACAACACCAAAAAGAGAATAATAATTAGGTACAACTTACAGAAAAGCAAAAAAAAAAAAAAATTAAATGAGAAAATGACGACTGGCTTCACATGTATCTTTCACAATTAATATCATCAGTATCACAATTTCTTACGGATCAACTTCGAATTTTTACTTCAATTACACATTACTTGTGAGAACAAAACTTTTGATTGGTTGAAATATATTTGAACCAAGTTAACCCATAACATCTGATAAAATCAAGTTATGAATAAGCCAGTTGGACTGTTTTGGACTACGAGTACTAGGTTAGGCTAGATGTTCCTAAATTAAGAATTTTGAGATCATTTTAGTGAGTTGGATTTTAATTTATTTAAGTTAGAATTTCGGCCCTGCTATATTTTAAGCATAATAAAGTGTTAAGAAACATGGAATCAAATTTAACACCTTTCAAAATATCACTCTGCTATATTTTAAGCATAATAAAGTGTTAAAAAACGTAGAATCAAATTTAACACCTTTCAAAATATCACCCCATACAAAACGTGCTTGGAGCCGAGCCAAACGTGCCCAAGCACAAGGAGAGGCATGCGGCTATGTGGTAGGACAGAACCTACACACGGGGCGTAGAAAAGCGAAGCGGTTGCGTGCGAAGCACTACAAAAATTGTAGCGCGATGTAAATCTTACATGGCTGCGCAAATTGAAGTGTGCGGCTGCATGTGTCCAATGTTTGACATGAGAAATAATGTGTTGTTTGTCGTTTGTTGCCTATTCTTGTTGAACCTATATATATATATATATATATATGTAGATTGTGTTCTTTTCTTTGTAGAGTGCTTCTCACAAATTTAGAGACAGGGGAGCTAGAGAAAAATTCTTGAGAGAAAGTGTGCAATTTTTCTCTTATAAAGTTCTTCATCGTCATAGTAAACTATTCTGTATCGGCTAAAAGTGAACGTAGCTCTTACATCGAATGTGAACCATTATAAATTTCGTGTGTTCTTATTTATTTTTCGTTCGTATATATTTCGTTCTTGATAAAATTAAAGCTTTTAATTCGCAACATAAAGTAATGTATAGGTCTTAAGTAATACCATCACTACAAAAAAATTGAACTTTTGGTCACAATAATTTTTAGGAAAATTTTTAGTCACAATAAAATATTGTGACTAATATGTATTTAGTTACAACTTCAATTTAAAACTTTTAACCACAAAATTTTTAGTCACACAAACATAATTTCAACACCCAGTCTATTTTATGATCCACAATTCGCAATGATGCAGGATAGCTATCCATGATCACGATCACACCCAACCCTC